>OZ022263.1:97486889-97681889 GCA_963978885.1 Nemotelus pantherinus | reverse complement strand
GATCCCGGCAGAATTCAAACATGCGAGCAGTAGATCGCTTCTTCAGGACTGACGTGCTAGTGAGTTAAGCTGCCGAACTCTCATTTGCTTCAAGGAAATGTTGTATTTTTTTGTTCGTTTTGAGTTATTTTTACAGCTGGTGACTGGGCATATTACTCGTACCAGCATATTACTCGTACCAGTAACTCTGTAGCTACGGCAGGCACTGAAAGTAAAAACATTCAAACCATCGAGTCCCCTAAAAATGTCCATTTTTTACAATAAAAACCAACTTGTTTACAAATCTTATGCTTTACTTACACAGTTAAATCTCATGTCGGACAAGAACGGTAACCTTTTCCTAATTTACCTATTTTTTAGCATCAAAAACTTCTGTTCACGGGAACTCACGAGCCAATAATCAAATACGGTTTAAATTTACAGAATACATTGGACTTAAAAAGGACCAGGTCTGATAGAAGCGATTTTTAATTTTGGGCAACTCTGTGCCAGTGGTGCCATCTTAAAAACTTACAAAGAAAAAAAACTGCTTTTTGCCCTATGAATTCTGATTCAGTTAACAAATTTTCATGAAATTGACACAATAGCTGAACCTTAGTTTAAACCGTGTTTGGTAGAAATTTGGTTGAAAAATTCGATTGATGCTGCCAGCTCTGGTAATTTTTGTGTCTTTGCTTTTGAAAATTCGCTCAGGAAAATAAAGCTTTTTGCTCTATAACTTCCAATACAGTCATGAAATCAATACACATTTCATACAATTAATGGAACTTATTATAGGCATTATTTAGGCTGAATCTGGTTGAAGAGCCACGATAGGGCGGCCAGCTATTGTTGGTTTTGTGTTCATTTGCAATATTTTTATTAAGCGATTTTGTCGTACAATTTTCGAATGGTAATGGTATTGTAGTGACAATAAATAGCCAATATTAAGTTTTCGATTATTTGAATAATGTCGCGGCTGGTAGCCCTTAATTTCTTTATACTCCAATTACGTGGAATGCAGTCATCGGATCGAAACGAAATTTGCAGGGTAGGTTAATTTCAATGTGAGGCAGATGTGATATATTTTTGGCTTTGATACTGGCAAAAGGTTTCCAACACAAGTCGGAAGTTCTATTTTTGTATCAATTAATGCTTACAGTTAGTATTCATACCTGAAACATTTACAAAGAAAATAAATAACCAATGTTTCAATTCCCAAAGCTCTGCAAATTTTTCGGATCCCAGCCCCAAACACCAACTTCAGTTACAGTGCTGCCGACACTGAGCATTATCTTTATTGATGTTATATGAGATGCTGCTTTAAAAGTTTTGCGAAATAAACAACTGATAACGAATATAATTAACAAGTGTTTTGCTTTCATAAACTTTTAAATCCAGGCCGGTGGTAATATCTGAAACCTTTCCACCACATGAGTTATAATGCATTCTTGAGACCAAAGTAAAAAGTCACGTTTGAAACACTTTGGCTGTAATAAGCAGCTCGTGTGGTAGAATATGCTTTCAAAATCTGCACGATTCTTCTACTGTTTTTCGAACATTAGTGTTTCTAGCGGTTCAGGTGCGGTAGAGTTTTTTTTTTTAATTTTTGTTATTTTTTTCACTCCCTTCAAAGTATGTCGCGTTTTTTATTTGAAGGGAGGGAGAGTTTTGCGTGCCCACAACATGCAATATTTTTGCACTCTTGGGCAGGGTAAGTTAAGGTAAGTCTAGGTACTTTTCCCTGCTCAAGAGTGCAAAAAACGCACCTAAAGAATGTTTTATCAAGCAAATGACATCAAAAGGTATCTATTGCGAACAACTTAAGGAAGTTTACATTATTAAAGCAGCAATTTCAGCTAGTCTCTAGATAAGTTTCAGTTTCAATAAGATTGAAAAAATTTAACTCAAAACAGGTAACTGCCATAACATAAAATATTGCCCCAAAATAAAATATCATTAACTAAAGACTGTAAATAGGTGGTTTTAAATGTTAAATAAGGTGAGAGTTCTATCGAATCAAGTAAGCAAAATATAAATATTTCTTATCAAATGCACAAACTTTTTGCAGTTCCTTTAAGTTTATAATTTATTTTATTTTCACACTATATACACAATATACACATTAACTCAGAGCACTTATAAATCCACTTCTAATAAACTTATAGCTACTGTTGTGTACGATTGATGACAACACGTCAAATCTGACAAACGTCAATAATCGCTCCCACTTGTCGACTTTTTTTTAATTTTTTTTACTATGTGGTTCACACTTTTATAAACCAGGGGTTGGCCTTGATTCATCGGTATTGGCCATCGGGTTCGACTTTTTAAAACACTTTGTTTTGATTCAATTTATTGTATTGAAAATATTAAACACTAGGTTTTAATTCAACTTATTATTTTGAAATCAATATGTGCGATCGTTTTTCAATAAACACAAGACAGTTACAAACACGAAACACAAAGGCATCTCAAACAAGAGATGCCTTTCCAGAGAAAGATCGTCCTTCGGAGAAAAACAATCACTGCAGCTCTCCGGCTAGAACCTTCCATCACAAGGGACAACACGCGAGTGTCCTACTTGTCGAAAACAGCGACAACTCCTCTCAGTGGTTAAAACGTAGACCCGCATGAACAATAACTAATTAATTTTCATTTGAAATTCGAAACCAGCCCATACACTGATCGCTTCAACTCAAATACGTATGATATATATATATATATATATATATATATATATATATATATATATATATATATATATATATATATATATATATATATATATATATATATATATATATATATATTTATATTTATATATATACATATGAGAACAATTACAGAATAAAATACAGTCTATTTTCTGAATTCTACGTGCGACTTTGTCTTTTATTTTAAGCTAACACTCAAGTTGTTTGGAGCGATTGCTACGTGGCGGTTAGATACCCCACGCAAGAGCGACAACTACTTCGAGAATTAATATTCTGATAAGGCTTGATTGGCGCATCCCAAAATAAGAATTGGCTTGCTATTAGCGTTCCGAATTTGCAAACGGCCGATTAACAAATCGTAAATCGACGAAAAAAAAAAACATATTTATCTCACCACACTACACTTATTATATGAAAAGACTAACACTTAGCTGCTGTTATTCAAAGCAATGATCACCAAATTTCAGACTCGTTCAGTCCAGCCAAATCACTGTATTTGTTCACAATTTTACATCAATGAAAAGGCAAATTCAAGCAAATGATACAATTTAATGTGAGCAGTGAAGTAATTAATTCACGTTCTTTTTGCTAAAGTCTACAAAACACTATTTAATATTCAGTTGATATGACGTAAGAGCAAAAAATGCACATCCAATGTGTTAAAAAACTGTGATTCGTTATTTTTAACAGAAAAATGGATAAAATTATACTAAAGAATTAATATTAAACCCTCTTTCTAAAGTGTGAATTATTTGATTCAAAACTTTAATTTGATATCCATGAACCACATGTCACATTCAAGGCTTTTCAATTGTGTGCGTCTTAACCTTTTTTTACTCAGATGAGCTGAATCTTAACCTGTCACTCCGTCTACCAGACCACTGTAGTGTCTTTCAGGCAGAGGTTGCGGCTATTTTACAGGCTATCGATTGGCTGCTGGGTAATCGAATATTCGGGGTCAATATTGGAATTTTCGCAGATAGCCAAGCGGCTATTAAGTCCTTTGCTGGTCCTTGTACAGTGTCCATCATTGTTGCTGAATGCCGTGCATCTCTTAGGGACATATCGAGACATTCGGTTGTTCAATTGATCTGAGTACCTGGACATAAGGGTTTTCAGGGCAACTGTGAGGCCGATGAGCTGGCAAGGCTTGGAACCTTGTTACCGGAGGTCTCTTGCCCCTCAATAGGAATACCGATGACATCGATGAAATTGGCCATCAGGCAAAAATATCTCGAGGACGCTAGGAAGTCCTGGGCTATAATCATCCTGTGCGGTAGCAAGGCAGTCCTGGTTATCCATGGATGCACATTGCACCAGGCATCTTTTAGGCTTAATTCGAAGTGCTCTGCGTTGCACTGTCGGCGTTCTAACTAGCCACTGTCTCATAGAGTGGCACGCGCAACGACTAGGCTAGAATTTAACGATTTCTGTCGGAGTTGTGGCTCTGAGGACGAGGAGGAATCCGTCCTCCATCTCATGTGCCAGTGCCCGGCTTCGGCAAGGAGAAGGTTGGTGGCACTTGGTGCAACATTTTTCTTAAACCTGACGGAACTGTCCCTGGTGAATTTAAAGGCGATAGTTCGGTTTATCAAAGGAAGCAGATAATTTCCTGATTTTAGTGAGTAAGAGAGAGTCACTAATTTATTATGGCATCACAATGGGCCTCTCTTGTACTTATATGTGTCGGTCGGCAGGTCTCTTGGATTGGCAGCCATTTCGACCTAACCTAACCTAACCTTTTGTTAATAGTTCTTCTGCTGCTTGCCTGTATATCTCCATTGGCCAAATAATATTATCAAATGTGAGGGCCTCAATATCGTGATACGGCTGAATAAGTGTATCGTAGATTTGTTCTCTCGTATTCCTCAACTTCCCTTTTGTGACAATAGTACCTATGCACCTCTCCATCTTGAAATTTCCTGCTCTCGTGTCAAGGAGGGTTTTCGTTATATATCAGCAAAATGATAAAGGGAGATAATCTCTGGATTGGCCAATCCGGTTGCACTGAAGTTATCGAAGGACATAGACGTATATTGTAGATAGGTTGTGGGATGATTAAAATTGAAAATTTTTGAATTAAGTAGTTTCAAATGTATGAAGTGATTCTCTTATCATCCCACAGAAACAATTTCCATTTTAATTTTGGTTTCGGAGGTTTATTCCTCAAAACGATCCAGCTTCCCGTATCAAATATTCTCTGCTTTGCCAATAAAACTCTTTAGATTAGAAGTAGAAAATTAGTAATTTTTTGTGTTCTCTTCTCAAATGATTAGAGATGATGTATGTTGTCTCTGCTAATTTATAGGCAAAAAGGGAACCGTGTTCACAAACTAATAACCTTGCAATTTTTGGAACCACACTGGATTAACATGCACTGGCTATCTCTTGTCTACATATTGAACAAACTTTCCATTCTTTTTTCTTTCCTTTTTTTTTGACAAAATCACAAGACAATCGTTAGCACTATTAAAAACTTGAACTGAAATCAACGGCAAGCTAAACATAACATGCATTTTTATAGCATACTGATGCAGGTAGTACATCTTTCCGCCGGCATTCTGAATTCACGCAAGGGAAAAATCCTAATATAAAGTCACTAACTTAGCATTGAAAATGAAATGATTCTTCTAAAATATGAAAAGATGTATCAAATCCTTTGGAAAATAAATCAAAAAAGTCAATCAGATAAATTAAGACCGTACTTTACTCATACCTATACCAGCCATAGCGGCGAGTTGGGGATTGCAGCCTCGTACTGTTGCTTGGCTTTACACTGCTGTGGTGGAACCAATTCTGTTGTTTGGGGTGGCGTTCTGGTGGCAGGCTGCTCTTAAGGCTACCTGCAAAGGACAGCTTGAAAAAGTGCGAAGAATGGCTGCACTACAGGTAACTGGAGCGCTCCGCTCCACTCCTACTAAGGCACTGTTTGTGCTACTACATTGGCTTCCAACCAACCTACTGATCTCACAGCAAGCTAATCTTGCTGCTGTGAGACTAAACTGTATCTCAGCATGGAATAGGACAGAGTTCGGTCATGCGAGGATCTTGGTCGAGGGAGTACCCGCACCAGCGGTTGTTGACTACAACGCCCCTCAATGCATACTGGATTTGGAGTTTACAACTCGCATTCCATGCAGGGAGGAATGGTGTGATGGTATCACCCTTGATAATGGGCTTATCCATGTGTACACTGACGGCTCAAAGCTAAACAATAGAGTTGGTAGTGGTGTATACTCAGATGAGCTGAATCTCAAGCTGTCCCTCCGTCTACCAGACCACTGTAGTGTCTTTCAGGCGGAGGTGGTGGCTATTTATCAGGCAGTCGACTGGCTTCTGTGTAATCGAATATTCGGGGTCAATATTGGTATTTTCACAGATAGCCAAGCGGCTATTAAGTCCCTTGCTGGTCCTTGTACAATGTCCAAGATTGTTGCTGAATGCCGTGCATCTCTTAGGGAGATGTCGAGACATTCGGTTGTTCAATTGATTTGGGTACCTGGACATAGGGGTTTTCAGGGCAACTGTGAGGCCGATGAGCTAGCAAGGCTTGGAACTTTGCTGCCTGAGGTCTCTTGCTCCTTTTCAATAGGTATACCGATGACATCGGTCAAACTGGCCATAAGGCAAAAATATCTTGAGGACGCTAAGAAGTCCTGGGCAGATGAATCTTCCTGTGTGATAACAAGGCAGTCCTGGGTATCCATGGATGCGCATCGCACCAGGCAGCTTTTAGGCTTAACTCGAAGCGCCCTTCGTTGCACTGTGGGCGTTCTAACGGGCCACTGCCTCATAGGACGACATGCACAACGTTTGGGCGTAGAGTTTAATGACTTCTGTCGGAGCTGTGGCTCTGAGGATGAGGAGGAAACCGTCCTTCACCTCATGTGCCAGTGTCCGGCTTTGGCAAGGAGAAGACTGGCGGCACTTGGTGCACCCTTTCTCTCAAACCTGACGGAACTGTCCCTGGTAGAGCTAAAGGGGATAGTCCGGTTTCTCAAAGGAAGCAAATGGTTTCCTGACTTTAGTGAGTAGAAGAGAGTCACTAAAATTATTGTGGTATCACAACGGGCCTCTTCTGTGCCTATGTGTGCTGGTCGTCAGGCCTCTGAAGATCGGCAGCCACGTTAACCTAACCTAACCTAACCTTACTCATACCAGCTCTAATGAAATGGGCAATACTGAAAATTATTTGCTAGAAGTACACGTGGCTCATGAGCCACAATCACCAATTGGATAAAATAGTGATAACTAACCGTAAATTAGCCCTAATTGGTTCAATTATAGTAAAATGTTGCACACCGACGCATCTTGAAAACTTCAATGACCACTGTCATTTAGTTAGCTTTGTTGCATATCTTAATGTGCAATGCTCTACAACGCATTCAAGCCCACTTCAAATTCAGAATTTTGTGAAATCGATACAACTTTTAAGGCAGCATTTATTACCTGATTTGGCTTGAGTCTTCTTACGAAAATAGTGTCCCTTCGTATGAAAACATGAATTCTCGGCTAGGTTATTCAAACTAGAAAGAACCAACAAGTTTCATACATTTTCTTGCTTCTTCTTATTTCCATCAACTTATCCTGCCGGAAATTCCATATTTATTTCCAAGAAGTTAAATAAGCATACATTTCTATTCAGCCATGGTATTCAACAGGATGTGTGTTTCTGTAGCTTAAATGCAATCGAATTTTATGGTATTCATAACAACAATTTGCAAAGTAGATGCTAAAAACTCTCTAGGAAAAAATATTCAAGAAAAACATAGGCACCAGAAACATTTTTCTAGCTGTCTACAATCTCGATCCACAGGATTTACTTATTGGTGATTGCTAGTATCACTACCATCACCACTTTTTCACTAATGTAGTTACAAAGCAAAAAAAATATCCTTAGAAAAGTGCATCTTTTTCAAAGCTATAACTCCCGTGTAAAAAAAGCACGTCAACTAACTACAAAACAGATTACAAAAACATTCTAAGTTCAAGGCAGGGCTGCTCATGTTTTGCGCAGAACGGGAAAGTGAAAAAGAAGATTTAATTGAGAATTTGCGCGTAAATCGCGATTCCTTCGATGAAAATGATGCAACCAGAGAAAAATTGGAAAATATTTTAACCAACCAGTATTTTATGATATCCTACAACCAAAATTGCTGTCGTTTTTTCGACAAAGTGCTTGTCGCTGGCTGTTGTTGTTGCTGCCATTCAAGCAAAAGTTTAATTGGAAAACTTGAAGAATTTCAATTAACCTTGATCGTGTAGCTGTGATGGTAGTCGGAATGATGGTATTGGTGTATGGTTGAGGGTTCATGTTGGGAGCACTATTAAACGAAAGGACAGCGAACTCGCCGAGGATGTAAAGTATTGGAGTGAATACCAACCGAATGAATAAGGAAAAGTTTCACTTTCCTTGTGGAATTTCTTAAGGGGTCCATATTACGGTTAAGATGCTTCATAGCTTTTACTTTGTGGCGAATGGAAGTTTTAAGTTTTGGTTGTTGAAGTTGTAGTGTATCTTACAAATTCGGAATTATTGATTATAAATGGACAGGGGATTTATTTCCTGTTTTAAGGTATTTGGAGTACTCATGGTACTCAACACTCAGATACTCATTGCTTGGAATAATTAACTCATATCGTTTGTTTTTCTCGAAGATTGGGCCAAAAATTGGGTTATTTATATATGGTTGGTACGAGTGACAGAGTGAACGGCATCGGGTCGCTTGAGATCAGGTTGTGGCGTTAGCTAACGGGTTTTTGGTCAGGGAGACAAGCAAGTGTGGGTGGGGGATTGTTTGCGGTTGGATGTATGTGGGATGTCAGAGTGCGAATAATAAGAGGTCTGTACACTGACAGTAAAAAATTTGAAAATGTGATATGTTTCTAGTAATAATTGGTGTAGTTTAGCCTGGGAAAAATTTGGCGACCGTGGGAAAATTTTTGCTGACCGTAGGAAACGTTTGCCGACCTTGATTTGACCTTGAGACGGTTGAAAACTGGTTTTGCGAAGGCATTTGGGGAAAATCCCTGTGATTTATGGATTTTTGGAGACGTTTGACGTCACAGGGAATCCCCAATGATTTATTGTTAAGAGGGGTCAACACCCTTTTGTTTGAGTATGAAATGACCTTCACTCACAATCAAATTTTATATATATATATATATATATATATATATATATATATATATATATATATATATATATATATATATATATATATATATATATATATATATATATATATGTATATATATATATGTATATATATATATGTATATATATATATATATATATATATATATATATATATATATGTATATATATATATATATATATATATATATATATATATATATATATATATATATATATATATATATATATATACATATATATATATATACAGTGCCGAATAAAACTCTACGTACACCATATAAAATAGCGAAAAAATTTTAAGTATAGCATAAGTAAAAAATTGTGGTATTGCAAAATAAAAATAGCCCTATCTACAAAAATATTTTTTTGAAAGTGCATGAAATTTCAGTTTCTACGAGAAAACTTTGACAAAAAACTAAAATATCCACGGATAACAAAAAACAAAAGTCTACGTACACTTCTCAGAAAATAGTAAGTAAATAGCATTCCTTCTTAGAAATAGCGGTCAATATGTTTTGGGCTGCATGCAGCAATAAAATAATTCAAGCAGTTGGTTTTTTTACTGTCGGTAAATATTGATTGCAGCTTAAATTCTTTTTTTTTAAATAATGGAATCGAGATAAAAAGAAATATATGCGCGAACTTATTGTTAAATTGAAAAACAAAGAACATTCATATCGTGAAATCGAGAAAATAGTAAATAAATCTCATTCCAGTATTCAGACCGTCATAAAAAACGACCGAGCGAGAAATTCTGCTGAAAGCAAGTCGAGAAGCGTCAGACCTCGTAAACTAAAGAAACGTGAAGAGAGGAGTATATTAGCCGAAACTAGAAAAACACTCTAGCGCACCTGAGCCACTAGAAACACTAATGTTCGATGAACAGTAGAAGAATTGTGCAGATTATGAGTGTATATTCTATCACACATGCTCCAACCTGTTTTTATTGCAAAATCATTTGGATCTTAACAATGCATTTAAACTCATAGTGTGGAAAGAATTTCAGGATTTCAAGATTTAGGAAAACCAACCACTGCAAAACTTTGAAAGCAGCATAACATAAGATAAACAAAGAAAATGCTTAGTGCTTGCAATACTTTACCATCACTGCAACTAAAAGTCTCCCACAATTGCCTCACGTTAAAATCAAGTAATTCTATCGTTTTCAATTTTATCCGATGATTTCCTTGAATATTACAGGGATAGAAAGATGTTTAGGGTCAAAAACGAAAGATGTCCAAAAATTTGCTAGAACTAAGAAAATTTAAACATTGGTAACATATTTTCATTGTAAATGTTCGTGATATGAATACTTAATGTAAGCATTTATTGATACGAAAATAGCAAAAAACGCCTCGCACTGGCAACCCTTTGCTAGCATCAAAGCCAAAAATAGATCACAGCTGCCTCACATTGAAACTACTCTGTGAATTTCGTTTTGATTCGATAACTGCAATGGAAGTAATAGGGGTACTAAGAAATTTAAAGTGACCAGTGGCAAAAGTGCTTCAATTTTCGAAAATTTAATATTTGTTGCTTATTGTCATCAGAAAATCATAACCGTTTGAAAACTTTACGGTAAAATCGCTTAATAAAGATATTTCAAATGAATACAAGTCAACAATAGCTGGCAACCCTATAATGGCTTTTTGCCAGATTTCTTCTGAATAATGCCTATATTAAATTCCCTCTGTCATATGAAATTCGTGTTGATTTCATGACTGTACTGCAAGTTATAAGGCAAACAGCTTTACTTTCCTGAGCGAATTTTCAATACCCAAGACACCAAAATTGCCATAGCTGGCAGCACCAACCGAATTTCAGAACCCAATTTCCAACAAAGACGGCTTAAAGTAAAGTTCGACTACTGTGTCAATTTCATGAAAATCTGGTTGCTGAATCAGAATTCATAGGGCAAAAAGCTGGTTTTTTTTCTATATAATTTTTCAAGTTTTCACTACTGGCTCAGAGTGTCCCGCATTTCAAAATCGCTTCTATCAGACCTGGTTCTACTCAATACCAATACATTTTGTGGATTTCATTTATATCTGATGATTGTAAGTTCTCGTGAACAGAATTTTTGATGCTTAAAATATAGGTTAATTGGAAGAGGGTTACTGTTCTTGTCCGATGTGAAATTTAAAAAGTTTTCCTTTGGTTGTATAGACAAAGCATAAGATTTCTATATGAGTTGGTTTTCATTGTAAAAGACGAAAATTTTTTAGGAGACTCGATAGTTTGAAGGTTTTCACTTTAAATGCCTGCCGTAGCTGTATATTCATGTATACACATATAGGTAAATATATGTATGTATATTAAGGGTCTTGTATTTTTCATCTCCTCCACACCCCTATTATAGTCCATCAAACTATTTCAATCGCATTTTAATGTACCAGGCATTCAGCAAAGAAAACAAGTGATTACCATATGTGTACTAGCTATATTCATGATCAGTTGAGATGTAATTTGAGGTAGCCTGACACTAGGCAAATGGAAACTATATCGATGTATGTATGTAATATTTAAAAGCATAAATATTCAAAGAATAAGCGGATTACATGATGACATGTTACTAGAACTACCATCATCATTTATTTATTCTGAATTGGAAAATTTAACCAACTGTATAACAATTCATTGCTATCTGCACTCATACAAAAAATAATTTGAGAAGAAAATATAAAATTGCAATGCAAAGAGATTTATTGGCAACCACCGAACCAGGCGCACATAACATGTAGAAGGTGAATGGTTTTACGTCCCTGCATTGATCTTCGCCTAGAGTACTAGAAGTTAACAGTTGGTTGTACGAGGATACTATTTGGTCTCTAGCTATGCATTAAGCATTTGTATGGTGACCGAACCGGTTGATGATCATTCAACAGAACCAAAGGTAGAATAGATTGTTTTGCATATATGTATATTTTTTTATGTTATTTAAGGTACGCAAACGTTTTTTTAATCCATGCTTAGACTTGGGAGTTGGACACATGATCGAGTTACGTGCCAGTACTATTGACCCAAAATGCTTGCAGATATTCGAAACTATGTGCGTAAGTGCCTCAAATGTCAAGAAAACAAAGTCGAACGTGATCGGCCTCGGGGACATATGGTATCAAGAGCTGGAGCGGATACCAAGCCATGGCAGATGATTTGCATAGAACTTGTGGGACCACTACCACGTACATCAAGGGGATACACGTACATATTGTCGGTGCTCGAATACTTCCCTAGGAAATAATAACCAAGCGGAAGGCGGTCGATATACCTAATGACGGAGAAGAGAGTACCGATACCTAGCAGAGAGCGGACGCTTTAGAAAAAATTAAACGGTATCTACTATCTTGACTCCAACAAAGCTGCGTAACGCCATTATAACCTGAGAAGGAGAGCTGACGAATTTTTCGTGCATGAGACAGTATGGAGACGGAATTATATCCTGTCAAATGCTGCATAATACTTTTCGGCTATGCTAGATCCAGAGTACAAAGAGTGCTTCATTGTGAAGAAAATGCTATCACCTTCAATGTATGAGCTAGAAAACCAGAAAGGTCGTTACGCTGGCACATGGAGTGCAAACTACCTGAAACTCTACGTAGTCTAGTGATAATCAAGACAAAATAAAAACGATTGGATTTAACATAAGGGTATTATAGAGTAAGCAGCGTAGCGTAAATTATATTTAGGAAAGCTAACGTAGCATTGGCCATTAGGAGCATTCATCCTGGGATAAAGAATAGAATAGTAGCCAGTTCGAAGGTGGAGGTTAGTAGTAAGGCAATATGTGGAGGTTAGTAGTAAAGTTAGTATTGGAGAGGTACGTAGCATACTAGAATTAATTAGTATCCGTTAGCAATAGATTTCTGTAGTAAGGGAATTAAGAAATATCACTAGTGTTAGTTTCGGACAGAGAATTTGGGGAAAATTCTCTTCTAGCAAGAGGGTGTGTTACGAGTGACAGAGTGAGTGGCATCGGGTCGTTCGAGGACAGGCTGTGGCGTGAGCAAACGGGTTTTGGATCAGGGAGACAAGCAAGCTCTGAGGCCAGTGTGGATGTATGCGGGATGTCAGATTGCGAATAAGAGGAATTTTGTGCACTGAAATATAATACGAAGAAAATGTTTTCAACATGTTAAAGAGCATTGTTTTCTTTTCTTTAAATAAAATTATGTTTTGTTCGACAAATTTATGTTTTTCCCTTTTTCGGCGTGCACGTTTTATGAGGGATAGAGTCTGTTTACTCAGGCGTTTCTGAGTCGCTTCGGTTGTAGCCCTTACTTTAAAATTGGAATTACTAGCACTTAAACTAGCAAGTCCGAATTTTCTAATCTTTGGCTACTAACCGGGAGTGAGAAATTACTAGCACTTGAACTAGTAATTTCAATCGTAGATCAACGTCAACAGGAGTGAGGAATTTCTAGTACTTTAACTAGAAATTCCGTTCGCGGATCAGCGTTACCTAAAAACAAGTAATGATTAAAGAATTAATTGAATAAAACACTTGTTTTCTTCTGGCTACTGAGCGATCGACTGCACTGTCTACCACCTTTTTATTGAAATTTATTTCGTACATTTTTGCTTATTCTAAGATTTCTACAAAATAATTTTTCACATGCAACAAACTTATCGAATTACATCTACCTGAGTATAGATACAATTTCTTTACGCAGCAAAATATTTGCAATTGAATTAACTTGAATTTTTGATAAGCATTGCATTGCATTGAATTTAATAAAATTACACGACAATGTGAAATTAGACTATTGGAATGCATAGGCATATGCATGTGCATATTGCACATTAAAATGCATCAGAAAAATGTATTACGAATCTATTTTGTATGTACAAATTTTGATGTTAATGAATGAATGAATGAATCTTAACATCCTCCCCCCATTGAACAGGGTTCAATAACTGTTTAAATGTTCATCCAAATGTGCATGATGGTGGTTGCCAGGTTGTTAAGGTTGATTCCCTCGATCTGGAATGTCCATGGAAGATCAATACTGGTGGATATGTGCGGTATTACTTCCATTTGAGTTGTGTGGATCTTCAATGGGGTTTATTATTTTGATGTGTTTTGTTGTGACGCCGTAGTCGTGGTGATGTTAAAATGATTTTAAGTTCGTCTCTTCTTTATTGGTGTTTCACAAGAGCTGATCTGTTCGTGCATTTCTTCTCCCAACAGTACTTCAGCTTGGGTTTTTCTGCGTCTCTCTGGTTCGATTTCTGTGGGAGCTTCTATATCTTTTAGAGGCAGTGGGGCTAATCTATGAATAGCACGCTTGCAAGTTCCTGTGGCGGTTCGTATGTCTGCTACTCTCACCCGGCCATCTGAGCCCTTGTGAATCGACTCGATTCTTCCGAGGGGCCATTTTAGCGGTGGCAAGTTGTCGTCTTTAATAATCACCATTAGCCCTGGCTTAGCATTGGTCTCTTCATTTTTCCACTTGTGCCGGTATTGCAATTCATTTAAATACTCGCTGGACCAACGTTTCCAGAATTCATGTTTAAGATGTGATACTAATTTCCATCTAGCCAACAGGGATGCTTTACAGGGATCTGCACGCGAATCTATTGATGATGTTAGCGGTGCACCAATTAGAAAATGACCAGGTGTCAGGGCTTCCAGATCATTTGGATCGTTGGACATTGGTGTGATTGGGCGAGAATTCAGAATGGCTTCGACTTCAGCGATGACAGTTTCTAATTCTTCGTACGTGAGAGAAGCGCTGAAGACAGTTTTTAATAGTAAGCTCTTCGCTGATTTGACGGCGGCCTCCCACAATCCGCCAAAGTGAGGAGACCTCGGTGGAATGAAGTTAAAAGTGATCCCTTTGCTCGCACAAGATTCTTTGATCGATTCCTTGGCGTCCTTGGAGAACAAACTATGTTGAAGCTCAGCGAGCTGGTTTTTGGCGCCTACAAAATTGGTCGCATTGTCACAGTAAATATTTATACAGTGACCTCGGCGAGCAATAAACCGTTTTAGGCAGCCAATGAATGCTTCAGTAGTAAGATCACCCACAAGGTCGAGGTGTACTGCCTTTGTTGTGAAACAGCAGAAAACTGCAATGTACACCTTATATGGACGCTTTCCTCGAATTTTGTGATGTGCCCAGAAAGGGCCACAGTAATCTACTCCTACGTTTAAAAATGGACGTGCAGGTTGTACTCGTGTTGCCGGTAGGTTACCCATGACTTGAGTTAAAAGTTTTGGTTTCGCCCTTGAGCAAAACACGCATCGGTGGATGATTGAACGGGCCATCGTTTTGCCTTTTATTGGCCAAAAGCGTTGCCGAGTATGAGCAAGCAGAGCTTGAACTCCGCAATGATGATATTGTGTGTGGAGCATTTCCATCAGCATCCGCGTAATTGGGTCGTTGTACGGGAGAAGCATTTGGTGCTTAGCATCATAAGAAATTATGGCTGAGTCATTTCGTCCACCGACTCGGATAATTCCCTTTTCGTCCAGAAAAGGTGTTAGATGGTGCAACGTACTTTTGCTGCTGATTGGATTATCTTTACTAAGTTGTTTTATTTCGTCTTCAAAGTCCACAGCTTGAATGTTTTTGAGTATAATTACAAGAGCCTCTTCCAGTTCTTCGGTTGTTGGTGATCGTGGTAGAGGGTGCTGATGTTGTCTGCGTTTACGCCGGGTAAATCTCAACATGTACGCAACGATTCTTTGTAGAGTTCTAAACGAGTTGCGATGGTTTATTTTGTACAAAACGTCTCCAGGAATTTTGCTTGCAGAAACTGTTAGTGCAACGGAAGATTTTTTGATTTCTTCATTTTCCATGAATGATGATTTTGCATCCTTGTTGAACGGTGGTGGCCAAATTGATTCTGTTCCGTGTAAAAATCTTGGGCCATAAAACCAAATTAGGGAAGCCTTTAATTGACTTGGTAGAGCTCCTCTGGATAAGATATCAGCGGGATTATCCTTTGATCCTACATGTCTCCATTGACTGGGCAAAGTTAGATCCTGAACTAAAGCTATTCTGTTCGCAACGAATGTTTTGTAGGAAGTAGATGAAGAATTTATCCAATGAAGGACGATTTCAGAGTCTGTCCACATGTATGTAGGTACATCGCAGAAACGTAAATCATCTTTGACTCGTGCCATGAGTTGTGCACCAAGAACTGCTGCGCAAAGCTCTAGACGTGGAAGCGTCTGTTTTTTCAGCGGTGCTACTCTTGATTTGGCACACAATAATCGGACGGCGATAGTTTTGTCTTCAAAAACTGATCTTAAATACACTGCGGCTCCGTAAGCCCTTTCGGAGGCATCAGAAAAAACGTGAATTTGAATGTTCTTCGCAATTTTTTGTTGATGTATGTGACGGGGAATCTGCATGTTGCTAATATTTTGTAAGCTGGCTCTAAATGTTTGCCAGCTTGTGTACAATTCAAGAGGTAGGGCTTCATCCCATGTTAGCTTCAATTCCCATAACTGTTGCACAAATATTTTGGCAGCTACGACAACAGGTGCTAGCATTCCAAGAGGATCAAAAATCTTGGCTAGCTCAGAAACGACTGTTCTTTTTGTTATTTTTGTCGTACCGTCGGGTGACATGGTCTTGATGCAAAAGCTGTCAGTTTTGGGAAGCCAAGTCAAGCCCAATGTTCTAACTTCTTCATGTGAAATTACGCTGAAGTCAAGGTTTACTTCTTTGTCTTCAATCGGTAAGCCTTGTAGCAATTGTGGATGATTCGCGCACCACTTTTGAAGTCGAAATCCAGCACTGGTTAAAATTGTGATCAACTGCCGCTGCATTTCAATGGCGGTACCTAAGTTATTGCTCCCTGTAACGCCATCATCGACATAAAAATCGTTGTGAAGTGCCTGTGCTCCAAGTGGTAGGGTAGACATGTATTGCTTTCCTAGTTGTTGAAGGCATTTAGTGGCGAGGTAAGGTGCAGCTCTGGTCCCATATGTTACTGTGTTCAGTTGGTAGAATTTTAATGATTCTTTCGGGTCTTTTCGCCAAACAATCAGCTGAAACCTTCTATCATCTGGATGCATAAATACTTGCCGATACATTTTTTCGATATCGGTGGTGAATACGAAGCGTGGTAATCGAAAACGGAGTAGTATGGAAAAGAGCTCGTTTTGAACAGTTGGTCCATTGAAGAGAATATCGTTTAATGAGACTCCGGTTGATGTTTTGGCAGATGCATCGAATACCACTCTGAGCTTCGTCGTAGAGCTACTTGGTCGATGCACAGCATGGTGTGGAATGAAGTACATTGGGGGTGTAATGTTTTTTGGATCAACTTCATCCATCTGCTCTAATGCTTCGTATTCGTCCATGAATTTCACATACTGATTTTTTAAATCACTATTTTTTACAAATTTTCTTTCTAGCGCAAGAAATCTGTTTATAGCTAGTTGTTTGGATTCTCCAAGCTCGCTAGGGTCATCCAAGAATGGTAATCTTACAAGGAAGCGCCCGTCTGAAGACCTTGTTGTATTTTGTGCGAAGTGACGTTCACATTGAATTTCTGCTTGAGTAAGAGTTGGCTCGGATGTGGTTAAGTCGTCAAGTTTCCAGAATCGTTCAACCATTTGGCTGGCTAGCACTTCATCATCATACACGACACCTCCACAAGTGGCTGACTTCACTAGTTCGTTGCCAATTCTTCCACTTACGATCCATCCCAAAACCGTGTTTTGAAGCGTTGGAAGATTTTGATCCAATTTAATCTGACCGATTGACAATAGCTGATGGTAAAACTCAGCTCCGAGTAACACGTCAATTTTATCGGGAGTGTTGAACACTGGATCAGCAAGCACTATGTTTTCAGGTATTGGCCATGAGGATATGTCCACTTGCATACTTGGCTGGTCTGCTACTATGTGGGGTAATACTAACGCTTCCAATTGTACACAAAAACGGTTAAGTCTAGATTGTAATTTGACGTTAACTCTGTATTGGGAGCTTATGGATCTATCACCAACTCGCTTAAAGATAGTTGATGATGATCTTAAAGTAATTCCTAGCCGTTTTGTGGTTCTCTCGGTGATCAAGTTCACTTGGGACCCTGAATCGAGCAGCGCTCTACATTCTACTGTTTGCCCGTTGGTGGCGATAATTTTCACCCTGGCTGTGCTAAGTAGAACGTGAGCCGATTGTTTTTCTGGAGTAGAAGCTGCAAGTGTCACTGGCTGGTGTTCCATGCTGATCCCTTGATGATAACCCATGCCTGAGCTCACTTTTTGGGCTGGTGAAATCGCCTTTTTAGTTTGAAGATCTCTGGTGTTGTTTTCGAAGTGTAATAATGTGTTGTGCCTTTTGCTGCACTTACGGCAATTGCGAGATGAACATTGCTGGGCCTTGTGCCCTGTGCGCAAGCAATTAATGCATAAGTTAGTCTTTTGTGCAGACTGCAGTCTCTCAGTAGGGCTTAACTGTAAAAACTGTTCACATGCGTATATAGCATGTTCTCTAGAATGGCACATTTTGCATGAGCTGCTGGGTTCTTCATTTGCGGCGAGAGAACAAATTTTCAAGTTGGATTTCTTGCTTTCCTTGCCGATGGCCTCAAGTGATTGGAAACGATTTTCCAAGAATTGCAGAAATCCTGTCATTGACTGGTTTTCTCGTGGATTGGTCAAAGATTGCTCATAAAGTATGTGACTTTGGCTATCCAATTTTTTGACCAGAATGTAGAGAAGAAGGGGATCCCATTCCCTCACGGAAATTGCTAAGTTTTGAAGAGCCAGAATGGTTTCCTTGGTGGTATCGTGTAATGTTTTAATCGCTGATGCTGATGGCGAATCAGTCGCGTGGCTGGGTTGAGAGAGCAATTTGTGTATGAGTGCTGACGTGAGTACTCGCTTGTTGTGGAATCGATTCTGTAATGTCTCCCATGCCGTATTGTAATTATCTTCAGTAAGTGGAAGATGACGGATTAAGCGTTCTGCTTCTCCCGATAGATTGGTTTTCAAATACCACATCTTTTGAATTTTCGGTAGCGGCTTATTGTGGATCAGTTGTGAAAACAGATCAAAAAATTGCTGCCACTTCAAGTAATCGCCATCAAATCGTGGGATGGTTACCTGTGGCAGATGCAAATTTAAAGTTTCTGTTTGTGTGCGTGTAAGTGTAGATGCGCTGGTGTTTCTTGTTTTTATCGACAAATCGATCAATTGCTGCTGCACCCTTGCTTCCATTTCTATGTAATGGTTTAAATTATATCCCATTGCTTCAGGCTCTTCTTCCAGTTCCCAAAGAGTATAATGGATCTCTTGAACCTGCTGCCAAAGTTGGTTTATCATGGTGATTTTGAAATTATAAAATTCTATTGGATGATCCATGCTCTCTTCCGATAAATTTGTCAATTGACGGTTCAATGATAATATCATGGCTTCCTGTTTTCTCAGCAGACGATGAAAGTTATTTGGGATGTCACTGTCAATCGTGACACCGCTACGTTTTGGATGGTCAGCCACCTCAGCTGGGACGTGTACTTGAAACCTCGGTGATGGATTAGGATCTCCTGATTGCCTCACGTCCACTTCAGCGAGCATAGCTTTGAACTTTTTGGTGTAGGTGCTAACGATAGACATGATGCTGACGAAATAGTCCAGCGCAAAATAATCATGGTTGCGGGGTAGCTCCTTTAATTCGAAAATTTTCTGGTTGGTAGCTGTAAATTCTTCTGCAGATTCTTCAAGCCGTTGAATGCGCTGCTCGAAGTATCGCTGGTTATGGCGGCTCACGGAGTCCTTCTTAAAGTTGCAAACGATTTGCTGAATGACGTCTCCAGTGGCCTTTTGGGCTGCGACAAGCTCTTCGAAAGTCGACATCCTTGATTTTCCTTCAAGGATCACGTCGGGGTCACCAGAATGTTTACTCAGGCGTTTCTGAGTCGCTTCGGTTGTAGCCCTTACTTTAAAATTGGAATTACTAGCACTTAAACTAGCAAGTCCGAATTTTCTAATCTTTGGCTACTAACCGGGAGTGAGAAATTACTAGCACTTGAACTAGTAATTTCAATCGTAGATCAACGTCAACAGGAGTGAGGAATTTCTAGTACTTTAACTAGAAATTCCGTTCGCGGATCAGCGTTACCTAAAAACAAGTAATGATTAAAGAATTAATTGAATAAAACACTTGTTTTCTTCTGGCTACTGAGCGATCGACTGCACTGTCTACCACCTTTTTATTGAAATTTATTTCGTACATTTTTGCTTATTCTAAGATTTCTACAAAATAATTTTTCACATGCAACAAACTTATCGAATTACATCTACCTGAGTATAGATACAATTTCTTTACGCAGCAAAATATTTGCAATTGAATTAACTTGAATTTTTGATAAGCATTGCATTGCATTGAATTTAATAAAATTACACGACAATGTGAAATTAGACTATTGGAATGCATAGGCATATGCATGTGCATATTGCACATTAAAATGCATCAGAAAAATGTATTACGAATCTATTTTGTATGTACAAATTTTGATGTTAATGAATGAATGAATGAATCTTAACAGAGTCATTGTTTCACTTTGATGCTTTCCGTCTGAGTAATAGAATCCTGAAAATTCGTAGATGTGAATTTCAATATGCATGCATTTGAATTACACGTTGGGTTTCGTGACATATGTTAGGGATTACAAAATTCGTAGGTGTGAATTTTCGTTACATTACATGCTGGATTTTGTGACATCTGTTTAGGAGCTACATAGTTTCGAGACAGTGTCTTAGCCCTCGTAGAAGTTGAGCGCAGTATAGTGCGATAGTTCACCCGGTAGAGTAGTGCCATAGTGTTATTATTGATCTGAGTGAAATTTGTGAAAAAGGTTTAAGGTGAGTAGGCTCACTGAGTTTGTTTAATTTTGCTAGGTGTGTGTTAGTTTTGTTGAAATTTTTGGGTGTTATATTATAATTTTGTTCGGCGTTGTGGACCGAGTTTAAGTTTAAAGGAAGGGGAGCAGTTGAGCCTGTGTTGGACGGGTTACGGTTCGGGTGGCGATGAGTCGCTACTGTGTGTGTGTCCCGCCCTGGTTCGGCCAACTGTTGCTTTGCGTCCCCAGCCGAAGGATCAGCTTTGTGTGTGTTGAGTGGATCATGGTTCGGGCGGCGAGAAATGGCTGCTGTGTGTTTGATCCACTTTGGTTCGGCAAGCTGATGCCTGTAGGTTGTATTTAGTGATTGATTCGTGTCCACCACGCTGTCCACCCTTATTAATTAAATGGACTTAGGTTTATCCTTTTTTTTCAGATGGTGAAGGCTCCTCGACGACTGGGCGGTTTCGGTACACGGAGGTAATTTTCAAAATGAAAAGTATTTTCTATAAAAAAAAAAAAACTTGGTCTTACAGAAAAAGAAATATTTGAAAAACCAATGTGTTTCTTCTTGAAAAAAAAAATTATGGCTGCCACCGGTATCAATATCGAGGACCTTAACTAAGATGCGACACTCGCCGGAAATATTATACGGTGCAATATTCTTTTAACAGAGCATGCAAGCATGCTTCCAAGGAGTTGGAAGTATGACTTCGCGTTTGGCGGCAGATTTGGGGCATATTTGGCTCGAAATATGTGGCGCCCACTCCCGCCTTCGCGGGTTCTGTCGGCCCAAAGACTGCCCGCCTGGTAACGACATTGTTTACAGGTAATTGATTGAATGAAAGTATATCAGTTGAATTAGGACAATAAATTGTAATATGGTTATTTTAGATGTATTGACGGCTATCAATTGCAAATTCTTCTTTCTAAAGCCGTTTTGTTATAACTTAATAATATCCTTTGGTAAGATCTTTTTTACTTTGATTAGATCAAGCCGAAAAAGTACTATCGATTGATCCAGATTGAAGTTTGTGAGTAACTTGTTAATAAATTGTAATCTCTAAAGGAAAATGTAATGCTTATTGATGTGTGTATAAAGTGAAGGCATGAAAATTACGGATGGAAAACAATATCATCCAAATACCGTCTTCGGCTCCTCAGGCACAAAGCTTTATTTTTATCGAAATATTCCAGTACATTTTGGTTTTGTTTGGACCCTATCTAGCCAATATGCTAGCTTATCAGATTTTTTTTGGCTATCGAATTGATGGGGACCTGCTAGAATGTACAAATAAGCTCAAAGAAAAAGCTCAGGAACGTCAAATCGAAAGATTTTGAAAGTCCATTTCAAAAGATGATCATTCCATCATCATTACAACATTTCGAGAGACGATCAGATCATTGAGCTTCGTTCGCAATAGAGCCATTGTTGCACAGGCTGTGTTCCATGTGGCATCGTGCTACAGGAACTGCTTATTTTGAAAGAAGTTAGTTACACTAAGAGAAAAAGATGCTCAAAATTTCTGCATCGACGCAGTAAAGCTTTTTCTTGAAATTTCGCAAATAAAATATGTTCTTTATACATTGAGCCATAGCTCGCGATTTAAAATTATAGCACCAGATGATTGCTTTAGTTCCATCGCAAATAGCAATTTCTGGTCACTGAACTCCGTTGTGCATGAATTTGTCAACAAAAAGATAAGTAAATCAAGCGCTGCTAGAAAAAACGGGATGAACTCATTTCAGTATTCTACACCAACGTAAGTGGGGTGCGATTGGACCTTAAGAAGTTCTGAGAGCTCTCGATCTCTGAAGCTTCTGATGTCATTGCAATCACCGAAATGTGGCTTAGTGCAACGCTGAAATTTTCAATTCGTAGTATATTACTTTCCCCCGGGATCGACATAGAGATCTTGTTGATGCTTTTTTGTAGGTGGTGTTCTTCTGGCCTTTCACAAAAAATACAAAATATCTCTCATAGAGATACCGCATGCAAACAATAAATTCATTTGTGCTCAAGTTGAACTTCCGACAAAGAAGTCAACTACACGCCACCAAACACTTCTTATGACGTTGCATATTATACAGCTCATATGCGACCTTGCGAACAATAATGACAACGGCATCTTTATAGGTGATTTCAACCTACTTAGAATCAACTAGCGCCCTTCAGCGGAAGATACTTTCGAAGTTCCAAGCTTTGCTCTTATTGGCGGACAAGACAACATCAACATTGCAACCGAGCTAATATCACTTGGTTTGTTTCAAGCCTATTGCAATCGGAACACAAACGGAAAAATGCTGAACCTAATTTTTACGTGACGCCTCTTCTACTGTGGTGAAACCTCTCACATCATCTCTCATCGACGAAACCACACATCATTGTGGACTCAGCATTATTTTCGAGGTAAAGTCTAGTACTCGTAATTACTTATCATCTAACACATCTGAACTGAAATTTAATTTTAGACGAACTAATGTCGATCAAATCTGTGACTTGCCTGCTATCTACGATTATCTATGAACCTAGTGCGGATAAAGCTACGGTTTGTTTCCGCATTCGGTTTGACAAAAGTGCTTGATCACTCTATACTTTTAGCTAAGCTTCATTCCTTTCGACTTCCTAACTTGATTATAAATTGGATTGGCTCTTACTTGACGAATCAAACCGAACGTGTATCTTTTCGCGGTGCCTTGTCATCTGAAATTAAAACCACGTCTGGTGTTCCTCAAGGCCCTTTACTGTTTGCCATATTTATCAATGATAAAGGATGCATTATGCATCCTTTAAAATAACTTAAAGAAGCGGCGCTGTTTCCGTAATTTTAGGGAAGGCAGATGTAGGAAAAAAAGACGATCATTGTGTGGATGGTATGGAAGCTGAAATTCAGAGAATAAGGTACGAGTAAAACTGTGTTGAAAAGACTTCAACGCATTATTTAAATAAACGTAATGATGACACCAAACTTGATAGCAATATTCAAGGGCACTATGCACCAAAAAAAGAAAAGCTGCACACAGGTGGAAATATTAACAAAAGTTTTTTGTGACGTTTCGCAAAGTGAGAGCATTGGCAGCGAACCAAGTTTGTAAGCTATTGAAATCATTTTGTTAAAGCGTACAGTCATCATGTGACTCAATCACTCGAAACATCTTGAAATCGTCGCCATATAAAACTCAAGAAATTCGGATTAACATTTATTTTTCGGACACACAAAATTTTTTAGTTTTATTCGGATTAACAATAGCAAGAAAAAATGTCCAATAATAAACCCTTGCGGAACATCTGATGCAGGATAATAGGAAATCGAAGAACACGAGTTAACAGTTGCAATACGGGTATGACCAGAGATGTAAGAGATTAATCAAAAAAGAAGAGGACCAGCTATGCCATCGTTCCTCAGCTTCTGAAGAAGGAGATTTTGGTTGCCAGAGTCAAAGGCTGTGAAGAAGTCGACCTGCTTTTGATGGTCAAGGGCGAATGAAAGTAGGTTGGTTTAAGTGCATTTACTTTTCATAAAACCATGCAGCTCATGAGCTAGGGTGGGCTGGATAAAAGAATTGACTCTCCTGTAGAATACTTTCTCAAGGGTCTTGTCAAAACAATCCATGTACGATCACCAGCTTTATATGTTGAAAAGATTTTGTCAATTTTCCAGAGAAAAGAGAAAGAGCCCGAAGATATACTTATATTGATCAAGATGGAAAAGGGGATGCACAGAGATGATGAAAGAGATTTAGCTAGGATATTTGGAATACCGTTGGAGCCACTACCGGTTTTGGCACCTATATCAATATTTTCTAAAGGGTGTATTCAGTGATGTGCAAACAAGATATTGGTAAGGAGGAGGCGTTGTTGTGAGAAGAAGGAGAAATGGTAAGAAACAAAAAGTTCATACACTTCATGTGGAGTGCAAAAAGCTTTATCACTCAAATGCATACCATTGCGAATTCTAAAAGATTTTTTAAGGAACGGATGAATGACCAAAAAGATTTCGGTTGGTCTGTTTTGATTCATGTTTTAATTCTAGCAATGTAGAAGCGCATCGCCTGTCTGGTAGCTTCTTTAGCTTTAGAGCGTAGTTTTTTTCTAGCAAGTGAGCACTTATATAAATTACGAGTTGCATTCTTGACTTCGAGTGCAACTGCAACATCATTGATAAACCATGGAACATCATTCATTTTTTTAAACGATAAGTTGGTGTGAGCTGCGGGACGAGGTTTGAGAGAAAAATATACAATCTGCACAAAGCATCATCAATGTCCGGGTCTCGAAAGGAAGAGAACCGGTTAGTTCTATTTATTTCAATCGCCATGACAGTGAAATCAGCATTTCAAAAGCTAAAACGTACTAAGGAATGGATTTTGTTTCTCATAGAACTAGAAATTAGAGGGAGATAATATTAGAAATTTTGAGGGCATGAGGAGGATAACGAATAGACAGCTTCCCAATCTAGAGTTGGTAAACTCACCACATAGCAGAGCGAAAGCGGTAGAAAAATTGCTATTAAGGTAAGAAGAGAGTTCTGCAAGGAATCGTTCATAAACTGACAGGGAAAGGTTACATGGAATATAAGTTTTAGTAGAAGGTAAGGAGATACGCACAAAAATACGTTCAGCAGGAGGGTGGAAAGGGAAATCACGACACAGTGTTCCGTTGAGTGAATTATTATAACCGATGCGAACACCTCCACCATCGGATTTAACACTTACTAAACGATTCCGGTCCTTATGAAATTCTTTAAAATAATAATTTGGGAATTGAAGATATCTTCAGTGAGCCAACATTCCGTAAGACAAATTGTCCGAAATTAAAGTGGCACAGAGACTGAACTCATTAGTTTTGGTCCTCAATTTGTGGATATTTTGGTAATATAATCTTAATCCTCAGCTCTGAACTTCTTTGCTCCTCTCTGAAGAAGGCTGCAATTGTAATGAATTCCTTACCTAGGACAGCAGGAGCCCAGAAGTTCTTTCATAGAAACTCGTTGATGCCTGCAGATACAGTGGTATGGAAAGAGACACCTTCCTGATTCTGCAAGTTATCATGTGAATCAGAAAATATTCAAAATATGCATGAAATTATTGAGAACAATGATTTAAAAGCCATGATTCTTCTGATTTTGGTTTCGAATTTGCAAATAAAGTTAGAAAACTCAATCCGCTTTTATCTAAGACAAACGACAAGAAAAATCTTTGTAATTTTAAAGCCGCTTCACGAATGATTATCGAAAAATGTTGATATTGTAATGAAAATCAACCACTTTTTACCTGAAACTCATTTAGCCAACATCCGCCTGAAACTCGATGCACATAACTTTACCTCTAGCTCTTTTTCAGCGAAAGAAAATCAACTGAAAACTATTTATTCCGATTTCTCTCCGAAAAAATCTACGGAGTTTTGAATTCATGCCTTACAAATGGAAAATACATCGAGCAAATTTGGACTCGATGAACTGTCACGATTTGCATAGTTTATTATTTTCAGTTCTTTTCCTTAGTAATGCTGCAGTCAAAAGAGTATCTTCTTTTATGAGTTCCATCAAAAATGAAAGCTTCGACTAAATTGAAGATTATATTATTTGTTTCTCCTCACAAGGACTTGTATTCATTCATTCAGAGTTTAATAAATGATCAGTATGTAATACATGCAATTAAATCTATGGCAAACATCGAGGAATCATCGGTTTTGTTTGAATATATGAAAAATTTGTATTACACATTGAATAATATAACAGACAATTTAAATACTTCCACTTTAAACAAATTTATTTTAAACTTTTTTTGCTCATTTTATATGGACTGAGTTCGGGTTACATTTATTTGGAATTAAAATTCATTCACTCTGCAAAAATCTGGTACTAAAGCGATGCCTTTAAAAAATAGATTTATAATCGCTTCAAATTAATTAGGTAAGAGCGCATTCACGTCTATAGACCGGGAAAGGCTTTAAACATAAAAGGTAAATTCCATTACTAAATTACAATAAATTAATTACAATTGATGTAGTCACTCACAAAACGGATAAATGGAACATAATAGCTCGCACTAAAAATAGGCCTATACACACAATTGAAACTGAAAAAAACTCTAGCGCACCTGAACCGCTAGAAACACTAATGTTCGAAGAACAGTAGAAGAATCGTGCAGGTTTTGAGTGCATATTCCACCACATGAGCTGCTTATTACGGCCAAACTGTTTCAAATGCCACGTTTTACTTAGGTCTCAAGAATGCATTATAACACATATGGTAGAAGGTTTCAGATATTACCACTGGCATGGGTTTCAAAGTTTATGAAAGAAAAACACTTGTTAATTATATTCGTTATCAGTTGCTTATTTCACCAAACTTTGAAAGCAGCATCTCATATAACATCAATGAAGAAAATGCTCAGTGCCTGCAGCACTGTAACTGAAGTTGGTGTTTGGGGCTGCGATCCGAAAAATTTGCAGAACTTTGGGAATTGAAACATTGGTTATTTATTTTCATTGTAAATGTTTCCGGTATGAATACTAACTGTAAGCATTTATTGAGACAAAAGAAGCACAACCGACTCATGCTGGCAACCTTCTGCCAGTATCAAAGCCAAGAATATATCACATCTGCTTCACGTTGTTATATTACATTCGAAGTTATAGGAGTATAAAGAAATTTAGGGTTACCTACAGCAAGTTTTTTCAAATAATCGAAAGCTTAATATTTGCTGTTTATTGTCACTACAATATCATAACCAATTGAAAATTCTACGATAAAACCGCTTAATAAAGATATTGCAAACAAACACAAAACCAACAATAGCTGGCAACCCTATCATGGTTTTTCAACCAAATTTGGCCTGAATAATGCTTATATAAGGTTCCATTAATTGTATGAAATTCGTATTGATTTCATGACTGCACTGGAAGCTATAGGGCAAAAAGTTTTATTTTCCTGAGCGAATTCTCAAAACCAAAGACACAAAAACTACCATAGCTGGCAGCACCAATCGAATTTTTCAACCAAATTTCTATCAAACAGAGATTAAAGTTAGATTTAGCTACTGTGTCAATTTCATGAAAATCTGGTTACTAATTCACATTTCATAGGGCAAAAAGCAGTTTTTTTTTCTTTGTAATTTTTCAAGATGGCACCACTGGCACAGAGTTGCCCCCAATTCAAAATCGCTTCTATCAGACCTGGTTCTACTTAAGTCCAATGCATTCTGTAAATTTCAATGGTATCTGATTATTGGTTCGTGAATTCCCGTGAACAGAAGTTTTTGATGCTAAAAATATAGGTTAACTGGGAGAGGGTTACCGTTCTTGTCCGACATGAGATTTCCAAAGTTTTACTTTGAACGTGTAGATGAAGCATTAGATTTGAATACAGATTGGTTTTATTGTAAGAAACGGACATTTTTAGGATATTCGATGATTTCAATATTTTCACTTCCAAATTTTTATTTTTTCAAATTTAAGACACCAAAATTATCATAGCTGGCAGCTCCAACCGAATTTTTGAACAAAATTACCTACCAAACGTGGTTTAAGGTAAGTTCCAGCTACTGTGTGAATTTCGTCAAAATCGAACGATTCAATCAGAATTTATAGGGCTAAAAACAGTTATCTTTTTTAGTGATTTTTCAAGATGGCACCACTGGCACAGAATCGCCCGCATTTCAAAATTACTTCTACCAGACCTGGTCCTAGTTAAGACCAATACATGCTGCAAATTTCAATTAATTCTGCTCATCGGATCGTGAGTTTCCGTGAACAGAAGTTTTTGATGCTAAAAACATAGGTAAATTGGGCAAGGTTTACCAGGCGTGCCCGTTATACCATATCAAATTTTATTTTTTGTCTATGTAAACAAAGCACGAAATTTACATATGAGTGGCTTTTTTTTTGAAGAAACGGCATTTTTTCAAGAGAGACGATAATTTGGAAGTTTTCACTTTCAGTGCTTGCCCTAGCTTCAGGGTTTCCAGCACGCTCATCAAAAGCTACACGAATTTACAACTAAATAATACCAACAAGTTCTGAAAATTTGGTAACGATTGAATAGCTCTGTCAAAAGTTATCGCAATTTAAAAATTTTCAATTTTTCCCGATCTCTTTTTAGGCACCCAGCGCACACATGGGGTTAAAAAAATCCAAAACATTATCCAATTCACATGTAAAACACGTTCGAAATTTATTTTGTTAACTTTATTTTTGCAAAACTTATTTGCGTACGGAATAATAGGTATATTAAAAATATCACTAAAATGGCCGCCGGCGCCAAAGGGTTAAAGATTTTTAACTTTTTCTGAGACCTGGCACTATTCTGCATATACATCAATGTGTCCTGAAAATTTCAGCTCAATCGGATGGCGCGTTCCTGAGATTTTTTCACTGAAATTTTTTGATGATATATATATATATATATATATATATATATATATATATATATATATATATATATATATATATATATATATATATATATATATATATATATATATATATATATATATATAGAAATATGAATTTTTGGCCAAAGTGATTTTAATACTAATGTTCTTCTTTGAACATTAGTAAAAACTGAGTCTCTTATCTGATATGTTCACAGGGCTTTGAAATGAAAAGGGTAAAAGCCAAAATTTGGCACACGTTTTCCTTAATTTTCATTGCAGGACTATAAAAGCAGAAAATATACTTTTTCCCAAGGCATTTATGCAATATAGGGGGCAATTGCTTCCCGTTGTCCTCGTTTGTTGACTGTACAGGATCTTGTCTTTTATCCGCATACGCTGACTATTTGTTGATGTGCATGGCTGCACCAACATGTCCAATTTTCACGGCAACTGTTAATGAAATACTAAAAAAAACATGAAATAACACAGCATGTTGATTTCGACATTTTATCTTATAACAGCCCACTTGTTACCTTACATCAGTTTGGATGACATAGAGTAAAAGTAAAATGGCCAATTTTACTTTTCATAAGTTTTTCACCATTTCTGAAAAGCACGACGTATGGCTGAAATGGAGATTTTTCTATGATAATGCCAGTGCTCAGGGAATTGCCCTATGAAGCGAATGCTTAGCGATGGCGGTAGGGAGACACGTATGGGAGAAGCCGATATCAATTATTCCATTATTCTTTTAAGTGCCACATTTATTTCTTATTTTCTAAAGCACTAGTGTTATGCCTAGTCGCTACTAAAGCTTTTTAAAGTAGCACTTAATTAATGGAGCGCTGGTATTATGCCCAGTCGCCGACTGTTAAGACAACACAAGACGAACAAATACAGCCATGGGTCATTATTCTTTTAAGTGCCACATTTATTTCTTATTTTCTAAAGCACTAGTGTTATGCCTAGTCGCTACTAAAGCTTTTTAATGTAGCACTTAATTAATGGAGCGCTGGTATTATGCCCAGTCGCCGACTGTTAAGACAACACAAGACGAACAAATACAGCCATGGGCACGGCGGGATTCGAACCCGCGGGTAGTAGGTCGCTGCTTCAGACTGACGCGTTAGCGAGCTGACCTACCGACCCCCTAATAATATATTTAATCAGTTGCCGTAAATCTTTTGAAAAATGGATGGAACCATTTAACTGATGAGAATATTATATTTATGATATTAGCTAAAACAACTAACTCTTCTCGTCTCCTTTGAATAGTACCTTCAAAAACTTTTATCCACTCATTCCCTCACAAACACGAAAAAACTTCAAACTTATAAATTTAAACTACAGTGCAAGCAAATGTAATCGAAATTCATTTGGTACAATGAATTCAACTCTTCAGTCAGTTGGCTTCAACTCAAAAATGCAGCTCGAAACAAAACGATGCTTTTCCCAACCCATAAGAAAACAGCCAGCTGAAAGCAAGTCGCTCAAGCGGTTCTTATCGTCGTCGCAATACCGGAGAAAACTGCTCTATCGGAAAATTTCTTATTCTCATCAACAACTGCATCCAAACTATCAAAGTTAGCTTTCAAAACTCGATGCATCTGCTGGCTGGTCCTTCACGTAGTCTGAATGCGTGTCTGTCTGTTTGTCTGTCCTCAAATTTTCCATTCAGTGTCTTCTTTCTTATCACTTGAACATGGAACTTTCGAAATGCATATCGACCAGCTGAAAGAAAAGTAGGAACGAAAATCCTTCCAGAACTCCAAAAGGACTCAAATTTTGCCGTGACATGAAACTGAGCAGCAAAGAAATTGCCTGCTTAAAGTTTGTTCAACTGAACACACACCGACTGCTCGTTCTTCTACAGCATCTCAACAATGTATTTGCTAGCCTCCTCGTTTCCAGGCTTAGTTGTCCTTGCCTTCCCAACCACATTTCCTACTTTCAGTCATTCTTCTGAGGAAAACCGCACCTTGACACCCTTCTCAACTATTCGATGATGACGGATACTTTTTTTTTCAATCTTGCATTCACCTTTTCCAAGAGCTCTCTGGCTTATGGCATATTCAAGTGCACTTTGCTATGCTATGGCACGCTACTCATCCGGGCGTAGTAAGGATGAAATTGAACGAATCGATGAATATGTGGATCATCATCGTTATTGTCGTTATCGTCATTCGAATCGTCGTCGCCGGGAATAGAAATGGGCAACGAATGAAATGCATTTGAAGCGAGCGAAGTGAATGAGAATGATATATTTTTTTCTCATGTGATACTGTTTGGTTGCTTTTCATTGAATGTCCTCGTTCAAGCTGAAAAATATGACCAGAACTTGTAATTAGGTTAACCTAGGAAGAGATGAAAATATGAATATGTTAGGCAATCCGCACACGGGTCGTTGAGCTATCGTCGTAGATGCGATATTTCTACGCTTGGTCGTCACAACCTATGTAAATCAATGGGTGACCGCTAACGGAGCGTTAGCCTATCGTGAAGAGTGAGAAGCGTAGTCGGTTCACGTTGAGTGCGTCTCAAGCGTAGTGCATTGCAGGCCTCAAGTCGAATGAGTAGTCGTTTTTGCAAGCGCGATGGATGACGGCAACGTACGTTTCGTGGGGGAGGTGGGAAAATGCTCCGAATGGTATGATTTTACGACGCATACCGACGTTTTCTTGACGACCCGTGTGTGGACATAATATGAGGATGACGGCACTCGGTTTCTCGCGAGCTTGACAAGTGTCAAACGCATCTCTCACGTATAGCATTGCTAACGACCCGTGTGCGGAGTGCCTAAGAGTTAAATAATCTGCTGTTTGATTTTTAAAAACACAAAGAGGTTGCGGGTTATTTTTATTTGCAGAGTTAAACTTTATAGAAAATAGAAGTGCTCAACTGTATCTACATATTTGTTTAAAAAGGTCATCTTACGTTGAAATATCCAAGAATAGAATTATTGAAAGCGAGCACAGTCAGATAAAACGGCTATTTTCCGTGAAACTCTGTCAAAGCCTAAAATTTGACAAGTTTATTGAAGACAAGCATTCGAAAGATCCCATGGATCGTTAATTCACATTTTAATGCATTTAGGGAATAAACGCAACTGTTGATGATAGCTATATTGACAAAACTCTGGGCATTCGTCAGAAAAGTGGATGACGTCTTCAATATTTTCAAAAGCAAATTTGGCTTCAACCAAAATTCACTAAAAGAAACTCGAAACACAAAACAATGAACAATCCGCCATGCCACCAAACGCTTAATAAAGTAGGTGTTTTTAAAAATTGAGGTAAAATGTTGGCCCATCTACGCCTCACACCAGCCACTGTATGGTGGGCTAATTAAAAACCTAAACATAGAAGAAACCAAGAAAATCTGAAATTGCATAACTGTTAACTTAATTGTTCTTAATTGTTAGAGGAAGCTTGAATGGTGGGAGGACATAATAAGTAACTAATGCCCATCTTGCCGATTTCCGGCCATAAATGCCCAAATTGATGCACTTAAAAAAGCTAATAAAAGTGCGTTTGAGATCCTTGTGAAAGACGTTGATTTCGAGTGAAAAGTTGAAACATTTGAACAATTCTCTGAAAATTGAGAGACTGATTAATTCGCATTTTTGACCAATCCAACATTTAAATATTCTAATTAAGGTATTGAAAGCGAATATTCTGAGAAACTTGTTTTAGTACTTTTATTTGGCGCAGTCGCCATTTGCTTGCCAGCAGCTGACGAATTCCTCCGTTCAGATCTCATCAAATGCAGAACGGCCAATTCAAATAATGTCACGAATCGCTGCTTCGCGTCTCAATTTGAATGGCATACCTTATGTGGATGGAATGACGTTAGGCTACACGGTTAGAAATTTTCGGACAAATTTGATTAATTTTGGAATACATATAGGTCCAAACGAAAGTTAGTATCAATCCGATAAGTTTGTTTAGGATAAAACAATTTAATCCGATAAGATAAATGTTATCTGATAAGATAAAATCAATTCCAATTATTCATATAAATTGAATAAGACGCTCTTATAAACGGTATCCGAATCGCAAATAAATGAATACACCACATTCTTATTAAATGTAGACCATTTTGAATAAGAAATATATTATTCTAATTTCGAGGTCACACGATAAATTTAACCCATTTAGAAAAACCCAAAGTCATTTAACCACAAAATCTTATTCTGGTTTTTTCCCCTCCTTTTTATTATGAATATATAAGTATATATATTGGGAACAATTATCCATTATGATGAAAAAGGAATGAAAGCAATTGAATATTTATGCATTCAAAGATAAAAGTAGGTGTTGTGAAAACACTTGACATAGTACACCAAGTAAAACTTTCGAGCATTAAATTCAATTATGTACTGTGAGATGGATAACGATTATTTGTTTTATTATTTGAAAAAAAAACTCGATAGATTTTATTCATATATACTTTATTCACCAAAATCAAGGTCCTCCTGTAGTGATTAAAGTTGTTCCTTATGGGTACTAAATAATTTTCACAAATAACTTTAATAAACACTTTAATAAACACTTCCAAATAACTTCACTTACAAACTCGAAATGTTAATTGCACGACTTGCGACGCAACAGCAATTCTAAACAATCCGTTTCACGAAAACACTCCCGAGTAGATTTTTGCGTCCAATGCAGTTCACTTACAAACATTAAATACGAACTTTATGACTTGCGACGCAAAAGTAATTCTAAATAATTCGTTTTATTTTTTATGAATTTTTAATATGAATTTATGATAAATATTATCCGATTTTGGTATAAACCACCCGTTTATACGAAACTCGTACAAAAGTTATTCCAAAATAGGATAGAACAATTTTATCCAACGTCAACATATATAATCTATACGAATATTAGGATATATAATAGTACACCATTGTGAAGATCAATTTTATCCGATAATTTTTCACCGTGTAGGTTAACGAAAAAAATAGTGGACAAAAATAATTTTTAGCGAGTGTTCTGTCAAAATAGACGAATATTTAATCAATATTGTGTGCGAACAATAATACTCAACTGTTGTCAACCTTTTCACAAAGTTCGTGCTAAGTTAACAGAGTTTATTGAAACTATTTTGTACGAAAAAGCCCCACGAGCAGAAACTGAAAAAAAAATTCGACTCCGAAAGAATCGGAAGTAGCTGAGCTAACGTGCAATATGAAAGTACCCCACAAAGGTGCAGTTCTCGAAAAAAAAATAATAAAGGCAGTGCGTAAGGAGTTCAATGAGCTACTCTGGCAAATGACATGCGGATGACGAATGAACATCATCAACCAGTCTTGTGATATTGTGGGAATTTTCCCTTTTCCCTCTAAAACTTGAAAAAGGGAAATGGGAAAAATTGCTGCTCGTAGAACAAAATCGTGGGAGAAATGATTTAAATGAGATTAAATATTTTCGTAAAATGTCCACCAAATATATTTGAGAAAGAGTTTAAACAATCCAGACAAATTTGACATTTCTTCATGTTTTCTTACATTTCAGTTAAAACCTGGGATGAAATGAACTAGAATCGCTTCTCAAGACATCCGATTAGCGATTTACAACAAAAAGTTTCAGTCAAAACTTCCAAAAGGAAAATATTGTTACGAAATAATGCAGAATAATCGTGTGAAGGCGTTTTTCAGCTTTATAGAACATAGTTTAAGCTATTTCAATACATTTAACGCACCGTTTCAGTCAAAGCAATTACTTATTCATAAATTGTATGCTCAGTGTACTAGAATTTTAAAATAAATTTGCTTAAATTTTGTGAAACCTAGTTTCATTGACTTAATAGAAAATATCGAATTGAATGAAGAGCGTTTAGTTTCAGGTATGGATACTCATTTGGGATCAAAATGTGAACAATACATAGCGACTTTTGAAGAACCTGTAAAATTAGACATAAAAAAACCCTAGCGCATCATAACCGCTAGAAACACTAATGTTCGAAGAACAGTAGAGGATTTGTGCAGATTATGAGTGTGTATTCTACCACTACACCCTAAATAATAATAGAATCTAAGCTTATTTTAATTTCGGTGACTTCATCGAAAGTTACTGCAGTAAAAAGGTGTTTGGGGCTGCCGTCCGAAAAATGTCCAGAGCTATTCACGGGAACTCACGAACCAATAATCAGATACAGCTGAAATTTACAGAATACGTTGGACTTAAGTAGGACCAAGTCTGATAGAAGCGATTTTGAATTGCAAGCAACTCTGCGCCAGTGGTGCCATCTTGAAACATTACAAAGAAAAAAAAACTGCTTTTTGCCCTATGAATTCTGATTCAGTTACCAGATTTTCATGAAATTGACACAGTAGCTGAACTTTACTCTAATCCATGTTTATGGTAATTATATTTTAGTGACAATAAACAGCAAATATTAAGCTTTCAATTATTTGAAAAAATTCGCAGCTGGTAACCCAAAATTTCTTCATACTCCTTCCTATAACTTCCAACGCAGTCATCGGATCGAGACGAAATTCGCAAAGTAGGTTAATTTCAACATGATGCAGATGTCATATATTTTTGGCTTTGATACTGGCAACAGGTTGCCAGCACGAGTCGGTTGTACTACTTTTTTATCAATAAATGCTTACAGTTAGTATTCATACCGCACACATTTATAATGAAAATAAATAACCAATGTTTCAATTCCCAAAGTTTTTGGATCGCAGCTCAAAACACCAACTTCAGTTACAGTGCTGCAGTGCTGCTTCATTGATGTTGTATGAGATGCTGCTTTCAAAATTCTGTGAAATAAGCAGCTGATAACGAATATAATTAACAAGTGTTTTGCTCTCATAAACTTTGAAATTCATGCCAGTGGTAATATCTGAATCCTTTCCACCATATGAGTTATAATGTATTCTTGACACCAAAGTAAAACGTGGCGTTTGAAACAGTTTGGCCGTAGTAAGCAGCGAGTGTGGTAAAATATGCACTCAAAACCTGCAAGATTCTTCTACTGTTCTTCGAACATAAGTGTTTCTAGCGGTTCAGGTGCCCTAGAGTTTTTACAAATTTTCGAAGAAAATTAGTATTAAACTCGCTTCGCCAAAAATTCGTCATATATATATATATATATATATATATATATATATATATATATATATATATATATATATATATATATATATATATATATATATATATATATATATATATCAGCAAAATGATTAAGGGAGATAATCTCCGGAGTGGCCCATCCGAATGAACTGAAATTTTCGGAGGACATAGATGTATATAACTGGTAGGTCTGTGACTTGCTTGAATTCAGATATCCGAAACCTTTTGGCGGCGGCGGGCAATTTAGTGAAATTTCATTTACTCCTATATATCCAAGGAGTGTAAATTTTTGTTAAAAAAAAGTATTGGGAATGAAAACTTATTATGTTTTAAGCTTGTTTATGATAAAGAATTGGAAATTTGGAGCCTTGTATAGGCGCTGAGTGCCTAAAAGTAAACAAGGAAATTTTTTTCAAATTTCGATTTGTCATAACCTCTAAGAAAATCAATAGATCATCTTGAAATTGTCAGAGCGTATTAATGTCGACTACAATTCAACACAAATGGGCTTTCAAAACTGTGTGGGCAACTCTGTAACTACAGCAGGCTCCTGAAAACCCGACCCTCCTGAAAAAATTTTGAATTTTGAAAATAAATTCAAATTATTGATAAATTTTGACTTTTGTCCACCAAGTCAAACAAAATATTTCAAAATCCTGCAGTAAACAAGAACGGCAACCCGTGATCAAATTACCTCTATTTTCAGCACTAAAAACTTCTGTTCACGAGAACTGACGTTCGGATAATGCGATCAATATGAAATTTACGGAACATGTTCGTATTAGCTAGGACCAGGTTTGCAAGAAATAATTTCTAAATACGGGTAACGCTGTGGCAGTGGTGCCATTTGGAAAAATCACTGAAAAAAAACTGGTTTGTGGCCTATAGCTTCCGATTAAGCCACCAGAGTTGAACCAAATTCATGCAGCAGGTAAACCTTACTCTAAAAAAGACTTCATTGAAATTTGGTTGAAAAATTAGTATAGGGTCCAGCTGTGGCAATTTGTGTTTTCTAAATATTGTAAATGTGCTCGCTATAACTTCCGATGCAGTAACGAAATCAAAACGAAATTCATGTGATAAGTGGATCTTGCTACATTTCTAATTCTACAGGAATTTCGTTGAAAAATGGTGAAAGGGTTGCCAGCTTTGATGAGTTTCGTACTTTATTTACGTTTCTTTATCGAGCGATGTTGTCATAAAATTTCCAAATGGGTGTGATCCTGCAATGACAATAAACAATAAATATTCACGTTTCAAAAATTTAAAAAGTTTGGACGGTGTTAACCGTGAAATTATATTCACTCCTGAAACTTACAGCGCAGCCATTCAATCGAAACGAAACTCATAGGGTGGGCTTAACACAACGTGAAGCAGCTATGGTGCTACCACATGATAGCCAGCACCAAATGATTTTGTAAATATTGCATCAACAGATGCTTCCATTTACATTCATAAGCAAAGCATTTAAAATAAAATAAGCAACCGATATTGAAATTTTCCGAGTTTTATAAATTTTTCGGATGCCAACCCCAGACATATGTAGTTTAATCGCTGAAACTTTCGATGATATCCTTGGATGAAAACGAAATTCAAAGGATAGGTTGATTAAGCACGAGCATGTCATGTTAGACTTATTGCTACTGTGTAGGACAAATGTTCCCAGCCCTTAACATTTTCATCGTTTGTGTTGTAGAAAATGCTGTCAGAAAATGATATTTGTTCCTTTGAGTAAGCAATGGTTGATATGATACTACAAAGAAGTGTATTACATCTTCACACATTTTTAAGTCCTCAAAAATAATTTCTTCGAAAATTAGTTTTCTAGCAGTTCTGACGAGCTAGACTTTTTACTAATTTTCGAAGAAAAGTAGTATTAAACTCGTTTCGCCAAAAATTCATATTTCTTTATATATATATATATATATATATATATATATATATATATATATATATATATATATATATATATATATATATATATATATATATATATATATATATATATATATATATATATATATATCATCAAAATGATTAAGGGAGATAATCTCTAAAGTGGCCAATCCGATTGAGCTGAAACTTTCGGAGAACGTAGATGTATTTAGTAAGTAGGTCCACAATTTGCTAAAATTCAGATATCCTAAACTTTTCGGTGGCGGCGAGCGTTTTAGTGAATTTTGAGGTACTCCTATATTTCCAAGCAGCGTAAATTTTTGTTCAAAAAATGTATTGGGAATGAAAACTTATTATGTTTTTAGCTTGCTTATGGTAAAGAATTGGAAATTTTGACCCGCGTGTGGGTGCAGCGTGCCTAAAAGTAGGCAAGGATTTTTTTTTCAAATTTTGATTTATCATTTCTTCTGACAAAAAGATTAGATCATCGTGAAATTTGCAGAGCGTATTGAAGTTGACTAAAGTTTGATACACATGGATTTCCAAGGTAGTGCGGGTAACCCTGTAGCTGCGGCAGGCTCTTCAAAAAAAATCCTTCAAATCATTGAACCTCCTGAAAAATTTTTGATTTTTGACAAAAATTTCAAATCATTGATAAATTTTAACGTTTGTGCATCATGTCAATTTGAAAGTTTTAAAATTCCGATTTGCACAAGAACGGCAACCCATCACTAAATTACCTCTATTTTCAGCACTCGAAAGTTCTGTTCACGAGAACTGACGACGGGATTATCCGATCATAATGAAATTCACCGGACATGTTGATATCAACTAGGACCAGGTCTGATAGAAATGATTTTGAAATGCGGGCAACCCTGTGGCAGTGGTGCCATCTTGAAAAATCACTGAGAAAAAAAACAGCTTTTTGGCCTATAACTTCCGATTCAACCATCAGATTTGAATGAAATTCACACAATATTTGGATCTTACTTAAAGTAACATTTGGTGAAAATTTGGCAGAAAAATAAGAATAGGGTTGCCAGCTATGGTGATTTTTATCTCCTATTTCTTGCAAATTGGCTCAGCAAAATAAAGCTTTTTTCCCTATAACTTCCGGTGCAATCATGATATCAAAATGAAGTTTATGCAGTAAATAGATTTTGATGTGAGCCAAATGTCATAGGAATTTTGTACAAAAATTGTGAAAGGGCTGCCAGCTATGACCATTTTTGTAATTTTTTGGAATTTCTTTACTGCGGGATTATGTCATTAGATTTGCAAATGGGAACGATCCTGCAATGAAAATTAACAACAAGTATTAACGTTTTAAAAATTTGAAAAGTTTTGAGGGTGGTAACCCTAAAATTTTTTGTCGCCCGTATAACTTCTAGCGCAGTGAATCAATGGAAACGATATTTATTGGTTGAGTGTAGCATAACGTGAAGCAGATTTGGTATATATTTTGCTATGCTGCTGACACAGGGTAACGAGCTTTAGCCATTTTCGTAACTATCGCATCAACAAATGCTTCAAATAACGTACTCATATGCAATACATTTGCAATAAAACTAAGAAACCAATTTTTAAATTTGCCGAGTTTTGAACATTTTTTGGGTGGCAGCTTCAAACAACGTTAACCGCTAAAGCTTTCGACGAAATCCTCCGATGAGAACGAAATTCAAAGGATAGGTTGATTTAAGTATGAGCTTGTGAAGGTTAACTTATTGCTGCTTCGTTGGAAAAATGTTGCCAGCACTGAACATTTTCATCATTTGTGTTATAGTTGAGTTCTGTTGCTTTGAACAAAGAATGGTTGATATGATTCTACAAAAAAGTGTATTACGTCTTTTCACATTGTCACTCAAAGACAATTTCTTCGAAAATTAGTTTTCTAGCGGTTCAGGTGCGCTAGAGTTTTTTTTTATATTATTTCATATTAGAGAATGGTGCCTCCGCATTCCTTTATGATTTGCCTCAGACTTGAATAGGTGAAATTTGGATGAAATTTGTGGGCTTTCAGGATTATTAAATTGCTATGAAGGAATTTTTCAATTGTTTCAAATAGTTTTAAGTTTCCTGCCACGTATGTAGTTTTCTACTGTGTCGATTCGTTGCTCTAAGTTCGTTACGTATATCGAAATTTCTTGCGCACCAAGGGACCCTGAAAAAGTGCCATATTTAAACATGCTTATAGTATTTTTCTATTAGTTATACAGGTTTGTCCAAAATGCAGTTCAAGTCTCAGAAGCTGCTTGTAGAGTAGCACTCTATTTGTGGTATTCAGACAGGTTTATTTTTGAAAATAGTAAAAAGCGCTGATGGTACTATTTAAGGATACTGACTTGCTTTCACTGTATGCAATTCATTGTATGATAGTTTGCTGTCAAACGTCAGCACTAAGCACTTTGCAGTCCACTACCATTCTTAAGTCTGGTCGTCAACAATTAGCTGTCGTGTTGTCTGTCGTCTTTTGCGAGTACTAAAAATTGCTTAGGTTTTTCGACGTTAAGTTTTATCTTCCTTCTTCTGAAGTATTGTAAAATAATTTTGATGGAGCTCTGTAGATTAGAGTTATGTATGCTGCTCTCCTGGACGTGAGAAATACGAACGTATCGTCAGCAAATAGAGATATGTTTACTCTGTTAGAGGTAGGAATATAACCTGCATACAAAATATACACAATGAGTGACAAGGGAGATCTTTGGGGCACTCCGGCAGCTATAGAACACTTGGAGGAGAGGTGATTGTCTACGCTCACTTGAACAGCCCTGTTTTGTAAACAAAATATCCAACGAATTGTCTGAATGAGGTTGGTATGTTAAGGTTGTTTAGTTTCATAATGAGCTCAGCATGGCAAACTTTGTTAAATTAAAATCTACTGGGCTAGACATGTTTGTTGTCACGAAGATAAAACATGACTAGTCCTGTAGGCCAGATTTTATGTGCTGCAATACTCGACATAATTGAGGCTCAGTAAAGTAAGGTGCTTTTAAACCAAATATTTCCAGAAGCAAGCAGTTATTTTGAATGACAATCTCGTTGAAGGTTAGTACGCTGGCGAGCCTGAATTCCGGGCACTCGGTTGTGCTATTTATTTCTACACGGAAAAATTTTCGTGTAGAGAAGTGTAGAATATTACAAAGTGACAGTTAATTGCTCTCAACTTTGGCGGCATGGGATTTAGAAATTAGCTTTCTTTGAAAATAACCTTTACAATCTACCAACTGTATGTGTAATACTATGTTACTATTCCATCAATGCTTCTTTCAGCTCTTCAATTTTAAATTCATTGAGGTTTGCTGCCTCATCATACTGCTATATTATGAACCAAACCAAAGTTTATGAAAGAAACCAAGTTCTAGTAGCAAATTTTAAAAACTACTTTCACTTTAAATTCAATTAGACTGAATGAAAATAGGCGTAGTTTTTCGAAGTAAAACAATTATGTAATCTATTTAATAATTGTTTATTTGATATATTTCCTTCACACGAATACATAATTTCCATCCATGCATTTCATATCGCGTACACATGCGGTGTTGAAAACTTTAGGTCTGTTCGCGTACCTGAATCTATTATAATATTTATATTCAAATAGATTCGCATAATTGCTTCAAGCCAAATTTTGCAGCAAAAAGAAGCCAGCTGCCAAATTATGTTACTGCTGCAGTTTGCTGAAGTACGCGAACAGATCTTTTATAACGTCGCACTAATTCAATTAACCAACCAGCTAAGTAAAGTGCTTCCTAGCAAACGTATCTGCCAAAAAAACCAAATGTGCTGGAAAATCATTGCTTCAAGTTCTGCACGAACTATCCTACGCATAAAATTAGAAGACAGAAAGTTCCGACGTACAACAAATTTCAAATTTTCAAACAAAATTCAAATTTGACGCGCGGTCAAAATGGCCAAAATGATTGCTTTCCGTGACCAAATAAATAGCAGACCATTTAATTCAGGCACCTCGTGCCTGAAAAAACTCTCCACTTGTGCTGCAGAGCCACCTACGAGCGAAGAGCAACACTGAAATTCTGACACTTTTCAGGCAACGTTTCAGGACGGGCAGCGTACCGATTTTCTCAAGTGACCTGAAAAAAAATTCAGGTCCGGAATTCCGTCACTCTTTTCCCATGCATTTTAAAGGGGGACAGGAATTCAGGCTCGGCAGCGTACTAACTTTAAGTCTGTGCTCTGCAAAAATGTGCGCTGCAAATGTGGGTATGAATGAGAGTAGACTAATATTTTTCCAATTTCTTTGTTGGCCAATTGCAAAATTTTTGCTGGGCTTAAGGATTACTATAATGGCTGTCACCGTTATATGTTCAAAAGGCGGTTGATCGTCCTTCTGACTCCGACAGGGACAATAGGGGTAGATAGACGAGGAAGAGGTGAGTCGGGCGCCACTCGCTTCACGACCGTAATCTGCCTCTGCACCCTCGCCCCGAAGTGAGAAGGTGGCGGCGGGCTCACCAGTTTATGACGCAAGATCTTTGCACTACGATGCACTTTTCCGCAGTTAAGGTTAGTACGCTGGCGAGCCTGAATTCCGGACACTCGTTGTGCTATTTATTTCTACACGGAAAAATTTTCGTGTAGAGAAGTGTAGAATATTACAAAGTGACAGTTAATTGCTCTCAACTTTGGCGGCATGGGATTTAGAAATTAGCTTTCTTTGAAAATAACCTTTACAATCTACCAACTGTATGTGAAATACTATGTTACTATTCCATCAATGCTTCTTTCAGCTCTTCAATTTTAAATTCATTCAGGTTTGCTGCCTCATCATACTGCTATATTATGAACCAAACCAAAGTTTATGAAAGAAACCAAGTTCTAGTAGCAAATTTTAAAAACTACTTTCACTTTAAATTCAATTAGACTGAATGAAAATAGGCGTAGTTTTTCGAAGTAAAACAATTATGTAATCTATTTAATAATTGTTTATTTGATATATATTTCCTTCACACGAATACATAATTTCCATCCATGCATTTCATATCGCGTACACATGCGGTGTTGAAAACTTTAGGTCTGTTCGCGTACCTGAATCTATTATAATATATTCAAATAGATTCGCATAATTGCTTCAAGCCAAATTTTGCAGCAAAAAGAAGCCAGCTGCCAAATTATGTTACTGCTGCAGTTTGCTGAAGTACGCGAACAGATCTTTTATAACGGCGCACTAATTCAATTAACCAACCAGCTAATTAAAGTGCTTCCAAGCAAACGTATCTGCCAAAAAAACCAAATGTGCTGGAAAATCATTGCTTCAAGTTCTGCACGAACTATCCTACGCATAAAATTAGAAGACAGAAAGTTCCGACGTACAACAAATTTCAAATTTTCAAACAAAATTCAAATTTTCAAACAAAATTCAAATTTCACGCGCGGTCAAAATGGCCAAAATGATTGCTTTCCGTGACCAAATAAATAGCAGACCATTTAATTCAGGCACCTCGTGCCTGAAAAAACTCTCCACTTGTGCTGCAGAGCCACCTACGAGCGAAAAGCAACACTGAAATTCTGACACTTTTCAGGCAACGTTTCAGGACGGGCAGCGTACCGATTTTCTCAAGTGACCTGAAAAAAAATTCAGGTCCGGAATTCCGTCACTCTTTTCCCATGCATTTTAAAGGGGGACAGGAATTCAGGCAAGGCTGCGTACTTACCTTTAAAAACTCATATTTTTCGCCAATCACTCAACCCTTTCCTTTATTTCAACCTATCTCACACCAATTCTTTTTTTTTATCAAATAACGCTCTACTATGAATGGTAGAATTTCTTAACTCGTGGTATAGCAATCATGTGTTGAGATAAATCCTCACAGAAATGCAAGCATTTATACATGTATATACATAGAATGTATATTTTACCTAATTTATCACTACGATACTTCCGCGACGTCGGCAGTTGCGCTTATGTCACAATGAGGCCTTTTGCAGAGAATCACTCGCTTCACTGCTCCTGTTCAACAAGCCGTAACTATCACCTCCGCCAAAACTGTAACAAAAAAATGGTCAGCATCCGTGAATACCACACCAGTCTTTCTTACCGATCGTGCAAATTCCAAACTCGAAAGAAAAGTTCTACAAAATTTGCCTTTAGTGGCTCCTGTCGCTATTTGCACAGCCGAATTTTTACCTGGTCAATATCAAAGAGAGATACTTTTCACTTTGACAGCTCGACCAACATATCCAAGTCCTATCGGAACTCCCCTGGCCCGTTGAGCTCACTCACCCGATTCTCATTTCACTCAGATAAAGTTTCACGTTCCACACGCGGTCCACCGTCCACATTGGGACAGAAAGACTCTGACTTGTCATCCATCAGCTGTCACTGACAATTTGTGTCTTGTTTACTGATCCGGATAACGCTCCAGAAAGCTTGGGATTTAATTCCAGGTAAGCGACTCCTTTTGTATTTAATCTCAATCATTACGATAGGAAATATATTCGTGATCCCTGCGATATTCATCCATCCGATCACCTTTGGATGATAAATTCTTATAGCGGCGAACTCAATTCGATCTTCATACGTGTGGAATTTTTTGACAACAATCACCATTTCCACACTTGTATTCTTCAGTAACGGAACCGTTGATATACCGATTATGCATATGAATGTGTGCGTTTTTGTTTTTTCATTTCGACTTGAGTGTTTCTTGAAAAATTCCTGACCCGTGAACTATGTTTATAGTTGTGTTAATGATTTGCATCAGTTTCAATCAGTTTCAAACGTGATGCAAATTTCTCTCCAAGTGCATCACTTTTTATAGAGGATTCCCCTTGATTCTTCTGCCTCTTGCTCAGAAAACCGGTTTGAGGAGTGCATCAAGAATACAAGTGCGGAAAGGCCTACCCATATCTCACGCCAATCTTGTGATTGTTTCCTCCATAGTTTCAGCAGTTCTTATTTTGATAATTTGGAGTTCGTTAGTCCGTAGCTCAGGCATCCGCTCTGTATCAACCGTATGTAGGTCAGATGTTAACTTAGGTCTGAGCAACTCGGCCCATGCGCTGCTCTGCCATATGTGTATGTGCATCAATCACCAGTGGAAATTTATGCCACAGCAATTCGGCTCGTGAATTTGATTGGCGTGATTTAATTTTTCCAGGTTGTCGTTCTAAGTTGTAGATAATTTTATGTTTTAACGTTATCTTGATTGCTTTGGTATCACAGGTGATTGTGGTGAACTGATATTTTTTTATCCAGATCTGTTTTGTTTAGATGTTCGTCTGAGTAAGACTGTTTGTTGTTTTTTGTTTCCTGTTGTGCTCTATCGATATGTATCGTAGTCGGTTCTATTTCTTTTGTGTTTAACAAAACGCTTCGTCTAATTTAAACTAACCAAAGCATGGCATTCTGGGTTTTGTAGGTTGTGACTGTGGCTCAATCTCTATCTTTCTCCCATTTGGAATGCTGGTTTTTAATTACTTTTTTTTAAAATTTTTTTTTAAAGGGAAAAATCTGCGAACCGTGACATGGTGGCAAGTTTCCAATAATCCGGATGTTTTTTGAATGAAAATTTTAGACCAAAAATGGCGTTGATTGTGTTTGATATGTTCAAGAGGAGATTGTCTGGTTAATGGAAAATGCAGAGACTGGTGATTCTATCTGACCCTGGGAGTTCTTATATGTTGAGGTTTTTCACCAGGAGTTTACCTTCTTCTAGGGATGTTGGTGGTGTAACACCCCCATTCTGTGCGCAGTTGAGCAAAATGTTTGATGCCGTTTGCTCAATACGATATACCTTTTCAAGATCATAGTCTGAGCCGTCGTTCTCCTAGAATTCGAGCTGTTAAGGGTTACAATAAGCCTCTACTCTGTCTGATTTCACTATATTTTGGTCCAGTAGAGTTTTAAACGTGCAGTTCTCTCTGATCTTGGAAATTTTGAGATCTCTATAGATTCCTCCAGGTTACTGCCTGTATCTGGTGCTTGGAGAATATTTTTAGTGGCCAAAGATATGTGAAAGGATTGCCAGTCGATTCTGGATTTTTATGTTATTGGGGTATCTAGAAACACGTCCTTTATCCAAAGCATGACTGGCCTATAATCTGACAGAAGTTCGCCTAGAACATTTATGCATATGTTCTGGCTTATATATTGTATTTTTTTCATATTTATTGCATGACTGTAAACGATATGAAAGATCAAATGTTCTTCTGAAATTAGAGGACTGGATGAAGTTCCTGTGAAAAATCTGTACAGGTTTGTGCCTATTTGATTATTTCTCACTGAGTCACAGCGGCGGTTGCTAGCGTTAAGATATCCTGCAAGGAAGCTTGCGCCATGGCTGAAGATTTTATGAAGTTTTGCACTTTTTGATGTTTATAAGCGGCAATTACCTTGAAGTGGTGAAAACTCGTTTGAACTTGAATGGCTGTCACTTCCATTCCTTTGAGATCCGAGTTTTGAATGAGTGATGGCTAATGTGTCTCCTTGTGTCAACAGCTGTGCCTCCTTTCCTTTTAATCAACCTACCGTTCCTGCAAATATGGATACGGAGTTGATTAGCTGGTTTCAAAAAAATTTCCCGAATGAACATAATTTCAATTCTGCTTACTTTGAATTTCTGTTCCTAACGCCGTGGACCTATGATTTTTTCGGTCTATGGTTCTAGGATTTTTTTTGGCCAACGGAAGCGCTACATCATTCACTGATGCAGTCTTTTTTTGTTGGGGAATAATATATCCGGTCCAGGTTTCGTTTGTCTATCTGTGCACATGGTGCTTTAAATGAAGGCACCAAAATTAAAGAAGCATAAAAGGCAACAGAATGGAATATACATTACAAGGATAAAATATCTTTGCTCTAGAATATTTAATCTTTTTTGTACGTAAAATAAGTTGCAGATATTAATTTTACAAAATGTTTAGTTTTCGTGGACGATAACATCTTAAATGTGCACCTATTTGACTATTTGCTATAAAAACATCCATAGGCCATAGAATCGATTGATGCAACTCTTGAATTTGTCTCAATTCTCGCAAAAAAACTGGGTTTGTTGAGGAAAAAATATATTACCTGATTTGCATCATGTATCGCTTGTTTAGCCTCTTGGCCTGCTCGCTATCGCTCGTTTGCCCGGGCCATAGTCAAGGTTAGTACGCTGCCGAGCCTGAATTCCTGTCCCCCTTTAAAACGCATGGGAAAAGAGTGACGGAATTCCGGACCTGAATTTTCTTTCAGGTCACTTGAGAAAATCGGTACGCTGCCCGTCCTGAAACGTTGCCTGAAAAGTGTCAGAATTTCAGTGTTGCTCTTCGCTCGTAGGTGGCTCTGCAGCACAAGTGGAGAGTTTTTTCAGGCACGAGGTGCCTGAATTAAATGGTCTGCTATTTATTTGGTCACGGAAAGCAATCATTTTGGCCATTTTGACCGCGCGTCAAATTTGAATTTTGTTTGAAAATTTGAAATTTGTTGTACGTCGGAACTTTCTGTCTTCTAATTTTATGCGTAGGATAGTTCGTGCAGAACTTGAAGCAATGATTTTCCAGCACATTTGGTTTTTTTGGCAGATACGTTTGCTAGGAAGCACTTTACTTAGCTGGTTGGTTAATTGAATTAGTGCGACGTTATAAAAGATCTGTTCGCGTACTTCAGCAAACTGCAGCAGTAACATAATTTGGCAGCTGGCTTCTTTTTGCTGCAAAATTTGGCTTGAAGCAATTATGCGAATCTATTTGAATATAAATATTATAATAGATTCAGGTACGCGAACAGACCTAAAGTTTTCAACACCGCATGTGTACGCGATATGAAATGCATGGATGGAAATTATGTATTCGTGTGAAGGAAATATATCAAATAAACAATTATTAAATAGATTACATAATTGTTTTACTTCGAAAAACTACGCCTATTTTCATTCAGTCTAATTGAATTTAAAGTGAAAGTAGTTTTTAAAATTTGCTACTAGAACTTGGTTTCTTTCATAAACTTTGGTTTGGTTCATAATATAGCAGTATGATGAGGCAGCAAACCTGAATGAATTTAAAATTGAAGAGCTGAAAGAAGCATTGATGGAATAGTAACATAGTATTACACATACAGTTGGTAGATTGTAAAGGTTATTTTCAAAGAAAGCTAATTTCTAAATCCCATGCCGCCAAAGTTGAGAGCAATTAACTGTCACTTTGTAATATTCTACACTTCTCTACACGAAAATTTTTCCGTGTAGAAATAAATAGCACAATCGAGTGTCCGGAATTCAGGCTCGCCAGCGTACTAACCTTCAGCAAGAAGTCTATAACCGAAATAACAATTGGTTCCGAGAAGTGTGAATGCAATGAAAAATTACACGTAAGGCCAATGACAGACAGTTCGGTTTCACCGAAGCGTTTAACGCGTTTAACGGAAAGCTGAATTTTGGTGTGAACCTTGGTACTGGCGTGTTGAACAAAATGTCAAAAGTCCCCATCGATCCGAGTGCTGCGTCGCTTTTTATACGAGGTCAAAGGTCACCAAAAGTGACCTTTCCTAAATATCTCAGTAACGGTTACGTCTTCAGAAAAACAATGTATCACGAATTTGTAGCTTAGCAAATTTCAAACAAAAAAGATTATATAGCTTTTTCCTGTAACCATAACCGTTTTTGAGATATATTGATCTAAACATTTGTTACTAACAGCATCCTCTTTCTCACGGCATGTTAATATTATCCGATTTTGATTACGACTTGGCATGTTTGTGAGTTTGTTTTTCTAAGTTTAAGAGGCGCATAGAAAAAACATATAAATAAAATTATCTACCAGACTCCACAGTAGGTGGAAAAGTGTGCTCTGAAAAGTTCCCCCCTCCCGCTTTGCCATATAACGGTATCCCTGAGCATCCATCCCAAATCTTCAGAAATGAGCTCCTTGCCTACTCTTTGCCCACTGTTAAACAAGGTAGGATCACTTTTTATCCTATTATTTGCCTATTCTTGACATCGCACGACCAGCCCTACATCCACACCCTTCCCACACCCAACCCACCCCCGCAAACGAACCACCCCGAAATAGCCGATTTTTTAGGTTTTTTTTCCATTCCGTCTTATCCCATGAACGATCAGGGCAAGGTCACGTAATTTCAGGTGCAAATTGGTGTCGAGACGTGTCATATCCCTTTGGCGCTATGCAGCCATCACACAATTGGTAAAAAAACTGATTATTCGGGGATAATCTGCATCGGATTGAGCTCCTATAATGTCAGGAATGAGCGTTTACAGAATTATGCCATGATATTATCTTGCTTTTTCATGCTCCTAGGCCCATGATATGTTACAAAACCTATTTCCACCTGCAATTTGGTTATTTTGTCCTGCTCTTTCGTGGAATATCCCATAAATGATGCCACAATACAGTTTTTTTCGGAGAAAAGAGTAGCGAACAGATGACCCTACAAGTTTTATGGCAAAGGGCGGCGGGGGGTGGTGGTAACTTTTCGGAGTACACTTTTCCACCTACCCTGGAGTCTGGTAGATAAGTTTGTATACATGTTTTTTTTATGCGCCTCTTAAACTTAGAAAAACAAACTCACAAACATGCCGAGTCGTAATCAAAATCGGATAATATCAATATGCCGATGAGAATGAGGGTGCTGTTAGTAACAAATGTTTAGATCAATATATCTCAAAAACGGTTATGGCTACAGGAAAAAGTTATATAATCTTTTTTGTTGGAAATTTGCTAAGCTACAAATTCGTGATACATTGTTTTTCTGAAGACGTGACCGTTACTGAGATATTTAGGAAAGGTCACTTTTGGTGACCTTTGACCCCGTATAAAAAGTGACGCAGCACTCGGATCGATGGGGACTTTTGACATTTTGTTCAACACGCTAGTACCAAGGTTCACACCAAAATTCAGCTTTCCCCTAATTTTTCCGAAGTTTGGCCTTTTTTATGTCGGATTTCACTGGGCTATCAATGAATCCAGAAAATTTCAGCTCGATCGGACTACGCAGCAATGAACACATCGAAAAACGCTCGAAAATCGAGTCGGTGGGTCATTTCTCTCATCAACCGACGCGATTCCGAAACCGAGAGGCGGTTCGCACCGCGGTGTGTGTCATCACAATGCTAAAGTAATGTACGACTATACCGACTCGGTTTTTCTCTCGGGAAACGCCTCGCAAAAACCGCTCTGTTTGTCATTGGCCTAAGAAAAGTTAAAGAATATCGAGAACAGTTGAACCACAAGTCTGATTGTTTGTCCCGAATGGTATATCACGAGCTAGGCTGGTCTTGTTTACATTTGACCCGACCGATGTACCACGAGTCAGACTCGTGCTTACACTGGGACTCAACTAGCCATTTGCCCTGTCATATGCGATGGCAGGGATTTTTTTTCATGGCATGCCATATCATTTCGAAAATGCCTCTGAACGGTGAGGACGTGTGCTTCATGTGAGCGTTGAATGCTCTTAAAAAGTTATTTGAAGTCGAGAGCGAATGAATTTTGCTGTTGATGAAAGCTCCGCGTGCAGGATAAATCCCTTCTTTGATAATTGGGTGAAATTTCAGATGAAACTTTTATAAGAATTGCTGGGGTATGAGGTAGAAGCTATTTAAAAAATGGGCCGCTAATCAATCGACAGTTTCATATATTTACTTATCCTTAAAAATTGAAAAACAATCTCCTTCAAAGTTAACAGCTATTCAATATTATTGTTCCAAATTTACGCATCATCATTCGACTTTTTTGCAATTTCCCACCATTCCATATTCCTTAAAACTATTTTGATTACTCAACAAGATCTTCAAATCACTGTGAATTCAGAATTCCTATATTCTATTATAAGAAAAGGAGCATTCTTTATGGCAACTTCTTTCTCACTTTTTATTCTCCCTACGATATCGACCTACCCTGCAATCGACTCCTTCAACCCGAGAACAAATTAGTGTCGACCGAAAAAAGACATCGAAACTAATCAATTACCACCCCATTTTCAGTATGCTTCACCAATAATACAAATATTTAATATTCGCGAGCCTTCAAACATAAAAAGGACATCACAAAACATATTTAAGGTCACCCTGATATATTATAATCCATCCAGTCAAATGTTAAAAATAGTACCTCAACTACTGCACGTGTTACGCAAAACTCATCTGCCCTGAACGCTATTCCGATTATTTCCAGTTATTTTGCTTTAATATCACTTTTTCGTCCATGGAAATTCTTATTGGATTCAGTCAGGATAACTTTCAGTAGTGTCAACGTATTGATCTCGGAGTATGTTTATTTGATGCTTTTGTCAAAAGGCCTGATATATTCGCTTCGGTTGTATGTATATATATAGATAGGTGACGGCAAGCATAAATGCAAACAATTGCCAGAGAATTGTGTCCATATTGAAGGTAATATTTGCCAGTTGTGCAAATGAAAAATGACATATAGCTGTCAACTTTGGTATTAACACATTGTGCTAGGGGATGGATTATGGACTTATTGGCTGCCGTAAATAGATTTGAAATAAGACAAAGGGATCAGCCCTGTGTACCTCCTGGCTAAAAGTGGGAGTCGGTTGGTTGATAATTGGACTCTAAATGTTACAAGAATGCTAGCACGTGCATAGAACAGCTTATTAAATTTGTGAAAATAATCATAAACTTTAGTCAATACTCTAGCTACTGTAATACTGTATTCAATAAGAAAATAAGCTATTTTTTATAATTTTTATTATAGTTTTTCTACTACGACAAATGATTCTTCTTGTATCCAAATTCACTCTTATTTACATCCAATTAACATTTTAATAAATTAAATTTGCTTTTCTGATTTTGAAATAATTTAATTTAGTTGGGAATATTCGCACAATCTACAACGGCCAAATTATAAGACATTAGGGATATTATGGTTATTAGTATTTTTAACAGTAAGAACGAGCTTTCGATTTCAGCTAGTTTTACGTTTTTCGAGTTTTTGTTTTTTCATACAAAATTTCACGTGAAATCTGTTCCGGCGAAAAATTAGCTTGAAAATAACTAAGAATGGTACTCACATCTTAGCATGAAAAGTTGGCTGAAATATGCTTTCGCTTCGATAATGCAGATGACATTGACACATGTATCCAACCTTTTCACGTTAATTTAGTGTGTGCAGTTTATTCTTTCGAGCTAAAATATGGCATTTGATCTATGAAGCTCAAAATTGAATTGTGTAAATGTTTTTTTAATCACAAAATCAATCGAAAATGGAAATTCTTGACATTTAATCGGTCAAAAGTAAGCTGAGTCTCCGTTTTTTTCCTCTATGAAAAATTTCACTCCAAAGAATGACCAGGAGACTCGTCAAAATTTAGCTTCACGATTAAAGGTTAGTACGCTGGCGAGCCTGAATTCCGGACACCTGTTGTGCTATTTATTTCTACACGGAAAAATTTTCGTGTAGAGAAGTGTAGAATATTACAAAGTGACAGTTAATTGCTCTCAACTTTGGCGGCATGGGATTTAGAAATTAGCTTTCTTTGAAAATAACCTTTACAATCTACCAACTGTATGTGAAATACTATGTTACTATTCCATCAGTGCTTCTTTCAGCTCTTCAATTTTAAATTCGTTCAGGTTTGCTGCCTCATCATACTGCTATATTATGAACCAAACCAAAGTTTATGAAAGAAACCAAGTTCTAGTAGCAAATTTTAAAAACTACTTTCACTTTAAATTCAATTAGACTGAATGAAAATAGGCGTAGTTTTTCGAAGTAAAACAATTATGTAATCTATTTAATAATTGTTTATTTGATATATATTTCCTTCACACGAATACATAATTTCCATCCATGCATTTCATATCGCGTACACATGCGGTGTTGAAAACTTTAGGTCTGTTCGCGTACCTGAATCTATTATAATATATTCAAATAGATTCGCATAATTGCTTCAAGCCAAATTTTGCAGCAAAAAGAAGCCAGCTGCCAAATTATGTTACTGCTGCAGTTAGCTGAAGTACGCGAACAGATCTTTTATAACGTCGCACTAATTCAATTAACCAACCAGCTAATTAAAGTGCTTCCTAGCAAACGTATCTGCCAAAAAAAACCAAATGTGCTGGAAAATCATTGCTTCAAGTTCTGCACGAACTATCCTACGCATAAAATTAGAAGACAGAAAGTTCCGACGTACAACAAATTTCGAATTTTCAAACAAAATTCAAATTTTCAAACAAAATTCAAATTTGACGCGCGGTCAAAATGGCCAAAATGATTGCTTTCCGTGACCAAATAAATAGCAGACCATTTAATTCAGGCACCTCGTGCCTGAAAAAACTCTCCACTTGTGCTGCAGAGCCACCTACGAGCGAAAAGCAGCACTGAAATTCTGACACTTTTCAGGCAACGTTTCAGGACGGGCAGCGTACCGATTTTCTCAAGTGACCTGAAAAAAATTCAGGTCCGGAATTCCGTCACTCTTTTCCCATGCATTTTAAAGGGGGACAGGAATTCAGGCTCGGCAGCGTACTAACCTTAAGTCAGTACCAGACTCAATAAAAAAAATGTGGCCTGAATATTTTGCGAGAACTGCAGAAAATCACAAACGTATCAACCCTAACTGAATGATACTCAAATCTGAGCCCCCTTGACTAAACCATTACTTTCGTATATATTTCAATTCACACATCACCAACTCCAATCATCGCCTCGTTCATTGTAACATTTTGACTGCCAAGCTCAAATCTTTCCATCACACACAATACGCATTTTTCTTGCCGCTGAGTGTCCAATAGTCGAGGGTTGAAATCAAATCACAATATATTCTTTGGATTCGCAATAACCGTACAAAGTTCAATGAAAGTGTGCGTACAAAGCAAAAGAAGAAGCAAAATATTTGCAAACATGTTTTATCATATTCATTCAACTCTCCTTAGTCGTTCGCGGATCGTTATCAACTCCTTGCAAGCACACTCAACCATAATTCTGTTTACACAAAGAGAGAGAGAGAGAGACAAAATAAATAAATAAAAACCATACGCTACTGACAAAGATATCGCGAAAAAGGATGAATTCTATAACGTTATAAGTAAGGAAAAGAAATATGTATGTCAGTCTAGAGAGGAGAACTTATTTAATATCTCTCAAAAAGAATTATGGAAAGAGTGAAAGATGGTGAGCAGAGTTATTGAATGAACCAAGTATAGAAATCTATTATGTATGAAAAGGCTATGTTAAGATGAATCCATAATCAATAAACAAGTAACATTTAAAACAAAAATGTAGCAAAAGTTGAACTAGGAAAAGTTGACAGGAACAGTGGCGTGCACAAATTCTTCGTGCAGGATAGGCAGTCACACACTCTTAGAAGTAAACATTTCAGTCAAATGAAAAATGAGCATTTAATTGAAAACATTTTTTATTATACTCGTACGTTAATTGTACATTCTTAGTCTAACTTAAAGTTTAATTAACAAAAAAAATTCAAAATCTAATGGTTTCACTATTTTTGCCTGCTGGCTCTTTGGATTTTATTACTAATGTTCGAAGAACATTAGTATTAAAATCGATTCGGCCAAAAATTCATATTTCCATATATATATATATATATATATATATATATATATATATATATATATATATATATATATATATATATATATATATATATATATATATATATATATATATATATATATATATCATCAAAAAATTTCAGTGAGATAATCTCGAGAACGTGCCATCCGATTGAGCTGAAACTTTCAGGATACATTGATGTATATGCAGAATAGGTCCAGGTCTTTTTACATGTCAGTTATTGTTAACCTTTTGGCGCCGGCGGCCATTTAAGTGATATTTTTAATATACCTATTATTTCGTGCACAAATAATTTTCGCAAAAATAAAGTTAACGAAATAAATTTCGAACGTGTTTTACATATGAATCGGATAATGCTTTGGAATTTTTTAACCTTATGTGTGCGCTGGGTGCCTAAAAAGAAGACGGGAAAATTTGAAAATTTTTATATTGCGATAACTTTTGACAGAGCTATTCAATCATTACGAAATTTTTAGGACATATTGATATTATTTAGGTGTAGATTTGTGTAGCTTTTAATGAGCGTGCTGGCAACCCTGTAGCTAGGGCAGGCACTGAAAGTGAAAACCTCAAAATCATCGTCTCTCTTGAAAAAATGCCGTTTCTTCAAAAAAAAGCCACTCATATGTAAATCTTGTGCTTTGTTTACATAACCAAAAAAAAAAAAAGATATGGTATAACGGGCACGCCTGGTAACCCTTGCCCAATTTACCTATATTTTAAGCATCAAAAACTTCTGTTCACGGAAACTCACGATCCGATGAGCAGAATTATTTGAAATTCCCAGAATGTATTGGTCTTAAGTAGGACCAGGTCTGATAGAAGTGATTTTGAAATGCGGGCGATTCTGTGCCAGTGGTGCCATCTTGAAAAACCACTAAAAAAGATAACTGTTTTTAGCCCTATAAATTCTGATTGAATCGTTCGATTTTGACGAAACTCACACAACTGCTCTTTAAGCCACGTTTGGTAGAAATTTGGTCAAAAAATTCGGTTGGAGTTGCCAGCTATGATAATTTTGGTGTCTTCATTTTGAAAAAAAAAATTTGGAAGTGAAAACATTCAAACCATCGAATATTCAAAAAAATGTCCGTTTCTTACAATAAAACCAATCTGTATACAAATCTTGTTTTATCTACACGTTCAAAATAAAACTTTGAAAATTTCATGTCGGATAAGAACGGTAACCCTCTCCCAGTTAACCTATATTTTTAGCATCAAAAACTTCTGTTCACGGAAACTCACGAACCAATAATCAGATACAGCTAAAATTTACAGAATGCATTGGACTTAAGTAAGACCAGATTTGATAGAAGCGATTTTGAATTGTGGGCAAGTCTGTGCCAGTGGTGCCATCTTGAAAAATTACAAAGAAAAAAAAACTGCTTTTTGCCCTATGAAATGTGAATAAATTACCAGATTTTCATGAAATTGGCACAGTAGCTAAACCTAACTCTAATCTCTGTTTGGTGGAAATTTGGTTGAAAAATTTGATTGATGCTACCAGCTATGGTAATTTTTGTGTCTTTGGTTTTGAAAATTCGCTCAGGAAAATAAAACTTTTTGCACTATAACTTCCAGTGCAGTCATGAAATCAATACGAATTTCATACAATTAATGAAACCTGTCATAAACATTATTCAGGCCAAATTTGGTTGAAAAGCCACGATAGGGTTGCCAGCTATTGTTGATTTTGTGTTTAATTGCAATAAATTTATTAAGCGGTTTTATCGTAGAATTTTCAAATAGCAATGATATTGTAGTGACAATAAACAGCAAATATTAAGCTTTCGATTATTTGAAAAAACTCGCTGCAGGTAACTCTAAATTTCTTTATACTCCTTTAACTTCGAATGTAATGTAACAACGTGAAGCAGAAGTGATATATTCTTGGCTTTGATACTGGCAGAAGGTTGCCAGCACGAGTCGGTTGTGCTACTTTTGTATCAATAAATGCTAACAGTTAGTATTCATGCCGGAAACATTTACAATTAAAATAAATAATCAATGTTGCAATTCGCAAAATTCTGCAAATTTTTCGGATCGCACCCCCAAACACCAACTTCAGTTACAATGCTGTAGGCACTGAGCATTTTCTTCATTGATGTTATATGAGATGCTGCTTTCAAAATTATGTGAAATAAGCTACTGATAACGAATATAATTAACCCGTGTTTTGCTCTCATAAACGTTGAAATTCATGCCAGTGGTAATATCTGAAACCTTCTACCATATGAGTTATAATGCATTCTTGAGACCAAAGTAAAACGTGGCATTTGAAACAGTTTGGTCGTAATAAGCAGCACATGTGGTGGAATATGCACTCAAAACCTGCACGATTCTTCTACTGTTCTTCGAACATTAGTGTTTCTAGCGGTTCAGGTGCGCTAGAGTTTTTTTTTGTATTTGTTTTGCTGGTCTATGCTTTTGAAATCGGAAATGAGTAAATTGGAGTATGAAATATAAGTAGTTGCCAGATACTAGCGATTAATTCCAATTTTTCGATTTTAAACCAAATTTTTCTTAATTGGATTGTAGAAAGATATATATTAGTAAAATAAATGTAAAGAAACATAAGCAACACAGCAGGGTAGCCAGTGCTTTTATGTATATATGAAGTGCCCGCCCCTGGACAGGAATGAAAGATTTTTAAAATGGAAGACGTTTTACTCAAAATAAACTGTATATAAATTTCTTTTCTATAACTGTTAATATCCTTAATATTTTTCGTAGTACTTGCTCTTGGGAATAATAAAAGAAAAATTATAGTTTTCAAAAACATAAAAACAAACGTTAATGTTATTTGCATTGAATTTTCGACAAAGTAAATCATGAAGAGCTGCTCAAAAAGTTCGATTTATTCTCTTGGTTTGCGTCCCATATCCTGTCACGGTCGGAACCGACAAGTATCGCGCGCGAGCCGAGGTTTTCTTTTAATAACAAAAAAAAAAGAAGGAAAAAAAAAATATACCCTCTACCAATCTTCGAAGGAAAGGATGGTAGAGGGTAGCTCGGTACCAAGGAGTAATTCATTGCGTTTTAGAAACTAGCGTAACTGTTAGGGCCATAGCTTTAGGGTAAAACAATAGAAGAATGATTCCTCGATACAACAGCTACGTACGTAACGAGATCGGAACAGGCCGACAACCACGGGAACGTGACCAACGACCGCGAGAATCAGAAAAGGGAATCGCGGGCAGTAGATGGCAGGCGGACGGGGACGACTTAAGTGGTGCCGACATCGATTCTACCGCGGGAAGCACATACATAGACGACACTTAGCACATACTTACTGTGGATTTCTACGGGTGAATTCTTAATACCTCGAGACGACCTGTCGCATCTGGGAGACCAACTTCGATTTCACGATCAAAACGTCCGAAGCGACGGAGAGCAGGATCAATGGAATTTGGTCGATTCGTGACCGCCATAACGATCAAGTGCGAGTTTTGTTTTTATACCATCCATGAGAGTAAGCAGTTCCGATACAATACGTCGTTCGACTTCACCATGAGTCTTCCCTCGCTTGGGAGCAATAGCATCGATTTCGTCAATGAATATGATCGCCGGGGCGTTCTTTTCAGCTTCTTCGAAAGCCTTACGCAAATTAGATTCTGATTCGCCGGCTAATTTCGACATGACTTCAGGTCCGTTTATCTAAAAGAAGAAGGCATCAGAGAAGAAAAATACACCGGAGCAACAATACAAAACGGCTAAACACGTTTGCCGTACACGATATCTGAGCACGATTGTATGACAACGACGGCGGATATATGGACACACGAGTTATCATCATTGACGGCCTCTTCGACTATCAGACGGGTTGGACGATCGTTCTTTTTCAGCATGGCGGCTGCTAAAGCATCAGGAATCTTAGAAATTATCAAACGCACAGCAAGATAAGACACTCTAGATCATACACCACTCAAGCTACACTTGTCACAAATGTCAGCGGCCATGGCCTATGACAACAGAGCAACGCAGAATGACAGTTTGGTCAGTAAGGGTACTAAAGGGGAAAAGTGGTACTGCAATTGTACCAAAAAAATGGACAAGTGGAAATATTGCAGATTGAATTGGCATTTCCAGTCCGAATCATTCTCAGAGTTCAAATACCCACAACGGGGTGTGAAAAGCCGCTTTAGCGGGAATCGAAATGTTGAATCGACAACTGAAGTGAAAAATGGAATAGGGAGATTCTTTTTGATTTTGGACACGAAATATCGTCAAGGAGTTTCAGTACATTCAAGACGGAAGCGGGAGCGAAAAAAAAAATTCGATAGAAACCTGTTACGAGACGGATTTTTGTTTTTCTCAGCGACGGAAGGGTAATTGATACCGAGTTGCGCGAAGTAATCGATGTATCGTAGTCTTCATCAAACGGAAAGGGCCCCAGCGTGGGATTTTTACCAGTTCAACGCGAGATCCAGTAACTCCAAGGCAATTTTCGCAGGTTAGATAGTTTAAGTTATTCCTTAGGTTCGTTTCAATCGTTAAACTGAATTATCCACTCATCATAATGAAAGATGTGTAAATTTAAATAACGCGAAAGAGATTTGGAAAATAGATAATGTGTTAGTGATAAGTCATGCTACCAGCAGTGGTAGAGCTAACCAACCGTTGTTCGTAATCTGATAAGTGAATTAAATAAAAGTGTAAATTCAGGAGGAAAAACCTTGGTACCATCTCGTATCCGTAATTTTCTTGGCAGCGTAATCGCGAGGCATTCTTTCGGCGGGATCTTACTTTTACCCTCGAGACCGAGCAAACCGTCGTCACCTTCTCGCTTCGGGACGACAGGCGAGTGTTAAATTCCGGCCAAGAAGCGAGTGGCGCCTACCCACCCCATTTCTCTGCGAGCGAAGGCCGCCCGGAATTTGTCTTCGTGGTCTGGACAAGCGACTTAGATCCGTGGAAAACTTGTCGAAAGAGTTTCGGTAACAAATTGGCGCCCAACGTGGGGCAACTAATAACGGTTTAGGAAAAATTTTAGCTTCACAGTCCCAAATTGTGGGAAGGTCTCTAAGATCCGAAAAACGTTTGGATATATGCGCCGCGGGGATTGCTTGAATATATTATTAACAGTCCATTATCAATATACTTTGTAAGTTAACTAATCGAGCCTATTTCTATTTGAATGAATTTGGAAATTGACCTATATATATTTCTTGAATTTCGAAGATACCGAAGTATCTATTGTTTTCAGGCTTGAATTTTGCAACAGAGTGAAAGTGTAGGGTGAAGGTAGTGTGAGAAGTGTGTGAAGTGAGAGTAAAACTGAATTTAGGAGTGTGTGAGCATTTTCAGGCAGTGGCAGTGGCCATATAGTGAAAGATTAATAAGTGGTCGGTAGAACGTGACGAAGGCCTTTCGTAGAGGAGATATTTAGTTTGGCAGTTACAATCGGGAGCCTATTATAGGGAATAGCATAAATATATTGAACGCTAGGTGGTGTAGAGTGGTTTTGTGTGCTAAGAAACCGTGATGAAGATTCTAGTCGATCGTCTGAGCAAGGATGAGCTCATATATGAGCTCGCCATCCGTGGATTCCCAGCGGATAATGTGGAGGGCATGCGAAAGACGCTAAGAGCAACTCTCAAGTCAGAATCAGCGCTGGATACCTCATACGTGGAGGCAGCTTACCCGTTCGAGTATGAGACGGATCATGCGGAGCTTGTAGCGAAAGCGGTGGAGATTGAAGAGTTGGTGGCGAAGGTATCGGGAGACAGGATCGCGTCTGAATATCTGAAGATTCGTGTCAAGGTAGAGTTTGCTTTTCGTCGTTTGGGTCGTATGCGGGCCACGACGCCAGAACAGATAGAGGGAGTCAAGGAACTCAGGAAACGGTTCATCCTCGCAATGGGGACCTTTGTTTCTAAGACGGAGGAAGAGAGCGAGGACGAACAAGATGTTGAGGAGGACATGCCAATCACGGTGGTGCGTCAGGAAACAAGAACAACTAGTCTTGCGGAGGTAGCGAAATGGGGGCTGAAGTTCAGCGGAGATGCGTCAGGGTCCGTGAACGCTTTCTTGGAACGAGTCGAGGAACTACGACTAGCGAGGGGACTCACAAAACCCCAATTATTCAGAGCGGCTGTTGACTTATTCGACTCCCGTGCTAACCCGGGCTAACCGAAACTTAGTAGCGTCTTGGGATGAACTAGTGGTCGAACTCAAGGCAGAATTCCTACCCTCCGATTATGAAGACAGGCTGTGGGAAGAAATTCGAAAGCGCACGCAGGGAGAGAGCGAATCGATTGGAATATACGTCGCTATAATGGAGCGCCTGTTTAGTCGTTTGAAGACGGACTGTTCAGAGGTGGAGAAATTACGTATACTACGTCGTAATATAGCGCCTTTTTACCAGCAGCAGTTGAGTTTGAAAACGGTGACCTCGATTGCAGAACTGGTACAAATGGGCCGAACGCTGGACGCGACGAGGGCCTCAGTAGCAGCGTTCGTGCCTCCGAGCACACGATCTAGACGTTGTCTGGAGCCGGATTTAGCATACATGGGCACAAGGAACGGGGATACGGTAGCGGCAGTAACAACACAGCATCAGATGCTCTGCTGGAATTGTAAACGTGAAGGGCATATGTCGCGGGACTGTCGGGAACCTCGTCGCTGTTTCGGGTGTGGACGTCAGGGAGTCATGCGCTCTGCTTGTCCTGATTGTCGAAGTGTGAGCCAAGGCCAAGGATCGAGGGCTAGGTCAAGCAGAGAAACTTCGGGAAACGACCGACGTGCTCGCTAGGCGGTCGAGCGAGCATAGAACAGAGGCCGCAGCAAGAAGTAGCCCAACCAGTGGTAGAGTACGCGCTGGTGAGAAGTGTTCAGGATAGCCGTCCGCATCTACGAGTGGAGATTGAGGGTATTACCATGGATGGTCTTCTAGATTCGGGAGCAAGTAGGACAATAGTCAGGGGGGAAGGGTTGGATTCAATTAGAAGAAACTGGGGCGACTTTGGGTCGAGAGGGAGTTGGAGAAATTCGACTGGCGAATGGGATGACTTGCGCTGTGGCTGGTGAGGCGCGGTTGAAATTTTCCTTGAATAATCGTGAGTATTGGTTGCAGACATTGATAGTGCCATCGATACCTCACGAAGTAATATTAGGGGTAGATTTCTGGCAGAAGTTCGGCGTGGTATTAGACATGAGGGGTCAGCAGTGGAGTTTCGTCGCGACTGCGGAGCTGAATAGCGTGGGCGCACTGCGCGGACGGTCGCAATTATCGGATGAGGAAACCAAGGTCTTAACGGATATGTTGGAAGAGCAGTTCAGATTAATGGGAGACGGTCTGGGCTGCGCGAAATCGGTGGAACACGTAATCAAGACCACGGCATCACCCATCAAACAAAGATACTATCCGGTATCTCCGGCAGTTCAGAGGCAGATCAATGAAGAGCTGGACGAAATGCTAAGAAATGGAGTGGTCGAAGCATCGTTGAGTCCCTGGTCATCTCCCATACTGCTCGTTCGTAAGAAAGACGGATCGTATCGATTCTGCGTAGACTTTCGCAAGTTAAATGCTGTATCGGAGAAAGATGCATACCCGTTGCCATATATTTCAACCACCTTGGAAAAATTGCGTAACGCCAAGTTTTTGTCGACGCTGGATGTCAAGTCAGCGTACTGGCAAGTGCCGATGGCTGAAGGATCCCGGCAGTACACAGCATTCACCGTGCCCGGTAGGGGATTATTTCATTTCCTGAGAATGCCATTCGGCCTCCATAATTCTGGTGCGACGTGGCAGCGCCTTATCGACACCGTTTTGGGTCCGCAACTGGAACCATTTGTATTTACATATCTGGACGATATAATTATAGTGACAGAAACGTTTAGTAGGCACATGGAGGTTCTTCAGGAGGTTTTTGTTAGATTAAGAGAAGCGGGCTTACGTGTGTCACGAGAAAAATGCCAGTTTTGCCGAGCGCAGCTCAAATATTTAGGGTACCTGGTGGACAGGGAGGGACTTAGCGTAGATCCCGAGAAAGTTCAGGCTATCAGAGAGTTTCCGCGGCCCACGACGGTGAAGCAGGTTAGACGACTTCTTGGTATGGTGTCGTGGTACCGAAAATTCATCCCGGGTCACGCGACCATGGTGGCTCCTCTCAGTGACCTATTGAAGAAGGGCCGGAAATTTGTCTGGTCGGAAGAGTGCGAGCAAGCTTTCACGTCCTGCAAAGAGAAACTATCAACAGCGCCAGTCTTAGCATGTCCAGACTTTGACCTGCCGTTCAAGGTGCAGACGGACGTATCAGACGTAGGCATCGGAGCGGTGTTGAGTCAGGCGCACCCAATGGGAGAAAAAGTTGTATGCTATCTGAGCAGGGCGCTGTCGAAGATGGAGAGGAAGTACTCCACGACTGAGAAAGAGTGCTTGGGGGTGCTATGGGCTGTTGAAAAGCTTCGACCATATATCGAGGGGACACGTTTCGTGGTCATAACCGATCATCATTCTCTGGTATGGTTGAATAACCTAAAAGATCCAACGGGGAGATTGGCCAGATGGGCAGTAAGGCTTCAGCAATTCGATTTTGAGGTTATACATCGAAAGGGAAAAGAGCACCTAGTACCGGACGCACTATCTCGAGCGATCGCCCAAGTAGACTGTGTTTTGTCCTCTCAAGAAGCGGAGCCTTGGTATGTAAAGATGAGGGCGGAAGTAAGCGCGAATCCCGACAAGTTCTCAAATTGGAAGGTCGTGGGGAACGGGTTATGGAAACAATGTCCGGGCAGGCGAGGAGTGGCGGGAGTTGATCATGGGTGGAAGAGAGTTGTGCCAAAAGCAGAGCGGGGAACCATACTTCATCGGTGCCATGACGACCCGAAGGCAGGGCACATGGGGATTGCACGAACGGTGGCGCGTGTAGCGCAAAATTTTTATTGGCCTCGCATGCGGTCGGATATCCGGAGTTATGTGCGAAGGTGTAAAATGTGCCAGGCGTGCAAAATTGAGCGAAAAGCTCCAGTTGGATTGATGTCTACCAGGGCGGGTGAGGCTAAATCTCCCTGGGAGATGGTGTGCGTGGATCTAATAGGGCCACTGCCTAGGTCAACGCGTGGATACACCTATATTCTGATGGTACTGGACTACGTCACGAAATTCTCCGTTCTACTACCGGTAAGAACAGCGTCGGCAGCGGCGGTTTTCCGTCTGCTGGAGGAAAATGTTCTGTTAGTCTACGGGGTACCGAAAATCCTAGTATGTGACAATGGAGTGCAATTTGCAGGCAAGCAGTTTCGGCAGGCGATAGAGAGGTATGGAACGCGGGTAAGCTACACCGCCCTATATCACCCTCAGGCCAATCCGGCGGAGCGTCGGAATCAGGACATCAAGTGCATGTTACGATGTTATGTGTCCGACAACCATCGCTCCTGGGATGTGTACTTGGCAAAAATTGCGTGCGCGCTTCGCACATACAAGCATGAAGTTACAGGGTTCTCCCCGTACTTTCTTAACTTCGGAAGGGAGATGGTCACTTACTGGGAGGAAGGCGAGTCTCCAGAAGGTGGGCAGAAAGATTTTTCGCCAACAACAAACGCAGAGACTCTAGAAGCGATCCGGAAGGAAGTGGTGAGAAGGATGGCCAAGGCGGCCAGGTCTAGTAAAGGGCGCTATGACTTGCGTCGTAGGGAAGTGGCGTTTCAGATCGGGGATAAGGTCTGGAAGAAAAATTACGTCTTGTCTGACGCCACTAAAAATTTCGCGGCAAAATTGGCTCCCGCGTTCGTCGGTCCTTATATTATCAGGAAGAAAACGTCGGCATGGACTTTCGATCTGGTTGATTTGAAGGGGAAGTCTGCGGGTAACTGGCATTCGAAAGATCTCAAGCCATACATTGCGAACGATAGTGAAACCCAGGGGGCGGTATAGATGAAGTAGCTGTAGAATTTAGGGTTGGTCACAGTCTGAAGATTTCCAATAATATGGATAGAAATTGAGTTAGGGGAACTAAGTTGTACGTTTTCTTATGGTGGTGGGACTAGTTCGTAAATAGGATAGGGTAGTGGTGATGGAGCTCTAGTGTAAGCATCTTAGTAGATAGAGGTGGTGGTAATAGTTATATAATAGTATAAGCGCGATAGGTTAGTGGGGGTGGTGGCATCGGTTTAAAAAAAAAAAAAGAACTTTATGTCGGAGAGGAGAGTGGGATTCGCGAAAGAATTTAGGTTTTCAAAAAGTTCGGAATAATGCATGCATTACAATATAAAATTTGAGGATATGTTGATTGGGAAAAAATTACCATTTTGTTTCTCGGCGGGGAGTGGGTGGTGATCGTCGTTATTCCGCGGGCTTTGTGGTATTCTTGTTTTATTTTGCAAGTTCGTTTTTTTTTGGCCGATTTGTGTGTCATCAATCCATGGTAGTGGCTGTGTGTGTGGTGTCCTAAAACCGAGTACAAAAAGGATTAGTGTCGTGATGTGGAGGGGGGTAATAGCCATCACCAAGTTCTAACTACGACACGAAACATAACATGCACAAAGTCAAGCAGGAGTTGTCAAGTATACACAGAAGAATTTCTCATTTGGAAAGTAAAATGATCTAATGTCAATTGGTAGTTGAGTCAATTTGAAATGGAACTACGAACCTTCTGCGGATTAAATAGGCTGGACATACAGTTGTAACGATATTTCCGTTTTAAAAATTGCATTATGGAACGTAGAACTAGACATACCAGACGCTAAGATACAGCGTTATAGGCATGTAGGCCAGGTTGGGGAATTAAAAATAAACGCATAGGGCTCAAGTCGTATTTGAAAGGAGGTGAGTTGTATCGATCTGTTGTTCTGTTGGTACATCAATTGGTTGAGTGAGTGAGTGGATTGATTTCGTAAGCACGAATGAAAATGTGAAGTAGAGAGTTGTAAAATTCAAGCTAGGGGTAGGTGTTTGATACGCGAGCGAGCGAGTTGACGGTTGCCGTGGAACGGGGAGTTGCTTAATCGGATTGAACGTTAAAGATGATTGTCGAGAATTCCCGGGGAATCCTCTGAAGCGAGGGGGGTGTCACGGTCGGAACCGACAAGTATCGCGCGCGAGCTGAGGTTTTCTTTTAATAACAAAAAAAAAAGAAGGAAAAAAAAAATATACCCTCTACCAATCTTCGAAGGAAAGGATGGTAGAGGGTAGCTCGGTACCAAGGAGTAATTCATTGCGTTTTAGAAACTAGCGTAACTGTTAGGGCCATAGCTTTAGGGTAAAACAATAGAAGAATGATTCCTCGATACAACAGCTACGTACGTAACGAGATCGGAACAGGCCGACAACCACGGGAACGTGACCAACGACCGCGAGAATCAGAAAAGGGAATCGCGGGCAGTAGATGGCAGGCGGACGGGGACGACTTAAGTGGTGCCGACATCGATTCTACCGCGGGAAGCACATACATAGACGACACTTAGCACATACTTACTGTGGATTTCTACGGGTGAATTCTTAATACCTCGAGACGACCTGTCGCATCTGGGAGACCAACTTCGATTTCACGATCAAAACGTCCGAGGCGACGGAGAGCAGGATCAATGGAATTTGGTCGATTCGTGACCGCCATAACGATCAAGTGCGAGTTTTGTTTTTATACCATCCATGAGAGTAAGCAGTTCCGATACAATACGTCGTTCGACTTCACCATGAGTCTTCCCTCGCTTGGGAGCAATAGCATCGATTTCGTCAATGAATATGATCGCCGGGGCGTTCTTTTCAGCTTCTTCGAAAGCCTTACGCAAATTAGATTCTGATTCGCCGGCTAATTTCGACATGACTTCAGGTCCGTTTATCTAAAAGAAGAAGGCATCAGAGAAGAAAAATACACCGGAGCAACAATACAAAACGGCTAAACACGTTTGCCGTACACGACATCTGAGCACGATTGTATGACAACGACGGCGGATATATGGACACACGAGTTATCATCATTGACGGCCTCTTCGACTATCAGATGGGTTGGACGATCGTTCTTTTTCAGCATGGCGGCTGCTAAAGCATCAGGAATCTTAGAAATTATCAAACGCACAGCAAGATAAGACACTCTAGATCATACACCACTCAAGCTACACTTGTCACAAATGTCAGCGGCCATGGCCTATGACAACAGAGCAACGCAGAATGACAGTTTGGTCAGTAAGGGTACTAAAGGGGAAAAGTGGTACTGCAATTGTACCAAAAAAATGGACAAGTGGAAATATTGCAGATTGAATTGGCATTTCCAGTCCGAATCATTCTCAGAGTTCAAATACCCACAACGGGGTGTGAAAAGCCGCTTTAGCGGGAATCGAAATGTTGAATCGACAACTGAAGTGAAAAATGGAATAGGGAGATTCTTTTTGATTTTGGACACGAAATATCGTCAAGGAGTTTCAGTACATTCAAGACAGAAGCGGGAGCGAAAAAAAAAATTCGAAAGGAACCTGTTACGAGACGGATTTTTGTTTTTCTCAGCGACGGAAGGGTAATTGATACCGAGTTGCGCAAAGTAATCGATGTATCGTAGTCTTCATCAAACGGAAAGGGCCCCAGCGTGGGATTTTTACCAGTTCAACGCGAGATCCAGTAACTCCAAGGCAATTTTCGCAGGTTAGATAGTTTAAGTTATTCCTTAGGTTCGTTTCAATCGTTAAACTGAATTATCCACTCATCATAATGAAAGATGTGTAAATTTAAATAACGCGGAAGAGATTTGGAAAATAGATAATGTGTTAGTGATAAGTCATGCTACCAGCAGTGGTAGAGCTAACCAACCGTTGTTCGTAATCTGATAAGTGAATTAAATAAAAGTGTAAATTCAGGAGGAAAAACCTTGGTACCATCTCGTATCCGTAATTTTCTTGGCAGCGTAATCGCGAGGCATTCTTTCGGCGGGATCTTACTTTTACCCTCGAGACCGAGCAAACCGTCGTCACCTTCTCGCTTCGGGACGACAGGTGAGTGTTAAATTCCGGCCAAGAAGCGAGTGGCGCCTACCCACCCCATTTCTCTGCGAGCGAAGGCCGCCCGGAATTTGTCTTCGTGGTCTGGACGAGCGACTTAGATCCGTGGAAAACTTGTCGAAAGAGTTTCGGTAACAATCCTCAATCCTGCTTTTATATTTGTCCTTAATAATTGTTCTTTTTATTCCTCTTATCTCTCTAGCGGTTTGCCTCAAGATCCCATACTTGATCCTTTGCTGTTCACTGTTCCCATTAATGGCATCCCGTCTATATTTACATTTAATTCCCTCCTTTATGCTGACAACCTAGAGCTGTTCAGAAAAAACTCCTCTCAAAATGATTTTATTTCACTGCAGTCTGACTTTGTTGTTGTAAGATAATCTTCTCCTCTCTTAAGGCTGGTTCTGAGTTAATCGTGAAGCTAAATTTTTTTTCCGAGCAAAAATTTTGACAATGAAAAAAAGCGGAGACTGCTTATTTCTGATGGCTAAAATGTCAAGATTTTCAATTTTTGATCGATTTTGTTGTTGAAAAAAAATTGACGTGAAATGATTGGAGTGTGGGTATAATGAAACACGTTTCAACAGCGACTGAATCTTTATTCGTATAACAAAAGGATACTCACATATGTATGTGTTTCCAAATGCAAGAGCGGCTCGTTGCTGTACGCAAAGGAAGCAGTACTTCCCTTGCTAAATATTCTCAACACAGCAAAATAATTTAACAACACATATCGAAATTCAAAACAAATCAACTGATTTTATACGAATTAATATCCTACATCAATAAAAAAAATTACAAAACACTATTCATCTCATACACGAGATAGCCAACCAAAGTGCTTTAAAAGTAGCTTAACAGCAACGCGATAGGATATTTTGCATTTGAGTGGAAGCCTCAAGCATCTCGTACCATTGTAAGATAGAACGCTCCTTTCATTGCAGCGTATTGAAATATGCTACACAGAACACTAAAGCGATCTTGTCTCAATGCACGTACCATGATGTGTGCATACATCCCATAGCAAGCATTACACAATTGATGGTCGTAAACACTTTGTAATGAATGTTCCCAAATAGCAGCGCGGACGCTGCTCAGTTCACCGCGTCTTCCTGGGTAGAGAAAATAAAAAAAAACCCTTGCTTATTCGCCCTCTAAATGAAATATTTTTGCATGGCCCAGAAATATTTTTGCATGGACGCAGTGCAAGTTGCAGCGTCTTCTGTTCAGGTTCTGAGTCGCCACAGAACTTGAAGCTGGTTTGCTTTGGGCGACTGAGTTTAGTGTGTTATTTGTATGTATGGATATTGTAATGGATTCATTGTTTATCATAGGATGCTATTTGTATGTTTGATTTCTGTAATGGATTTTATTAATGTTAGCTGTAGATTGAAGACATTAATGTTAGCTGTAGATTGAAATTCTTTTGATTTGTCCGTTTGCTTGTTTGTGCATAAAGTGCGTAAGTTAGTATTGGAACAATTAAACAAAGAAAGTTGTTTTTCACCTAAATAGTACAAGAGTATTAACGTTCGGCATACAACGGGAGGTTACTTTAGCACCAAAACTTAAAGACATGAAGCTGCTTTTACGAAAGAGGTATGAAGTATTTTTATTTACCAAATGCTTAATAATGGTATATTTTCGTGTTTTATTATTAGCTTGTTAATACATAGAGTAAAATAAATATTTGAGCATATTCTATTGAATATTTGTGTACACAGAATAGATACAATGTCTTATGGGGTAAATCTAACTCGAACTTGTATGGACGAGGAATTATTTTCACGTTGCATACCGAAGATTTAATTCATTTTGTCTTGAAAATTGAATTTTACCACAGAAAATCTACTGCGGTATATTTTCTGTTAGACTATCCGAAAAAAGGTACTTAATAGATTCGTAGCTACACTTTTTATTTAAAAAAAACTCTAGCGCACCTGAAACGCTAGACATACTAATGTTCGATGAACAATAGAAGAATCGTGCAGTATCTGAGTGCATATTCTATCACACATGCTTCAACATGTTTCGAGTGCAAAACTACTTTGATCTTAACAATGCATTTAAACCCACAGGGGGAAAAGATTTCAGGACTACCACTTACATGAATTTCAAGATTTAGGAAAGCCAAACACTGCAAAACTTAGAAAACGGTATAACATAACATCAACAAAGAAAATGCTTAGTGCTTGCAACACCTTACCAGCACTGCAACTAAAAGCCTCCCACAATTGCGTCACGTGAAAGTCAAATAACTCTATCCGATTCAACTTTATCCGATGATTTCGTCAAAAGTTACAGGGATAAAAAGATGTTTGGGACCGAAAAATTTCTAGAACTTAAAAACTTTAAACATTGGTAACATACGTATTTTCATTGAAAATGTCCGCGATATGAATACTTCATGTAAGCACTTATTGATACGAAAATAGCCAAAAACGCCACGCGCTAGCAACCCTTCACTACAATCGAAACCAAAACTATATCACACCTGCCTCGCATTAAAATCAACCTAATCTTCGAATTTCATTTTGATCCGATGGCTGCATTGGAAGTTATAGGGATACAAATACAAAAAAAATACAAAAGAAATTTAGGGCTACCAGTCACAAAAGATTTCAAATTTTCGAAAACTAAATTTTTGTTGTTTATTGTCACTGAGATCATTACCGTTGAAAAATTTTACGATAAAATTGCTTAATAAAGATACTGCAAATAAATACAAAACTAACAATAGCCGGCAACCCTATCATGGTTTTTTAACCAGATTCTTTCTGAAAAATCCCTATTACAAGTTCCATTTATTATATGAAATTCGTTTTAATTTCATGGCTGCACTGGAAGTTATAGGGATAGAAGCTTTATTTTCCTGGGGGATTTTTAAATATCCAAAACACCAAAATTACCATGGCTGGCCGCATCAACCGAATTTTTCAACCAAATTTAAGTAAGCGTCGGCAACTTTGTCAATATCGTGCAAATCTGGTAACTGAATCAGAATTCATAGTGCAAAAAGCAGCTTTCTTTCCTTAATAATTTTTCAAGATAGCACCACTGGCACAGAGTTGCCTGCATTCCCAAATCACTTCTATCAGACCTGGCCTACTTAATACCATTACATTCTGTGAATTTCAACTGTATCTAATAATTGAGTCGTGGGTTCTCGTGAACATACGTTTTTGATGCTTAAAATATAGGTAAAAGGGAGGAGGGTTACCGTTCTTGTCCGATGTGAAATTTCAAAATTTTTACATTGGTTGTATAGACACAGCATAACATTTTTATACGAGCTGATTTTCGTTGGAAAAAAACAAAATCTTTCATTAAAGTCGATAGTTTGCAGGTTTTCACTTTCAATGCCTGCCGTAGCTGCAGGGCTGCTAGCACGCTCATAACATGAGTCTAACATGAGTCTAAAAGTATAAAACTTAGTAATATCAATACTTGGTTTAAGTTTCATAGTATAATTTGATAATCTGGTCAAAAGTTATCGCAATTCGAAAGTTTTTAAATTTTCCCAATCCTATATTAGGGGTCTAGCGCACACATAGGGTTAAAAAAGTCAAATAATATTACCATATTCACATTTGGAACAGGTTTAAACAACAAAACAAAACAAAAGTTATTCGTTGACAGAATTATAGGTATATTTCAAATATCACTAAAAAGGCCGCCGACGCCAAAGAGTTAAAGATTATTAACCTTTTGTGATACCTGGCACTATTCTGCATTAACACCAATGTATGCTGAAAATTTGAGTTCAATCGGATGGTACGTTCCTGAGATCTCCATCGTATAATTTTGTAGTCTGATATCCATCGTATAATTTTGTGGGGTCCTGTGTAAGGCGGCGTCAATGGCTTCTTAACTGCTTCTTGTCGTAAGAAGACTTGTGAACAACTGGATAGATCCTTGCATACGAAAGCGTGATCTCTGCGGTGGTGAACAACTTGTACTGGTTGCAATTTTCGCGTGTCGAGATGGAATTTTTCAATGAAAATTTGTAGACCGCTGGGTTTTCATCGAAGAACAATTCGCCTGGAAGTCTAAGGGTATTGCCGTACAACATTTCAGTAGTGGGTGTGTTTATATCGTCCTTAAACGCAACGCGTAATCCAAATAAAACAGTTGGCAAAGTCTCGATCAACCAATATGTTTGATGATATATAAGCGCCACTTCCATCCGGTTTGGCGATAAATGATATGGAGTGGTTCGAACTCGGGCTGCTCCTACTAACTGTACCATTGCTCGGAACAAAATAGACTCAAATTGTGCTCCTCTGTCTGTTGTTATTCTTTTTGGAGCACCACAACGACATATCCAGTTATTGTTAAATGCTGTTGTTGTAGTATCTGCAGTGATTTCTTTGAGCGGTATTGCTTCAGGCCATCTCAAAAAACGATCGATCATTGTTATTAGATAAATGTGACATTGAGACGGTAGTAGGGGTCCAGCAATGTCAACATGAATATGGTCGAAAAGTTGATCTGGAGCTGCAAACTGGATTAGCGGATTCCGTACGTGCCTACTAGCTTTGCTTCGTTGGCATTGAATGCATACTTTGGTCCAACTTGAAGTGTCTTTTGACATGGTTGGCCATACATATTGCTGTCAAATGAGTTTGTTCGCAGTTCGGCCACTTGGGTGCGATAAAAATTGCACGGATTCAAAAACTTTGCGTCGTAGTGTTGATGGAACATAAGGTCGTATTACTCCAGTGGATGTGTCACAAGCAATTCCTTTCGCATCGCCGATGTGGAGTTTTTGCAATTTTAGAGATGAAGTTCCGTTCCGAAGAAGTTGTTTCAGTTTTTCATCTTACTGCTGCTCGTTTGCTAAACATACTGGATCTAAATGAAGTGCAAATGTCGAACTGCTTGCAGCGTTTAGCCTTGACAAGTTATATGCCACTGTGTTACTATTGCCTTCCACGTGAATAATTTCTGTAGTGAATTGCGATATGAATTCCAATTGTCTTGCCTGTGAAACCCCAACTGTGAAACCCTCATTTACAAGTTCAGCACTTTTTGGTCCCAAGACGATTGGCAAAATCGTTTACAATAAATAAAAAAAACTCTAGCGCACCTGATTCGCTAGAAAACTAATTTTCGAAGAAATTAATTTTGAGTGACAAAAAAATGTGGAAAGACGTAATACACTTTTTAGTAGAATCATATCAAACATTTCTTGTTCAAAGCAACATAACTCAACTATAACACAAATGATGAAAATGTTCAGTGCTGGCAACATTTTCCCAATGAAGCAGCAATAAGTTTACCTTCACAAGCTCATACTTAAATCAACTTATCCTTTGAATTTCGTTCTCATCGGAGGATTTCGTCGAAAGATCCAAAAAATGTTCAAAACTCGGAAAATTGAAAAATTGGTTTCTTAGTTTTATTGCAAATGTTTTGCATATGAGTATGCAATTTGAAGCATCTGTTGATGCAATAGTTACGAAAATGGCTAAAGCTGGTTACCCTGTGTCAGCAGCAAAGTAAAATATATACCAAATCTGCTTCACGTTAAACTAAACCCAACCAATAAATTTCGTTTCGATTGAATCACCGCGCTAGAAGTTATACGGGTGAAAAATTTTTTAGGGTTACCACCCTCAAAACTTTTCAAATTTTTAAAGCGTTAATATTTATTGTTAATTTTCATTGCAGGATCGTTCTCATTTGCAAATCTAATGACATAATCGCACAGTAAAAAAATTCCAAAAAATTACAAAAATAGTCATAGCTGGCAGCCCTTTCATGATTTTTGTACGAAATTCCTATAACATTTGGCTCACATCAAAATCTATTTACTGCATAAACTTCATTTTGATATAATGACTGCACCGGAAGTTATAGGGAAAAAAGCTTTATTTTGCTGAGCGAATTTGCAAGATTTAGGAGACGAAAATCACCATAGCTGGCAAGTCTATTCTAATTTTTCAACCAAATTTTCACCAAATGTTACATTAAGGCGACATAGCACCTTCAAATTGAAAAAAAATGTTATTTTCGAATGCTTCTTTTTAATTGAATAAAAAGACATATCTTAATGAAACTTTTTACAAATACTTTATATGTCTTAGACTACATAAACAAAATTGTTAAAAATGTTTTGTGGCCCCCTGTCGCCTGTTACAATTTTTTGGAAAATACACCAAAAAAACCTGGCGTGCATGATAACTGCCCTCAGGAAAGTCTGAAAAAAAAACAAAAACGGGGTTTTGACCAGCATCAAAGCGGCCTTGGAATGAACTAAAAAAAAAAATTTGGTTGAAAAATAACAAAATGGCGGCGTTTTTTCGTAAATCGAGGTTTTTTTCCCCAAAAATCGGCTATAACTAAAAAAGTTTAATGCCGATATCTTCATCCGAGGTTCATTCTGAGCATTAACATGTGCAGATTAACGTGTTAAATTTCAAAACGATTGGATAATATTGTTTTTCTTAATCATGCACGCCAACTTGAAAAACGTTGTTTCGAGAAAATCGCGTTTCAAGTTAAAATTCAATATTTTTTGCAATAAATCTTATCGAAAGTTAATCTGCGATGCTTGGACCATACAATACACCTTCTTCTTGCTCATACTCCTCCTCTTCTAAAGATTTTTGCTCCCTTCGAGCAGTTCTGGCCTCTTTAGATGCCTCAGTCGAGTGTTTTTCCGCCTGGTTAATTCTTGCAGCATCTCTATGCTCTGCATGTTCCAGCGCACATTGGCCAATTGTAATTCCCATGACTTGCATTATTTTCAAGATAGCCATAAATCCTTCATTAAATGTACATACAGAAATATTTGCAGCCATATTTAGTACGTTTTTCCCACAAAAAGTATGTTTGGGGGCCAAATTCCAAACACAAGAATTATAGCTTTCGTTATTATTCTGCGCAAAATTGCCCAAGCAACGCTTTAATAAATCTTCTGATGATAAGTCATTAAAATTTCTTGTACCTCATCATCTAAAGGTGGAGGATGATTGAAATTGTTTACTGCATTATCACCCGCTGCCTACGCCTTGCGCCAGTTACACCAAGTCGTTTCTCCAACAGGACAATAACAGTGTTGAGGGTTCTCATCAGTTGAAATTTTGTGGTAATATGCTGCCCAAATTTCCTTGCGCATATTTTCAACTGAATCAGGATTTCGTCGTATAGAAGCCATAATGCGTGGCAAAATTTTTCATTTTATTTTAGTGTCAGGTGAACTTTTTTCGGACCTTTTTTTGGAGATTCTACACTTTTTTTAGAAACATCTTTTACAGCTATTTTTTTATTTTTTTGCCAAGGCTAGCTTATTTTTTGCTTCTTTTAAAGGAGATGACTCATTTATCTATGTCTACACTTTGGCTTAAGTCGATGTAGCGATATAGCGAAGTGAACGAAAATCATAGAAAAAATGATCTTGGGGCGCTTCGCTATATATACTCATAACATTTTTTTGTTTTAGAATTTCAATTTTATATTATTAAAATCATGTTTTAAAACCTTCATTCTAACATATTCAATCAAAAAACAAAAATCGATTTTTTAAAAATTTGGAGGTGCTACGTTGCCTTAAGTAAGATTCAAATATTGTGTGAATTTGGTTTAAATCTAATGGCTGAATCGGAAGTTATAGGCCAAAAAGCTGTTTTTTTTCTCAGTGATTTTTCAAGATGGCACCACTGCCATAGGGTTGCCCACATTTCAAAATCACTTCTATCAGACCTGGTCCTAGTTAATACCAACATGTTCTGTGAATTTCATTATGATCGGATAATCCGGTCGTCAGTTCTCGTGAACAGAACCTTCGAGTGCTGAAAATAGAGGTAATTTTGTGATGGGATGCCGTTCTTGTGCAAATCGGAATTTTAAAAATTTCAAATTGACATGATGCACAAACGTTAAAATTTATCAACGATTTGAGTTTTTTGTCAAAAATCAAAAATTTTTCAGGAGGTTCAATGATTTGAAGGATTTTTTTTCAAGAGCCTGCCGCAGCTACAGAGTTACTTGCACTACCTTGGGAGTCCACGTGTATTAAACTTTAGTCAACATCAATACGCTCTGCAAATTTCACGATGATCCAATGTTTTTGTCAGAAGTAATGACAAATCAAAAATTGAAAAAAAAATCCTTGCCTACTTTTAGGCACGCAGCACCCACACACGGCTCAAAATTTCCAATTTTTTGTCATAAACAAGCTTAAAACATAATAAGCTTTTATTCCCAATACTTTTTTTGAACAAAAATTCACGCTGCTTGGAAATATAGGAGTACCTCAAAATTCACTAAAACGCTCGCCGCCGCCAAAAGGTTTAGGATATCTGAATTTTAGCAAATTTTTGTCCTACCTACTGTATACATCTACGTTTTCCGAAAGTTTCAGCTCAATCAGATCGGCCACTCCAGAGATTATCTCCCTTAATCATTTTGGTGATATATATATATATATATATATATATATATATATATATATATATATATATATATATATATATATATATATATATATATATATATATATATATATATATATATATATATATATATATATATATATATATATATATATATATATATATATATAAAGAAATATGAATTTTCGGCGAAACGAGTTTAATACTACTTTTCTTCGAAAATTAGTAAAAACGAACGAGATTCTTCACAATAGGAGCACGTCCTCCAAATTAACGACTTCAGCAAACAAAAGTGCATTTTGTGAAAGGGATTCCTTGTTCTGCTGATGATGAATGGTTGGGAAAGATTCTCGAAGCTGATTTTCATATAAACGATTACAAAGTGAAATTGTTCTCTAAAACGAACAGCAATTCTAAAACGAACCATTTTTTTTTACAACGAATAGTATTTCTAAAACCAATTATTCCAACTATTCTACAACGAATTGTTTTTCTGAAGCCAATCGTTTTTCTAAAACGAATCGTTTTTCTTTTTCTAAAACGAATCGTTTTTTTAAAACGAATTGTTTTTTAAAACGAATCGATTTTCGTTTTTCTCAAACGAATCGTTTTTTTAAAACGAATTGTTTATTTAAAACGAATCGTTTTTCTCAAATGAATCGTTTTTTTAAAACAAACTGTTTTTTTAAAACGAATCGTTTTTCGTTTTTTTCAACCGAACCGTTTTTCTAAAACGAACTGTTTTTTAAAACAAACTGTTTTTTTAAAACAAATCGTTTTTCGTTTAATTTTAAAACAAACCGTTTTTCGTTTTTTTTTTAATAAACCGTTTTTCGTTTGTTAAAACGAACTGTTTAGCAGTGGAGAACTTTTAGCTGCGGAAGTACTTGCAAGTATTTTATTCAAAAATTCAAAAAGTTTTTAGGGCAAAGGGAGCTGAAATCAGCCAATTTTGGTTTAGAATAATTTGGGACATAATGAGCCAAGACCTATTGGTGTGATACAAAAATGTCGGATTTGTAGGGGAGTGAGGGTTTTTTTGGCCATAGTTTGGCAAAAACTAACTTTACGGCACTTTCGATGACTGGTCTAACATGAATTCGGGGACCTTTCTGAGTTGTTTCGGGCGAAATTTCCAAACAAGTCTGGGAAAAAGCGGCTTAGTTTCGAAAATACGGCAAAATGAAATCCGGCGGAAAAACTAAAAGTATCACTAAAAGTGCTAAGGAGGAAAAGGTTAAGATCTTTTTTGGCTCACCAGTTGGCGTCTCCTGCAGGTTGCCACGAAAGTGTCTCCAACCCTTCCGGGGCTATAAAATTTACGAGACCGCGAGCGGTAAGGTGCCCTTGGACTCATGCCCAGCCTTACGGAAGAGGTTGGCCCCCTAGTGGGTGCATGTTTAATAAACGAATCATTTTTTTTATTTCTTAATAAAAACTTCATGCTTCAGTGAGACGAAGTGGAAATCCGACTGTTTTAGATTAGCCAGGAAAAGTTTGGTTTCAGAGATCGCTCGATGAAAAGTCATATAGATGACAACAGGATTAGTTGGTCCTATCTTAGTAATTTTTTTACTTTTGTCCTTTAAACGAATACAGGAGGTGTTTTTTGCATCTAATAAAATTAAAAACAAATTAAGTTGATTGAATTTGATCGTTTTCTTTTAGATGGCTCCTAGATTGGAGAAAGACTTACCAAATATATGACCGACCATTAGAAAGTTATGGACAAGCTGCACAGACTAATGACTCGGTAATCTTTGAAGGTAATCTTGCACCATCGCCATTCTATCTTGGGAACGTTGTGTCTGGAGGGTGGAGGAGGGCATATTAGTCTGTTTCATTACATTACTGCAATTCGTATGCATTGTATGTATATATGTACATACTTCAAACAGGAATTTGGAACCGGTATTTTTTCGTACTCGTACTAGTTATACCTAGTATGTGAAAATCCAAGTACGACCCAACTCTAATTGTCGTGCAGCATAAAATTTGTTTCTTTTCGTTAATTCAAACTGTTTTTTTAAACAGTTTTAAAAAACCGTTGTTTTTGAAAAAAAAACAGTTCGTTTTCGTTTTTTGAAAACAACAGAAACGCCCATCACTAGTAAGGACACGACTATTGTAACAAAAGCCAAACAACAGTTCTAAGAGAAAATCCCTTCGCAAATTTTTTTTCTGACATACTGCATAAATCATATTTCAAAATTCAATTTTATCATTGTTTTTTTGCACCAACATTTAACAAATAATACTAATTTTAAGCCCAAATTTCAATAAGTGGAACAGCCGCTTATTTTTCAAGCCAGAATCTTTGTACTGTTAAATTGACGTACACATCACCTTTTCAAATCCATAAAAATATGATGCTAACTATTCAACACACACTTCACTAAAGATTTATATTTGCCAATCAAGATATCTTTTAAAATTCACTGCGTTCCTTCAACTCTTATCCGGTTAATTCAGGTTTCTGAACAACACCAAAGCAACAACATTCCTTTCAATGTAACCCTCACCACTCTTCGCCACTATAATGCGCTACGGCAACTCAACTTTTCTCTGCCTTCTCGTTTTATCCACACACATACACAAACCGATGCTACTCTATGTTTATGATGTCCACCCTTTTTTGAAAATAAAGTCCTGCTAAGTATCCTAGTAAAAGTGTGTACAAGTAATTTGATATTGTGGAGCCAATTTAACTAAAAACGAAAAAGTTTCTTGTTAAACAACTGCAAAGCAGTCGAAACACTTAACGCTTTAGACTTACTCTTGTTCTGTCTTGATCTTCTGTTTTGTTTGTCTCTCTGCCTGGCTTGTCTGGCTGCGTCAATTTGAGTGTGTTGTTTTCGTAAAGACTGAATCGGGAACAGTTTGTAAGCTCATTTCGAGAAGTATTGAAAAGAAAGATTTCACGAGTAAGATATCCTTAGCACGCTCTCCTTGTTCGCTTTTTCCGCTGTAGTCATAGGCAAACACCAACAAGGACGCATTGAAATAAACCGTACGAAAACAGCAATTACAGCAAAAGAGCTGCATTGAATGTTTCAAAGACGGTGCAAATACTAGGAAACTAGAAAACATGAAATGACAAAAGTAGACTAAATGTCCCTATTAAGATGGCTAGTAATACTGGTGACAACAAATATTTACTTAAAATCGGCTTATTAAATTTCGAATGTATTAGGCTTTTATGTTTTAGCTAGGGTGCTATTCAGTGCGATGGTGCTGCCGCATTTAGAAAAGTTTACAAGGAAAACAAACGGCTGACGAGGTAGTACAAGAAGAGGTTTTTGAGAGTTGAGTGAAACAAGAGAGTTAATGCTATGAAAATAGACGACAGCAGTATTATAGGGGCAGTAGGAAGTTTTATTTATAAGTTTTGTACCGTCGTGTCATGTTTCAGGATACTAATTAAAAGTTCAAAAGATGATTGAAAATTGCTGATGATGATATTGGTGACGGAGCTAATTCTAATGATTACAAGAGGGCAACTTGAGTCCACCTAGGGGTTTTTTTGCTAAATGTTATATTTAGCGTTTTGAGGGAGGTCGTGTTTAAAATGGTATCAAGCCAAGGTACGGGGAAACAAGAAAAGAGCTCAGAAAAATATTGAGGGACAAGAATATGTATGCGGAATAATAGTGATTAATTTTATCGAGTTTGAAAACAAATGTTAAGATGAAAGTTGTTGACCAAGATTTAACCATCAGATCTGACCTGAAGATATTCCAGCTAACGGATTCGTAAGTGTCTTTCCTAGTTTCGAGCATTTTTACTTATAGTAAGACATACAATATCAGTATTTCTTACCGGAGTGAATTCTGATGAAGCGCAGTAACGGAAACATTGACAAAGTGAACAATATGGACAAAATGAAACACAAGCAAAATGTACTATATACAACCACATAAGAGTAGAGAAGTAATGAGGAGTGGAACATCAATGAAGGCAATAGAAACAATATGATTAAGTAATTTGAGTTTTTGAAGTTTGAGCGGGGGCAATTGCATGGCACAAAATTTTGAATCTGGTATCATGCAATCATAGATTTGTATTTTCATGTTGATGTTTGTAGATGAAATAAAATGTTATCGCTTAACTCCATGTGCTGTTTCTGAAATATATTCGTATTTTAACAATGGCAGTATATTTTGGGTACATATTTTTCGCAATGTATAAAGGCCTTGAAATTCAGCAGAGTGGTCTAATTCTGGCACGGCAGTAGGCAACAAGTAGTATGCAGAGTAAAATAAGTTTGCGGAATTGCACCTAAGCCGTATGTTTGTGAAAGTAGGCATATGTTTTCATAAAAAAACGTGACCGGTTTTGGCGGAATTAGGGCTCTTGAGCACACTTTTTTTTCTAAGTTCAGACCAATTTACAGATATCTTTTGCTGTATTGTCATCTAATTTTATTTCACTGTTTTTCACTTTACGCTCACTTCTTATCACTGATACCTGAATTGTTATTGTAATATTACTTCTTACTTGTATTTCAATAAAATTATTTTCGACACCTACACATTTTTTCATTGAAATTCATCAAGTTGCTTTTTCCTACCCCGATACACATATATATTTTTGGTTATGCCACTCACCGAAGACAATGCAAACATGGATGTGCAATTGTCATTCACGAAAACATAAACAAACGGTCCACTCGCAACTCTTTCGTTTAGTTTTCGGGAAACATGCACATTGTCTGATAAATATTTTGCACGCGGCGATAAATTTATCCCGGATTATATATATTAGCACTTACCTGTCAAAAGAGACTCCTAAGACACTAAGTTCTTGCCGATTTTGGCATGAACCCACACCACAGTATCGACTTATTATTAATTAAAATTTAAAAAGTGTTTTTGCAATCTCGCATTGCAATATGAAATTAAAGGCTCATTATACTCAAAAAAATGGTTTTTTAAGAAAAATCACCACCGAAAAACACAATTAATTACGTTTGAAATTCACTTTGCTGGGAAACACTACCAACCCCGCGTACGATTGACAACGATTTTGACCGCTAAGCACAAGCAGGCCCCAGCCAGAGAGAATTAAAGAGTGTGTTTTGTCCTATTACACATACTTGAATGTGAGCTAGAAGGGTGAGGTAGGCCACTCCTCTGTTTTCTACTCACATACAAAGTGACGTGACTTCAGTTACGAATATCAAAGTGTAAAATTCTTAGCCACACGCGTTTCGGACCGCCGATCCTCTGTTTTCTACTCTCATTAAAGTGAAGTGACTTCAGCTACGAATATCAGAGTGTAAAACTCTTAGCCACACTCGTTTCGTAGCGCGAGAGTACCAGATATGAGGAAATATTTAAACTAGAAATATTTTGCCAGATAATTTAACTTCTGCATAAGTTGAATGCATACTGTATTTTCTTGCACGTTTTGCTTTAATTGCATAAAGTATAAAATAATGTGTGTTGTGTTTTGAGTTCTTCTTTTGAGTTTTATAATCATGGTGTACATCAACATCAGCTTGAGCATAAATTCCGGGCATAAAACGGCATATGTATGCCATTTTGTATGTTCCTGTATATATTAGCTGTGTTTAATGAGCTGCTCTAGGTTGAGCTAGGTTGAGATATCTCATCGAAATGTGTTTAACGAGCAATTCGGCTGCTCTAACTTGCCCGAAGTTTCTCTGATTTGTGTTTCATGAGTCTGCTCTTAGTTGAACTAGAGCACTTTAGAACACGATTTTTACTCTCCTTTTTTGGGAGAGCAAGTTCGAGCAAGCAACCAGCTGTTTTCCAACTGTCACGGAACCGACTTTCGACAAAAAATTGTTACTGAAGTGCAGTTTTTTGTTAGTGAATTGACAGGTTGACCTTCTGACAAGTAACGAATTTTGAGAATTGCCTCTCAGCTGCTCTCACTTGCTCGACTTTTTTCTGCCTCTCAATTGCTCTGGTTTGCTCGACTTTTTTTGACAGCCGCACTACTATAACTTGCCTTGAGATGCTCTGCCTTTTTTTCGTGCTCATTAAACACAGCTATAATTAGCTCATGCAAAAGCGAGTACATTTTTAAAGCTTTCACCTTCATTACACTCTGACAATAATGAACACTTTCTTCTTTCGTCCAACAACCGATGAGAATTCTATCAAGTGGACTGAAGCAGATCAACTGTACTGACAACTTAAACGGACGACTTTTGGATCAATTTTTTTTTGACGATTTCTTCTGAAGGCTCGATTCAACGATGCCCTCTCTTTTACTTTTTTAGCCCAAACACCATCTAGCTCAATATATAATTATTCAAATTGATGGCTCACTGGGTCGAATTTCGTCAATCTTTATAATTTTAGCTTCAAGCTTGACACGCTGAGTGAAGTGTTGATCTAACGTAAACGTTGCTACCACAAACTTTTATTCTAACTTATTCGGTTGCTTTGCTCATTGTGTACCTTTGAGTAACTCTGTGCCTTTGAAATGCTTTCCATGGATAAACCCAAACCTAATCAAACTCAAGAATTTGAAAATTAAGGGGTGGGAAGTTAATGAGGAATCAAGAAATAAATTCGTATCTGAAACGTCATATGCCTACTCAAACTATACGGAAGAACTAAAGCAGTCTTTTGCAAGTCATCCTAGACGTTTGTTGATTTTTTTAAATTCAAAAAGGTATCATGACGAATACCCTAGCTTTTTTATATCTGGCACCATGATAATTAATAGCTCGCAAGCAATTGGTAAATTGCTTATAGATTACTTCCAATTTGCGCATGTGATACGTGTCTTCGACTTCGTCATGACTAATTTAATTACCTGATGTACTCCCCTAAAACAACGGTGGGCTTGAAAGACCTATACACCGATATTGCCACTATCTTGAGACATATATTTATGGCAGAATTATTTTGGTGGGATGATTAAAATTGAAAAAAATTTTCACTAAGTGGTTTCGAAAGTATGCACTGTTTCTCATCAGACACCAGCTCACAGTGCATACTTGACTGATGTAACCACTTGCAGTAGGATATTATTGATTCTTATTTACGGTAGTTGTGACAAATTTTAACATCCTCGACATATATCCATACTTTCGAAATCACTTAGTCAAAAAAAAAGTTCAATTTTAATCATCTCACATAAACAATTCCACTTTGATTCGGCTTTCGGATGCTTATTCCGCAAAATGATCGAGTTCCCCGTATCAATTATTCTCTGCTTTGATAATCTTAAGAGACGATATACGTTGTCTATGCTGATTTATAGACAAGAAGGGAATCATGACCACAAATCAATAACCTTTACATATATATATCTCATCTTGAAAATAGTTCCATATAGAACCATATTTCTTAAGCATTGCAATAATTTTCCTCACCACGATTGGCTTCTATTTTTACTGATTTTCGAAAAAAATGAGCGACCGCTATCGCACCTATATATATATATATGTATACAGTTGCTCACAAAAGTCAGCATACACCGCTTAAAAACGCGGAATTGGCAATATATAGGTAGAAAAAAATGAAAAGACGGGTGAAAAACGAATTTAAAAGGAATATCAGAGACATTGTTATCTATTTCACACAGAATTAATGAGAATATACATATATATACACGTATACATAGTAAATAACAAGAAATTCCGCTGAAAGTGAGGAAACAAAAGTCAGCATACACCACTGAAAATTCAAAAGAATCAGTCTAAGCGATGAGTCATACTGCGATAAACATTGCTACCGTGTTAATATACAAAAGATAAACATTAGTACATTGCAAGTCGATCAAATTAAAGTGAATTGGGTGGCTTTAATGCTTAAAAATGAGTACACGGAAGGAAACGAGTTTGGAAGTGCGAAAAATCGTCCTTAATGAACGAGTGGAGGGGAATTCGTGTGGCGAAATTGCTAAAATAGTTGGAAGAAGTTGGGCAACGGTGCAAACGATCATACTGAAAGCGGAAACGGAAGGGAGAATACAAAATAAACAACGAACAGGTAGACCGAAATCCTTAAGTAAGAGAGATGAGAGAGACTTGTTACGGAAAATAAGTAAGGAGCCACAAAAAAGTGCTCCGGCAATGGCCACTGCACTTGCCAAGGCAACAGGGAAGCAAGTGAGTCCAGAAACAATACGTAGAGTTTTGCGTAATTAGGGTTATAATGTTAGAGTTCCGCGCAGAAAACCTTTCATTTCTCCAGTTAATGAAAAGAAGAGGCTTGACCTCGCTCGCCTGCATCTTAATAAGGACGAAAATTTTTGGAATCAAGTTCTGTTTAGTGATGAGAACAAGTATAATATTTATGGCTCTGATGGGCGCGGATACGTGTGGAGAAAGCGGAACTAAGCATTGGCAAAGAAGAATTTGCGTCCTACAGTGAAACACAATGGAGGGTCAGTCCTCGTATGGGGCTGTATGTCGGCCGCTGGTGTGGGGCAATTACATTTTATTGATGGTATTATGGATCAATACATGTATTTGAACATATTGCGAGGTGATTTGATACCTTCTGTGCAGATGTTAGGCCTACAGCTAGGATGGATCTTTCAGCAGGATAATGATCCAAAACATACAGCTAGAAGTGTCAAGGAATAGTTGCTGTATAACGTCCCTCATCAGCTTCACAGTCTACCTCAGTCTCCCGATTTAAAACCTTTAAAGCATTTATGAGAAGAATTGCCGATAGAAAAACAGCCGTAAGAGCAACTATTACTAGCAAAGAGACCCTGAAATCTGCTCTGCTTTGTACCTGGATGAATATTCCACCCGAAATTACCGGAAATCTCGTTCGTTCGATGCAAAGACGTTTAGAAGCTGTCATTAAGGCTGGTGGAGGGCCTACAAAGTATTGAGCTCACGTTTTTTGGTCATTCTCGTTCTTTTCGAAACATGGCTTGTAGTGTATGCTGACTTTCGATGGATGAATTTTCTTAGTTTTCATGGCTTATTTCTTTCTGTGTTCGGATTTTCTTTATTGTTATGTTATGAAACTTATTTTTAATGCCAATAAAGCTACTTTTACGTTTTCATTTCATTCTCTCTTTTTCCACTGTACCATATTCGTGTTTTTACATGCTGTATGTTGACTTTTGTGAGCCACTGTATATATATATATATATATATATATATATATATATATATATATATATATATATATATATATATATATATATTTATATATATATAAACATATATATATATATATATATATATATATATATATATATATATATATATATCTATATATATGTTTACAGTCAACTACGGTTATAACGGCCCGGGTTATAACGAACCATGGTTTATAGCGAACCTATTCTTAAGTCCCGGCGCGTGACCAATAGGAAATGTATTAAAAATAAACGTTTATAGCGAACTCGTATATAACGAACTATCGGATGTAACGAACTAATTTTCCATCCGATTTGGATTAAAACATGGCTATAACGAACTTCGTGACACTAATCTATGAACGATGCTTCGATGTGTACGGTGAGTGTGATCAGTGTGCGTAAAGAACACCTCGGTTTAATTGGGGACTTCCCCGAATGTGGTTGTACTGTTCGTCTATGTAGTAACGAAATAATATTCTGCATTGAAGAACGTGAAGAACAATGAAGGAACAATTAGAGGAAAAATGTGAAATTATCCGTGAAATTGAAAGTGGGAAAATGCAGAGTGTCGTATGCCGAGAAAGAGGTTTGTGCAAGTCTACAGTAGGAACAATTTACAAAAATAAGCTGGAATTGCTTAGTGCATACGAAAAAACTAACGTGAAAGTTAAAAAAAAATCGGAAATCCGTGCGCGATGATGTCGATCAAATGTTATTAAAATGGTTCACACAACACCGATTAAATAGTTTTAGTTTTAAAAACGAAAGCAGAAGATTTCGCCAGAAAAATACAGAACGAATTTGTTTGCAGTGAAGTTTGGATCGAGCGATGGAAGGCACGTCATAATGTATGCAGCAAGAAAATTGTGGGCAAAGCAGCAGTATCACTGTTTGGCCATTAATTAAACAAGAATTCCACGCTGATGAAATATTCAATGCCGACGAAACTGGCCTTTTCTATAAATTAACTCCCGACAGAACTTTAAAATTTAAAGGAGAGCAGTGTAGAGGGGGAAAGCAAGCTAAGGATAGAATAATACTTTTAGCATGTGCCAACATGTCGGGATCAGAGAAACGAAAGCTGCTAGTAATAGGCAAAGCACAAAATCCGCGATGTTTTATAAACGTGAAGAGTTTACCTGTTGATTATCGTGCAAACACCAAGTCATGGATGACATCTGATATTTTCACCGACTACTTACGGAAATGGGATGTAGAATGTACTAGAAACAAACGGAGAATTGTCTTGTTAGTGGATGATTGCCCAGCGCACCCAACAGTTGACCAGTTACGATCCATTAAGCTTGTTTTTATGCCACCAAATACTAGTTCGTTACTTCAACCCATGGACCAAGGTGTTATACATGCCCTACAAAGTCGCTATTGGAAAGCTCTTTTGTTAAATATTATTAAAAACATTGATGCTGGGACAACAGCTACTGTTACTATTCTGGACGCGATCAATCTTATTCATAGATCTTGGCAAGGAGTATCCTCTCAAATAATAAAAAAACTCTAGCGCACCTGAACCGCTAGAAACACTAATGTTCGAAGAACAGTAGAAGAATCGTGCAGGTTTTGAGTGCATATTCCACCACATGAGCTGCTTATTACGGCCAAATTGTTTCAAATGCCACGTTTTACTTTGGTCTCAAGAATGCATTATAACTCATATGGTAGAAGGTTTCAGATATAACCATTGGCATGGGTTTCAAAGTTTATGACAGAAAAACACTTGTTAATTATATTCGTTATCAGTTGCTTATTTCACTAAACTTTGAAAGCAGCATCTCATATAACACCAATGAAGAAAATGCTCAGTGCCTGCAGCACTGTAACTAAAGTTGGCGTTTGGGGCTGCGATCCGAAAAACTTGCAGAACTTTGGGAATTGAAACATTGGTTATATATTTTCATTGTAAATGTTTCCGGTATGAATACTAACTGTAAGCATTTATTGAGACAAAAGTAGCACAACCGACTCGTGCTGGCAACCTTCTGCCAGTATCAAAGCCAAGAATATATCACATCTGCTTCACGTTGTTATATTACATTCGAAGTTATAGGTGTATAAAGAAATTTAGGGTTACCTACAGGAAGTTTTTTCAAATAATCTAAAGCTTAATATTTGCTGTTTATTGTCACTACAATATCATTACCATTTGAAAATTCTACGATAAAACCGCTTAATAAAGATATTACAATTTAACACAAAACCAACAATAGCTGGCAACCCTATCGTGGCTTTTCAACCAAATTTGACCCGAATAATGCTTATAATAGGTTCCGTTAATTGTATGAAATTCGTATTGATTTCATGACTACACTGGCAGCTATAGGGCAAAAAATTTTATTTTCCTGAGCGAATTCTCAAAACCAAAGACACCAAAATTACCATGCCTGGCAGCACCAATCGAATTTTTCAACCAAATTTCTATCAAACAGAGTTTAGACTAAGGTGCAGCTACTGCGTCAATTTCATGAAAATCTGGCTACTGATTCACATTTCATAAGTCAAAAAGCAGTTTTTTTTTCTTTGTAATTTTTCAAGATTAATTTTTCAAGATGGCACCACTGGCACAGAGTTGCCCCCAATTCAAAATCGCTTCTATCAGACCTGGTTCTACTTAAGTTCAATGCATTCTGTAAATTTCAATGGTATCTGATTATTGGTTCGTGAATTCCCGTGAACAGAAGTTTTTGATGCTAAAAATATGGGTTAACTGGGAGAGGGTTACCGTTCTTGTCCGACATGAGATTTCCAAAGTTTTACTTTGAACGTGTAGATAAAGCATAAGATTTGTATACAGATTGGTTTTATTGTAAGAAACGGACATTTTTAGGATATTCGATGATTTGAATGTTTTCACTACCAAATTTTTATTTTTTAAAATTTAAGACACCAAAATTATCATAGCTGGCAGCTCCAACCGAATTTTTCAACCAAATTTTTACCAAACGTGGTTTAAAGTAAGGTCCAGTTACTGTGTGAATTTCGTCAAAATCGAAAGATTCAATCAGAATTTATAGGGCTAAAAACAGTTATCTTTTTAGTGATTTTTCAAGATGGCACCACTGGCACAGAATCGCCTGCATTTCAAAATTACTTCTATCAGATCTGGTCCTAGTTAAGACCAATACATTCTGCAAATTTTAATTAATTCTGCTCATCGGATCGTGAGTTTCCGTGAACAGAAGTTTTTAATGCTAAAAATATAGGTAAATTGGGCAAGGGTTACCAGGCGTGCCCGTTATACCATATCAAATTTTATTTTTTGTCTATGTTAACAAAGCACGAAATTTACATATGAGTGGCTTTTTTTTGAAGAAACGGCATTTTTTCAAGAGAAACGATAATTTGAAAGTTTTCACTTTCAGTGCTTGCCCTAGCTTCAGGGTTGCCAGCACGCTTATCAAAAGCTACACAAATTTACAACTAAATAGTACCAATATGTTTCGAAAATTTGGTAATGATTGAAAAGCTCTGTCAAAAGTTATCGCAATTTAAAAATTTTCAATTTTTCCCGATCTATTTTTAGGCACCCAGCGCACACATGGGGTTAAAAAATTCCAAAAAATTATCCGATTCACATGTAAAACACGTTCGAAATTTATTTTGTTAACTTTATTTTTGCAAAACTTATTTGTGTACGGAATAATAGGTATATTAAAAATATCACTAAAATGGCCGCCGGCGCCAAAGGGTTAAAGATTTTTAGCTTTTTCTGAGACCTGGCACTATTCTGCATATACACCAATGTGTATTGAAAATTTCAGTTCAATCGGATGGCGCGTTCCTGAGATTTTTTCAGTGAAATTTTTTGATGATATATATATATATATATATATATATATATATATATATATATATATATATATATATATATATATATATATATATATAGAAATATGAATTTTTGGCCAAAGTGATTTTAATACTAATGTTCTTCTTCGAACATTAGTAAAAACTGTTTTAAGCAAGCTGGTTTTTATTCAACTAATGTTGAAGATGTACCAAATGCTAACGATGAAATGTCAATCGAAGAAGGTCAACAGGAATTGAGAACCATAGGTTCCGAAGGATCCAATATTTTCATTTCACGTGACTACATCACCGTAGATAATAACCTCATCACATCTGATTTTTAAACCGACGATGACATCGTTTCTTCTGTAAGAGGTTGTGCCAGCACTTATCGTGACAATTCGAAAACTGAGGATGAAGATGACATGCCACATAGAGCACCGGCTATAACTGTTAGTGCAGCAAAACAAAATTTAACTGAACTTCGTACCTTTCTTCAATCGCGCGATGCATCTCAAACTATTCTAAATAGTTTGGCTGAATTAGAAGCATATACGGACAAGACAGCACTGAACACCCACATGCAAACTAAAATAACAAATTATTTTAAGAATGTATAAATAATATATGTACGCGCATAACTTAAGAATAAAAATTTTCAATCAATGGATAGTTCGAAAAATATTGTTTATTTTACTTTTTTTGTTTTTGAATATTGATGCATAAATAAAAATTATATGTAAGTGTATATGTATGTATGTCTCTTATGTGTATTTTTATGCCTCCGTCTATAACGAACATCGGCTATAGCGAACCAATTTTCCCGGTCCCTTGAGGTTCGTTATAACCGGAGTTGACTGTATATATAAATATATATGTATATATATATATATATATATATATATATATATATATGTTTATATATAAATATATATGTATATATATATATAGATATATATATATATATATATATATATATATATATATATATATATATATATATATATATATATATATATACATATATATGTATGTATATATATATATATATATATATATATATATATATATATATATATATATATATATATATATATATATATATACATCATCACCAAAAAATTTCAGTGAAAAAATTTCGCTTTGATATCTCCGGTTGTCATTCCGGTGGTCATTTAACTGATATTTTAAATATACTTAGTATTCTGTCAACAAATAACTTTTCCAAAAATTATTGAATGAGTTTTGACGTGTTTTAAATGTGAATATGATAATATTTTTGATATTTTTAGCCCTTTATGTGTGCTAGGTGCCTAATATGAGATATTGAAAATGTAACAATTTGAAAATTTTTGAATTGCGACAACTTTTGACCAAACTATCAGATCATTATGAAACTGAATGGACATATTGATGTTACTAAGTTTTAGACTCATTTAGTTTTTTATGAGCGTGCTGGCAGCCCTACAGCTACGGGAAGCACTGAAAGTGTAAACCTTCCAGTCATCGAATCTCCTGAAAATGTTTCGTCTTTCACAATAAAAACTAGCTCATATACAAAAATTATGCTTTGTTTACACAACCAAAGAATAATTTTTGAAATTTCACATCGGACAAGAACAGTAACCCTCCTCCTATTTGCCTATATTTTAAGTATCAGAAAATTATGTTCACGGAAGCTCAAATTCACAGAATGTATTGGATTTAATTCGGACCAGGTCTGATAGAAGCGATTTAAAAATGTGGGCAACTCTGTGCCAGTGGCGCCATCTTGATAACTTACAAAGAAACAAAACTGCTTTTCGCCCTATGAATTCTGATTCAATTACCAGATTTTCATAAAATTCACACAGTAGCTGTAAATTCAGTTGAATAATTCGGTTGGAGCTACCAGCTATGGTAATTTTGGTGTCACGCTTTTTGATAATTTACTCAGGAAATAAAAGTTTTTGCCCCATTACTTCCAGTACAGGCATGAAATCATAACAAAACCCATATGGTAAATGAAACATATTGTAGGCAATATTTGGGAAGAATCTGGTTGAAAACCATGAAAGGGTTGCCAGCTATTGTTGGTTTGGTATTTTTGCCATATCGATTTAATCGTAAAATGTTCCAACGATAATGATCTTGTAGTGACAATTAACAACAAACATTGAGGTTTTGAAAATTTGAAGTTTTTCGCGGGTGGCAACCAGAAATTTCTTTGTACCACTATAACTTCCAATGCAGTCATCGGATCGAAACGAAAGTCGCGGGGTAGGTTGATATAAATGTGAGGCAGGTGTGATCTATTTTTGTTTTTTTTTTTATGCAAGCGAATGGTTGCCAGCGCGAGTGGTTTTTGCTTTTTTCGTATCAATAAATGCTTACATTAATTATTCATATCGCACATATTTACAATTAAAATAAATTGCCAATGATTATATTTTCTAAGTTTTGGAAATTTTTCGGATAGTGGTTGCAAAAATCTTTCTATCACTGTAACTTTCGATGAAGTTATCAGATAAAATCGAGATTGATAATGTAATTTGATTTTGACGTTAGGCAGTTCAGGGAGATTTTAAGTTGCAGCGCTGGTAAAGTGTTGCAGACACTGAGCATTTTCTTTATTTATCTTACAGGAGATGCTGCTTTCAAAGTTTTGCAATATCTGACTTTCCTAAATCTTCAAATTTATGCAATTGGTAACTTTTCACCCTAACTTTTTCACCCTATAATTTTAAATGCATTGTTGTGATCAAAGCGGTTTTGCCCTCGAAACAGATTGGAGCGCATGTGGTAGAATATGCCCTCAAAATCTGTACGATTCTTCTACTGTTCATCGAACATTAGTATTTCTAGAGGTTCTAGTGAGCTAGAGTTTTTTATTTCTCAAATTCTTTGATTCCCTTAAATATAGTGAGTCAGAAGAAACAAAGAAAGATCTATTCAACGGCTTAGTTAGGTGAAATAATTGTAATAGCTAACGAGATTCTGATTCTCAGGAACTAGGAAACAGCTAGGTGCTGCAGTGGCTGATAAGCATACTCACAGTCGTCGGAGTTTCTCAAATCAATACTCAGATTAAGTAGGAGGAAAATGGGAGAAGATGTCGGCTGATAATGGCAACGGTTGAACTCTTAGTGAAAACAGAAAGAGAGGACGTAAAGTAAGAGGCTGAGTTAGAGCTAAACAGTTGAAGTTGCAGGGAGCTGGAAGTAGCATTAGTCAAAAGAGATACATCAGACTTCTAATTCGTTTGCTGGTTTTGCAATCAGAATAAGCGGACCATGCCTCAATTTTACATACTGGGACACAAAAACGCGAAACGTAAGTGCATATCTCGGATTTATAGAAGCATACATATGTAAAAACGAGTGATGCAGCAACTTGGTCATGCGGATGGGGAAAAACTATAAGTTAACGAACTATGAAGAGAATTGAGTTAGAGAATTGTTTAAATTGAGAAAATACGATCGACGGTAATGAATGAATTGAGTAATGAAGTACATTTGTTGATATCTTCACTTATCGTTACTTGGAACTGCAGTTCGGCAAATTGAAGCTAATTCAACGACTTCAAAGGACTGAAAGGAAGGGAGGGAGCACCATCAATTACCTGTCTTGGGCGAACTATTTAGAAACACAAAAGAGCTTAAGTTTAACATCAATCTCGTGATGGATGGTAGGTGTATTCAGCGTAACCCCTTGAGTTCCTTTTTAAAAACATGGCCAAATATTCCAACAAGCGTTCACACTTGAATCCTCTTTATAATATTTTCAGACAGGCAGTTTTGATTGTTACAACTTTGGCTCGTCTTCCACCAATCCTAGCTCTTCAAGACTTCGCTGGAGCTAATTCTCTTGGATCAGAAATTAACAATATTTTACTCCAAACAAAAATTTGCTCATTCGAATCACTTCTAGCGACTATTAATAGCAATTTAGCAATTTTATTTGGACATAATTTTGACTCTGGTCGTGGCTATTTCTGGCATCTTCAAACGTTGAGGGCTCTTTATCCATTCATTTTTGTAGTCACTGATTTCATAAAACTTCTTTTCGATGGTACCTCATATGTCAGTCAAATGGTTACCAAAAAAATGGGTACCAGTCAGTACGACCTCTGGTAGAAACAAAGCTTCTAAACAAAAAAGCCAAGCGCATCAGAACCGATAGAAGCACTAATGTTCTAAGAACAGTAGAAGATTTGTGCAGATTTTGAGTGTGTACTTACTTTTCCTACTTGAAACTAATACACACTATGTAATAATAGAATCTAACCTTATTTTAATTTCGGTGCCTTCATCGAAAGTTACAGCTATAGAAAGGTGTTTGGGATTGTTGTCCGAAAAATGTGCAGATCTTAGAAAATTTAAACATTGTTTACTTATTTTCATTGCGAATGTTTGCGATGAAAATACTAAATAATAACACAAACTTTTATTGGAACGAAAATAACAAAAAGGCCCAGTGCTGGCAGCCCTTTGCTAACACCGAAGCAAAAAATATGTTGCATCTGCCTTACGTTGAAGTCAACCTGCTCTGCCAATTTCGTATTGATCCGATGACTGCATTGGAAGTTATAGGGATCAAAGAAATTTAGTGTTACCATTCGCAAAAGTTTTGTTATTTTCCAGATCTTAATATTTGGTGTTTATTTTCACTATAAGACCACTACGATTTGAAAATTTTATGCTGAAATTGCTTACTAAAGGTCTGCCAATAAAATATGAAAGCAACCATAGCTAGCAACCCTATGATTGGTTTGAAATTAACTTTTACTGAATATTGCCTACATTAAGCTTAATTTGCCATTTGAATTTCGTTGTGGTTCAATGAATGTGCTGGAAACTAAAAGGCAAAGAGCTTTATTTCCCTCAGGAATTTTCAAAATTTAAGACACCAAAAATACCATACCTGGCAGTTTCAACCGAATTTTTCAACCAAATTTCTACCAAACGTGGTTTAAAGTAAGGTTCAGTGTGAATTTCGTCAAAATCGAAAGACTGAATCAGAATTTATAGGGCCAAAAGCAGTTATTTTTCTCAGTGATTTTTTAAGATGGCACCACTGGCACAAAATTGCCCGCATTTCAAAATCGCTTCTATCAGACTTGGTCCTACTTCAGGCCAATAAGTTCTGTAAATTTCGACGCATTCTGATTATCAAATCGTGAGTTTCCGTGAACAGAAGTTTTTGATGCTAAAAAAAAATAGGTAAATTGGGAAAGAGTTACCACCTGCCCGTTGTAAAATTTCAAGTTTTTTACTTTAGCTATGTAAACAAAGCACAAGATTTATTTTTTCAAGAAACGAAATTTTTCAGGAGAGTCGATGATTTGAAGCTTTTCACTTTCAGCGCCTGCTCTAGCTATAGAGTTCCCAACATGCTACAGAGTTGCCAACATGCACACAGATTTACAACTAAATAATACCAACATGTTCTGAAAGTTTCATATTAATTGAATGGCTCTGTCCAAAGTTATCGCAATTTAAAAAATTTCAAATTTTCCCGTTCTCTTTTTAGGCACCTAGCGCACACATGGGGTTGAAAAAATCCAAAAAATTATCCGATTCACATTTAAAACACGTTCGAAATTGATTCGGCTCATTTTGGCAAAAATTATTTCTGGTATATTAGAAATATCACTAAAAAGGCCGCCGGCGCCAAAAGGTTAAAGATAATTGATATTTAGGCCAATGACAAACACAGCGGTTCTTGTGAAGCGTTTCCCGAGAGGAAAACCGAGTTGGTATAGTCGTGCATTACTTAAGCATTGTGATAACACACACCGCGGTGCGAACCACCTCTCGGTTTCGGAACCGAGTCGGTAGACGAGAGAAATGACCCACCGACTCGGTTTTCGAGCGTTTTTCGATTTGTTCATTGCTGCGTAGTCCGATCGAGCTGAAAATTTCTAGATGCATTCATGAATGCATGGGATATGGGAATGAAAATCTGATAAGCAAATTGATTTTTGAAGAATGGCTAGGGTGCAGTATTGGAAAATGAAACATTTGTGGGCACTTAGTTTCTAAAAGTAGGCAATTACAGATTTTCAAAGTAAATGGGTATTAGAATCACTTTGCCCAAAATTCATATGAATATATATACTTACATATATATGTATATACATATATATATATACATATGTTGGTATACACGACTACTTTTTTCACAAGCATCTATATGATACTCCGACGTAGTTTGTAACTGAACCGACTCGATAAACGTTCTGAAAACCGCTGTGTGTGTCAGCCGACGCGCCAAACCGAACTGTCTGTCATTGGCCTTAGTGAGATCTGGTCACTGAATTTTTTCGATGATATATATATGTGTATACATATATATATATATATATATATATATATATATATATATATATATATATATATATATATATATATATATATATATATATAAATGTTCTCCGAACATTAGTAAAAACAATTTTTAAATTTTCCAAAAAACGTCAAATTAGAAACTGTGGTCTTAACATTAAATATAAAAACCTTTGAAGAATTAGAAAATAGCCTTTGAAATCGATAAAAAAGTAAAACGCATGAGAACCGCTAGAAACACTAATGTTCGAAGAACAGTAGAGGATTTGTGCAGATTTTGAGTGTTTATTCTACCACTAGCTACTTAAGGACACCCTAAGTAATAATAGACCCTAAGCCGATTAAATTTCGTAGACTTCATCGAAAATTACAGCAATAGAAAGGCCTTTATTTTTAGACTCTAATTTGTTTTAAATAGGAATTTTTATGATTAAAAACCCCAAATCCAAAAATAAAATTATTTTTTTTCGTTTTTTTTACTTCAAAACATGAATTTAACACAAAAATGAAAAAACTCGACAGCGTTACCTCAAAAACTTATTAACTAACAGAATCTTTTTGGTTTCAGATCATCCAGCTATTAATTATGTTTCTCACGGCATTTTACCTTTTTTTGGGACGTCTACTTGCATGTAGAGTCACTGGCAAATTTTTCAATATTTGTCAATAAAAAATTACTGGATACTGTTTGATATATGAACCTTAGTATATTCTTTCAGTAAATGAACTAACCTTTACCATATTGTTAAAAAAAACTTCTTAAAATTATGCTTAAAAAATCAAGAATTAACCATATCCCCTCCCCTTAAACAAATATGTTTTTGAAGAAAAAGTGTAAAAAACTGACAAGTCTCAAAAGTAATCCTAGCATGTAAGGTTTATCAGTACAAAATAAAAAGGGTTAGATGATTTAAAATTGAAATTCTAGAGAATGTTACTGTATGAAACGCTACAAACTGTGGACTTTTATGCTCAAATAACTTTTTGATGAAACACATTTTTAATAAAATATACTACTGTGAGATATGATTTTATCTCAAAATACTTTGTAAATTAAAGAAAAATGCAGTGTGTAAGGTTTATCAGTGCAAAACAACAAGTGCTAGATGATAAGTTCATGCAAAATTTCATGATACTCAAAAAATACTGTAATCACAATACTACTCAAAATAGTTTTTACAACGTATTTTAATATAAAATCACATCTCACAGTATTATATTTTATTAAAAATATGTTTGAACGAAAAGCTCTTTGAGCGCTTATAGTAATTTTATAAAAATTTTGAGCAGTAGCATTCACTAAAAATCAATGAAAAATCATCTAAGTGCCTCCGCACACGGGTCGACATTCAATCGACTCGACTGCGACTCGAACTCGAAGCGTCATAGGCGTCACACTCGAAGTAGACAATTGCATCCGCACACGGGTCGACATGCAATCGACTCGACTGCGACTCGAACTCGAAACGGGTCGTTTTCTACGCGAAGTTTTGACAAACAAACAATAGTATATATTATTTATTTAGATATTTATTTTACGAAACAAGGCAACATACACAACAAGAAACCATAATATAAATCTAAAATACAATTAATCATTATAAGTATAAAATAAAAATTGTCCCTAAAAAATATTTCAATACATCACAAATTTTGTAGCATTTACTCTACATTGTTTTAATTAAATTTAGGCTAATAACGATGGAAGTTAATCGGGTTCGGATGTGGAATGGGCTTTGGACCAGTTATTTTTGAATTTTGATTTGGTAATCCCCGAAGAGTAGTTCATTTATTTCATTTCATTTATTTGTGTTATTTTTCTCCTTCCAAAATAAGCTAGGCTTGTGGCATGGAAGGAGGAGTAATCTTACAATAGTTTTTCTTATGCCTAGTATTTTATATGTAGATATTATTTTAGATACTAAGTTATTTATAATCTTATAGTCTAATCAATATAAGTGATCGGGGTTTGGTTGATCAAAAGGTCATATACAAGTTCATATACAGGGTCACACAGAATAAATTCGGATTTCTTAGTGGGTGTTGAAAAGTTTAATAAGTTCGATTTTTCGAAGTTCGAAGATCAGAATTGCTATTTTTGTAATTTACTATGGATAAAGGTGTAGTCCAATGGGGTTATTCTCGGCCGGGGTCAAGTTGGCCAGGTGTCTGTGTTCTTAGTAAATGTAGTTTTAGTTGCCTCTTGAATGCCTGGACATTTCCTGACAACTCCTTCAAATGGTTTGGGAGTCCATTATATAATCTTGGGGCAATATACATGAATTGTTTTTGTTCTAGTGTCGTATTTGCAAGCATTGTTGTCACACAAACATCTCTCTGTCTCGTATTTGCAGTGTGATTCAAAGGTATGAGTATATTTTTTTTAATTACGTACGTCAATAATTTTACAGTGTATAGACTTTTTAGATTGAGTGTGCTTGTAAGTGTATATATTTGATTTGAAGGATACGTCAGGGGAACGCCTGCCATTGTTTTCAGTACACTTTTTTGTGTTATCTGCAAGTGTTTTAAATGAGTGTCAAATGTTCCACCCCATGCAATAATGCCGTAAGAGAGTACTGACTGGAATAAGGTATTATATGTCATTTTTATGTCTTCAAATTATACTATTCGGTTCAATTTGTAAAAGATGTAGACGAGTTGTTTTAGTTTATTATTTAAGTTAGCTATATGATCTTTCCATCTTAGATGGCTGTCTATAGTTATTCCCAAGTATCTTGTCGTTGAAGTTATTTTGAGGTTTATTGAACTTTGAATTTCGTTTTCTGTTGTAACGATATTTATTCCATAGTCATTTGGGGGGAGTTCATTTTGTTTAGTGGCAAATGGTAAAATATTAGTTTTATTAATGTTGAGTTTGAGTGAGTGGTCATTTGTCCATTTGATAATTTTTTCCATCGTTGCTGTAGCTGTACTGTTACATGTTTCCCAATCAGGCTCTGATACTAAGATGACCGTGTCGTCAGCAAAGCCTGGTATTTTAGTTTTATTGTTTGCTAATTTGAAGAAGGATATCACATATATAAGATACAGCAGGGGGGATGGAACTGTACCTTGTGGGAGACCATAATTTGTATTCAAATTTGGGTTGCTGTCTGTTCCATTTAGTCTAACTATATGTGGTCTATTGCACAAATAGTCAGTCAATAACTTTAAAGGTTTATTCGTTATTCCTATTTATTGTAATATTTTCCTAAGCTTGCTGTGGGAGATTGTGTCAAAGGCTTTAGAAAAATCCAGAAAAATGCCTAACGTTTTTCGTTTGTTTTTAAAATTTTCCAATACGTATTGCGTAAGGCTGCACAATGCATCATCTACTCCTTTTCCTTTTCGAAAACCATACTGAGAATCGGGAATCAGTTTGATGTCTTCTAGGAAGTTCGAGATTCGATTTTTTATGCAACGTTCGAATATTTTCGCAAATGAGTTTATCAGTGCTATTGGCCTATAGTTGCTAATAAGCGTTTTATCTCCTGATTTGAATAGTGGAATCGTTATGGTTTGCTTAAATATGTTGGGGAATTTACCCTGCTTCAAACATGTATTAAAAAGAAGTTTTAGGGGTTTTGTGATGAAGTTTTTCACTACTTTAACAGTATCCATAGCTATTCCGTCCCTACCTGGGGCAGTTTTTCCTTTTAAATTATTTATTATTTCCCCTATTTCATATTCTGTTGTATTGTAAAAATGTAATTCAGATGTATTGGTGTACGATTCCAAGTACAATGCATCGTGGTCTGTCTCCAGTTCGGCGGCTATGTTTTTCCGATATTTACAAAGTAATTATTTAATTCATCTGCAAGACATTTGGAATTTGATTTTCCATCTAAGTACACTCCCTTTACATTTAGGCCCTCACAATTTTTTTTATTTTCTGATCTGAATGTTAGCTCATTAATAATACTCCAGAACTTTTTTAGGTCGGACCCAGCATTTTGTATTTTGTTTCTGTAATACATCTCTTTGGCTAATCGTATAGTTTTCGTTAGAATGTTTCTGTAGTTTTTGTATGTCTCTCTTAGTACAGTGTTAAATGGTTGCTGTTTTGATTTCTGTCCCGTTTTGTCCCGTTTCTTAATAGACTTAACAATCGACTGAGTTGTCCATGGTTTGATAATTGACTTTTTTTGATTAACCGATATCGTATGTGATGCAAGTTTTATCTTAGTTGAGATGTCGTTAGTTAATGCGTGGGCGAATGTTTCAACATTTGGGCATAATCTATACTTCAATTCCCACAGTTCGTCTTGTTCGAAAATATTTTTAAGTTTTACGTAATCTATTACTGTCTTAGACTGTTTGGGCATTTCCTGTTTTATATTGTGATGAGATGTAGGCCAAGCTAGGCTTATGATCTGTCCATAGTGGTCTGTTATATGTGTTTCATGAATTAACGCTTTTATTTTAATATGGCTTATACTGTTAGATTGCTTTATGAATGCATGGTCTATGCAAGTTCCTGTATTGTTTATCACTCGTGTTGGCTGATTTATGAATTGTTGGTAGCCCTTGGAGAGTAGAGTCGTCATGTAGCTGTTTGTGTCATCATTTAGATGGTCTAATAGGTCAATGTTAATATCACCTATAATAATGTCTATGTCAGTGTTGTTGCTAGTGTTGTTTGTCCAGTTTTCTAGATCATGAATATATTCGTTTACAATTTTATTAGGTGATCTATATGTACCTAGTATATTAACAGTAATTCCTTGAGTAACCACTTTTACATTTAATGCGTTTGAATTAATGAAGGAGTGTATTTCATCTACGCTGTAGCTTAGTTTTTTATTTACATAAACGATTACTCCTTCACATTTGCTTAGTTTTTTTGTTGTGTAGTGCATGTTGAAGTTATTTATTTCAAATGCTGACTGAAATTTTCCTTGCGGTATAGAATAGCTGTGGTGGTGTGTTTCAGTCAACACTATTACGTCTATTTCTAAGTTATTGTTTAGAAATTCGTTTAGTAAGCATTGTAATTCGGCTATATGCTTTTTAATGCTTCTTATATTCAAGTGAATGATATTAAATGTTGGCTGTGTTAGTAGCTTTACACACTCTGAAGCGTTTTTAGTGTAATCGTTTTGAATTGTGTTGTGTGTAAGGTAATTTCGTAAAAAATCTGAGTCAGTCATGGCGGTATTTGTGAATTAAATATTTGAGTCTTTGTTTTAATCCTTGATTGTAAAAAAGGGATGTTGATGAGTTTGATAGCGTAAATGATAGTGTGATAAAAATTAGGAGAGATCTGTGCTATGTTTACAAAGTGTTTACAAAGTGGGTAATTTACATTATAATCAGCTGTATTCAAATACTCGCATGTTGGTGCTATTAGATTTAATGTGCGCTTCATTTTTCTGTGATTTGGTATTAAAAAAAGAGGTGATAACATTGTAGATAGTATAAATTTTGATGTTATGAAACTATTTGATTTCTGTGCTATGATATTGATGTGTGTTGAAAATGTTGATAGTGTGAATGATAAAGTTTTGGGATGAACTGTGTTTTGTGCTATGTATATATTATGAGGGTAATGAACAATGTGCTTAGTTGTATACAAATAGTCGCACAAAGTGAGTGGATATATGAATATAATTCTAATTTTGGTGATTTTTGCTAGCAAAGTTATACTAAAAAATTCAAATCTTCTTCAGTGTCGATTTTTAGTGCGCGCTCACCATCTGTTTTTCTGCATCTAATTATGCCTTCACGACACCACACATACTTAAAGTTAGTTTCTTTGGCCTTAGTTTTCGTTTTCCATAGAAGTTTCCGCAAGAATGGTGTTAAATGTTGGTTTACATAGTAAACATTTTCACCTAGAACATTTCTACCTCTGCCCTTTTCCAGAAATTGAGCTGCTGCCTCAGTCGTTTTAAATTCCACCACAACTGACGGGATTTTGTTTCCTTTTTTTGGCCGAAGAAATGCACCCATTATCGTATCATCACTTAGGCCATGTTTTTCCTTACAAAAGTTTTTAACAGAAAGCAAGACACTTGACTGGTTTTGGAAATCTACTCCAGATATTTCAACTTTGTTTGCATTAGACTTTTGTTCCAATTGATTAACGCGCGTTTCCAGTTTCCTTATCTGGATGTCTTTTTGGGTGCATGAATTCTCTAGAGAATTAATTTTCCCGAAAAGTAGCTTAATTTCATCAGTCATTTCTTTTAACTGCTTCATTGTATCTTCTTGCTGTTTAGCCAAAAATGTGTTGCTATCAATTAATTGGCTTATTTTTAGGATTAAGTCTTGGTGCTCGTGTGAAGGGTTATTCGTAGCCAAGGTTCCGCTGCTGCCTTTTACTGGCGTATCATCTGAACGTGAGAGATTTCGCTTCTTTGTAGCACATTTTTTGCACATCCAATGGCTTGTCTTATTGTTTTCTTTTAGGTAATTTAAGTCTGATTGCGTTAAGCCTGCACATTTGATGTGGATTTGTAGGTTGCAGTTTGAACAAGTAATTGAATTTCCCCGTTGGGTGGCCTCGCTGCATAAACCGCACATAACCATTTTAGAGTTGTTTTGGTGTTAGTTTATGAAAAGTAATAAAGTAATATTATTTTGAAGAAGCTGTTAAAACAATTTAAATTTATAGATTATGATCCCGTAACCGGTTTCGATTTCCGATACACTACACTGGTGATCTGTTTATGCTGGTTTACTTTTGATTTATAGAACATAATTCCGTAACAGGTTTTGCTTCTCGGTGCTCTACACGATCGTTTTGGTTTAACTGGTCAACGGACAAGAGAATACTCAAATACTCAAACAGAATAGTGGCTGCTTATAGAATTGAATAATCCACAGCACCTATTAATGGGCTCATTATATGATAAGTAGTGTGATGAATGAATTCATTGAGCAGATTTGCAAATCTGGTGCGTCTTGGTCGGTTATTGAAAGTAATTTTACTAGAGAGATCTTCAATAATATTATATACTTGTCTGTTATTAGTATATGTCGCTTTGTCACGTGTAACTTATATTCACCCACTATGGATTACTACAAGTAATAACGATCCGACCTTTGTTGAATCCGATATGAAGCACTTCCATTAATATTCTGACAAGCATGTCCCAGGGTCCAACTAAATTCAATAGGTATACGCCTCTCTTCCACACTCTAAGTGCAAAATTCCTATCCTCGCAGATGGCACTGCTATATCATCTAAGAAGGTCAATACCAATCGAATCATTAGCCATTGGCAGCAACAACTAGTGTTCAATAAAAGCTACTCCAGTAAGTGGAAATTCATCCTGAAAAATTGCAAGCTTGTTTTTTTGTTAGGAAACTATATTATAAACAATTCGCTGTTGCTTGAATAAATATATAGGTGCTAAAGTGGAATTGTTTTTGCGGGATTGGGAACTTTTTTTTGGACAAAGTGGTTTCGAAAGTATACACTGATTTTCATCAGACACCAGCTCACACAAACACCATTGTTTTACGTTTTGCGTTTTGCGGAGATGTTAAAATTTGTCACAACTAACGTAAATAAAAATTACTGATTTCCAACTGCAAGTGGTCACATCAGTCAAGTAAGCACTGGAAGCTGGAGTCTGATGAGAATCAGTGCATACGTTCAAAACCATTTTGTAAAAAAAACATTTTCTATAAAATTTTCAATTTTAATCATCCCACAAAAACAATTCCACTTTGATTCTGCTTTCGGCGGCTTATTCCGCAAAACGATTGAGTTTCCCGTATCAATTGTGCTCTGCTTTATCTATGCTGATTTATAGACAAGAAGGGAACCATGATCACAAATCAATAACCTTTATGAACATATAGGTGCAACTATTTTGTGGCCAACATAATTAAAATATAGATAGGAACATTTCATGTATATAACATTACAATATGTAACATTACATTATGCAAACATATAAAAAAATACATACGTGATACGTTATCAGAAACACTAATATTTTTCAAAGAACCAATCATAATAATGCATAAAATAAAATAATTAATAATGCATACATTATAAAAAAAAAAACACTTTCATATATTTCGAAAAAAAATATCACGCGTCTTGCTCGACATTTCCCGTTCCAAACACTTCGAGCGAGACGAGTCGCAGTCGAGTCGCAGTCGCACCGAGTCCGAGTCGAGCACAAGTCGACCCGTGTGCGGGTCTCCATTCATTTACATTGGAAATCGCAAGGAGTTCGAGTTCGAGTCGCAGTCGAGTCGATTGAATGTCGACCCGTGTGCGGACGCTCTTACACTTTTTATTTTGTACTGATCAACCTTACACACTATACTTTTTACTAATGTTCGAAGAAGAACATTAGTATTAAAATCACTTTGGCCAAAAATTCATATTTCTATATATATACAGTCATTTCCACAAGACCGTATACCTCACAAAATAAAAACAAAATGTTACAAGTAAGAAATTTTATTTTTTATTGAAAGTAAATACAAAATACATTTTCGCAATTATATTTAATACACGGTCCAATTGCCGTCACTATTGATTATTGACTGGCATCTTCGGTGACAACTTTCGGCCAATTTTTCCGCGTAGTCTGTCGATAAGTTCTTCCAAATTTTTTGTAACGTTCGCCTTAAATGTGCTGCTCTTTTTATTTGCTTTCCTTGAAGCTTCTGCTTCATTAATCCCCAAACATTTTCAATAGGATTGGCATCCGGCGATTGCGAAGGCCAATCAAGTACTTGAATGTTATTTTCTTCTTTCCAGCGTGTACACAACCGGCTTTTATGTTTCTGATCGTTATTTTCTTGTAGAAACCAATCGGTGTTGTCGTTGCCATATAGCATCGTAGCAGACTTCAATAATCCTTTCTTGTACAAAATGATCATCCTTTCAGCAGTAAGAATTCCGGTAAACGTTATTAATTTTCCGAAACCGCGTGCAGAAAAGCATCCATAAACATGGACCTTCACAGGGTGTTTAACGGTTCGGTTCACGACAGCTTCTCCTTTTTGTAACCACACTCGTCTCCTGAACGTATTTACAGCAAAACTTGATTCATCCGTAAAGATCACGTTATCCCAATCACGATCGATGTTTTCCTTAGCCCACTCTACACGTATTCGCTTGTGGTTTTCGGTAAGTAATGGTTTCAACAAGGCATAACTGGTTTTGATGTTTTCTTCTTGTAATCTTCGCCGAATCGTATTCAAGGACACGTAAATATTCTTCTTCGATAACCTTTCCTTTGCCTGCACTAAGGTAACGGTCGGATTTTTCTTAAAAATATCAACGATGGCCTTATCCTGGGTTTTTGCTTCGGGTTTTACCCCTACCAGGTAGATCGTCTACATTTCGAGTATCTTTAAAACGCTTTATCCACTTATTCACAAACTGTGTCGAAACTTTCAGATACTTTCCGGCCGGTGCAGATGTCATTTTTGGTCCTTTCGGATGACTTACTAAAAACACAGCTTCGAATCGTTTTTTGTAAATCGCACTCATAACTTGAACTTATAATGACCAAATTTATACAATGCGAAAAAGAGGAAAAATGCAGGTAACTAAAAGTCCCCCACCACTCTTTGAGAAATGGTGCATTAAAAAGTTAAAAGTATACGCTCTTGTGGAAATGACTGTAAATATATATATCATCAAAAAATTTCAGTGAAAAAATCTCAGGAACGCGCCATCCGATTGAACTGAAATTTTTAGGACACATTGGTGTATATGCAGAATAGTGCCAAATCTCAGAAAAAGTTGAAAACCTTTAACCCTTTGGCGCCGGCGGCCATTTTAGTGATATTTTTAATATACCTATTATTCCGTACAAAAATACGTTTTGCAAAAATAAAGTTAACAAAATAAATTTCAAACGTGTTTTACATGTGAATCGGATAATGTTTTGGAATTTTTTAACCCCATGTGTGCGCTGAGTGCCTAAAAAGAGAACGGGAAAAATTGAAAATTTTTAAATTGCGATAACTTTTGACAGAGCTATTCAATCATTACGAAATTTTCAGAACATATTTGCATTATTTAGTTGTAAATTTGTGTATCTTTTGATGAGCGTGCTGGCAACCCTGAAGCCAGGGCAAGCACTGAAAGTGAAAACCTCCAAATTATCGTCTCTCTTGAAAAAATGCCGTTTCTTCAAAAAAAAAGCCACTGATTTGTAAATTTCGTGCTTTTTTTATATAGACAAAAAATAAAATTTGATATGGTATAACGGGCACGCCTGGTAACCCTTGCCCAATTTACCTATATTTTTAGCATCAAAAACTTCTGTTCATGGAAACTCACGATCCGATGAGCAAAATTGATTGAAATTCGCAGAATGTATTGGTCTTAAATAGGAGCAGGTCTGATAGAAGTAATTTTGAACTGCAGGCGATTCTGTGCCAGTGGTGCCATCTTGAAAAATCACTAAAAAAGATAACTGCTTTTAGCCCTATAAATTCTGATTGAATCGTTCGATTTTGACGAAATTCACACAGTAGCTGGACCTTACTTGAAACCACGTTTGGTAGAAATTTGGTTGAAAAATTCGGTTGGAGCTGCCAGCTATGATAATTTTGGTGTCTTAAATTTGAAAAAATAAAAATTTGGAAGTGAAAACATTCAAATCATCGAATATCCTAAAAATGTCCGTTTCTTACAATAAAACCAATCTGTATACAAATCTTATGCTTTATCTACACGTTCAAAGTAAAACTTTGGAAATTTCATGTCGGACAAGAACGGTAACCCTTTCCCAGTTAACCTATATTTTTAGCATCAAAAACTTCTGTTCACGGGAATTCACGAACTAATAATCAGATACCATTGAAATTTACAGAATGCATTGGACTTAAGTAGAACCAGGTCTGATAGAAGCGATTTTGAATTGTGGGCAACTCTGTGCCAGTGGTGCCATCTTGAAGAAAAAAAACTGCTTTTTGCCCTATGAAATGTGAGTTAGTAACTAGATTTTCATGAAATTGACACAGTAGCTGCACCTTACTCTAAACTCTGTTTGATAGAAATTTGGTTGAAAAATTTGATTAGTGCTGCCAGCTATGGTAATTTTTGTGTCTTTGGTTTTGAAAATTCTCTCAGGAAAATAAAATTTTTGCCCTATAACTTCCAGTGCAAACATGAAATCAATATGAATTTCATACAATTAATGGAACCTATTATAAGCATTATTCTGGCCAAATTTGGTTGAAAAGCCTTGATAGGGTTGCCAGCTATTGTTGGTTTTGTGTTTGTTTGCAATATCTTTATTAAGCGGTTTTATCGTAGAATTTTCAATTGGTAATGATATTGTAGTGACAATAAACAGCAAATATTAAGCTTTCGATTATTTGAAAAAAGTCGCTGCTGGTAACTCTAAATTTCTTTATACTCCTATAACTTCGAATGTAATATAACAACGTGAAGCAGATGTGATATATTCTTGGCTTTGATACTGGCGAAAGGTTGCCAGCACGAGTCGGTTGTGCTACTTTTGTATCAATAAATGCTTACAGTTAGTATTCATACCGGAAACATTTACAATGAAAATAAATAACCGATGTTTCAATTCCCTAAGTTCTGCAAATTTTTCAGATCGCAGCCCCAAACACCAACTTCAGTTACAGTGCTGCAGGCACTGAGCATTTTCTTCATTGATGTTATATGAGATGCTGCTTTCAAAGTTTGGTGAAATAAGCAACTGATAACGAATATAATTAACAAGTGTTTTTCTTTCATAAACTTTGAAACCCATGCCAGTGGTAATATCTGAAACCTTCTACCATATGAGCTATAATGCATTCTTGAGACCAAAGTAAAACGTGGCATTTGAAACAGTTTGGTCGTAATAAGCAGCTCATGTGGTGGAATATGCACTCAAAACCTGCACGATTCTTCTACTGTTCTTCGAACATTAGTGTTTCTAGCGGTTCAGGTGCGCTAGAGTTTTTTTCTTTAATCTGCAAAGTATTTTAAGATAAATATTCCAAATATACACAAACCACCAAGCGCAGCGACGGAGAGATTTGCTGATTTCTTTCCTCTCTACCTCTCATCGTCAAATCATCCGTCCGTGGCCTGCGCTCCGCGGCACTTCTCATACACTCTAACTTCAACACTGGCTTATCGATTTCACGCTTGAAAAAATAAACTTAAAAAAGTCTAGCGCATCACAACCGCTAGAAAACTAATTTTCGAAGAAGCTATATTTGCGGGATTTAAAAATGCGTGAAGACGTTATACATTTCTTTGTAGTATCATATCAACCATTTCTTACTCAAAGAAACAAATATCATTTTATGGCAGCATTTTCTATAACCCAAATGATGAAAATGTTCAGTGCTGGCAACATTTGTCCAACACAGCAGCGACAAATCTACCATAACATGCTCGTGCTTAATCAACATATCCTTTGAATTTCATTTTCATCCGAGGATATCATCGAAAGTTTCAGCGATTAAACTATGCCTGGGGCCACCATCCAAAAAATTTCCAAAATTCGGAACATTTAAATATCGGTTGCTTATTTTATTGTAAATGATTTGCTTACGAATAGAAAATGGAAGCATCTGTTGGAGCGATATTTACGAAATTATCCGTTGCTGGCAATCATGTTCTAGCGCCATAGCTGCTACACGTTTTGTTAAGCCCACCCTATGAAATTCGTTTCGATTGAATGGCTGCGCTGTAAGTTATAGGAATGAATTTAATTTAAGGGCTACCATCGTCCAATCTTTTTAAATTTTTGAAACGTAAATATTTGTTGTTAATTGTCATTGCAGGATCATTCCCATTTGGAAATTTTATGACAACATCCCTCGATAAAGAAATGTCAATAAATTACGAAATTCATCATAGCTGGCAACCCTTTCACGGTTTTTCAACGAAATTCCCCACAACAAGACCCACTTATCACATGAATTTCGTTTTGATTTCGTCACTGCATCGGAAGTAATAGGGGAAAACCTTTATTTTCCTAAGCAAATTTACAATATTTAGGAGACAAAAATTGTCGTAGCTGGCGTCTCTATACTAATTTTTCAACCCAATTTCTATTAAATCTATCTTAGAGTAACGTTCACCTACTGTGTGAATTTTGTTAAAATCTGGTGGCTAAATCGGAAGCTGTAGGCCAAAAACCAGTTTTTTTTCTCAGCGATTATTCTAAATGACATCACTGCCACAGTGTTGCCCGTATTTCAAAATCACTCCTATCAGACTTGGTCCTAGCTAATTTCAATATGTCCTGTAAATTTCATATTGATCGCATTATCCGATCGTCAGATCTCGTGCACAGAAGTTTTGAGTGCTGAAAATAGAGGTAATTTGATCACAGGTTGCCGTTCTTGTTTACCGCGGAATTTTGAAATATTTTATTTGACTTAGTGGACAAAAGTCAAAATTTATCAATAATATGAATTTATTTTCAAAAATCAAAAATTTTTCAGGAAGGTCGATGATTTGAAGGATTTGTTTTTAGGAGCCTGCTGTTGCTACAGAGTTGCCCGCAAATTTTCGAAAGTTCATGTGTGTTAAATTCTAGCCTACATAAATACGCTCTGAAAATTTCACGATAATTAATTGTTTTTCTTAGAAGTTATGACAAATCGAAATTTAAAAAAAATCCTAGCCTACTTTAAGGCACTCAGCGCCTACACAAGGCTCACAATTTCCACTTCTTTATCATAAGCAAACTTAAAACATAATAAGTGTTCCTTCCTTTTTCTATTTTTTAACAAAAATTTACACTGCTTGGAAATATAGGAGAACCTGAAAATTCACTTAATTGCCCGCCGCCGCCAAAAAGTTTAAGATATCTGAATTTTAGCAAGTCATGGACCTACCTGTTATATACATCTATGTCCTCCAAAAATTTCAGCTCAATCGGATCGGATTAACCATTTTGCGGATATATATATATATATATATATATATATATATATATATATATATATATATATATATATATATATATATATATATATATATATATATATATATGACGAATATTCGGCGAAGCGATTTTAATACTAATGTTCTTCGAACATAAGTAAAAACACAAAATATCTGGAAAGCGATGTAATTTTTATTTCTTTGTAAACATTAATTTTTGCCGTTATATGTGAAGCACAATATTGTTCAAATTTTCTACACGGAATTTCTTACAGGACTTAATTCTTTTGAGGTAATTTATAATGACCTTCCGGCACATTTCGGGCAATATATGGGCCATGACTTTACGAATATTGGCTTTCAGTTCGTCCAGAGTTTGGAGATTGTTTGCTTAAGCACGATATTTTCTGTACACCACAAAAAGAAATACATAGGCGTTAAACCGTTTTGGTGGCCAATTCACTTCAGCCAATCGCAAAATTACGTGACCTGGAAATTTTTTTTGCAAAAGCGCTCAATTTACCACAGTGGTGGGTATTATAGTCTGGTTTTTCCGGATGTAATGGCCTGTCTACGATCACTTGTGAATTTTCGGAGCCCCATATTGTACAGTTCTGTTTCGAAGAAGAATTTTTTCACTGAAGAAATTTTTTTTGCAAAAATCAGCATCAACAGTTTAATAATTTTAAAGCGTTGTTCGACTGTTTAACGATATATTCCCTAAACCTTCAACTAAAAAAATGACAGCGTGGTTGACGTGTATCTTTGAAAAATATCGGTATGCAGGGTTTTGCTTTTTCAAGCACGAAGTAAATAGCCCTGTACATCAACATTTATATATATTGCTTGGTTACGTTTTTTCGTGACGATCAGCCGATCGCTCCGCGATTTACTCTACAGAAAAAATATTTATTTGTATATATAATATAACGTCAGTCTAGAAGCTTCGGTTCAAAAGTGTACTAACGACGCTAACTTCAATAACACAATGGGGTCAGCTTCATTGCAGAGCCTCTTCTTCCTAGCAGCAGTAAGCCGCTTAGTCAAGAAACAAGCAATTAAAATTATCATCATCCCCCGAAAGGGAATAGGATAGGAAAGGAATCACAAACCACACTCTCGACACATTTAAATTGAAATTAAATTATATAATAATTAAAAAGAAAACATAAAAAGGATAAATGGAGAATAAAGAAAGTAAGATAGAGTTAGTTGATGTGAAGCTAGTGGAAAAGATGAAAAATAAAAAAAAAACTCTAGCGCACCTGAACCGCTAGAAACACTAATGTTCGAAGAACAGTAGAAGAATCGTGCAGGTTTTGAGTGCATATTCCACCACATGTGCTGCTTATTACGGCCAAACTGTTTCAAATGCCACGTTTTACTTTCGCCTCAAGAATGCATTATAACTCATATGGTGGAAGGTTTCAGATATTACCACTGGCATGAATTTCAACGTTTATGAGAGCAAAACACGGGTTAATTATATTCGTTATCAGTTGCTTATTTCACATAATTTTGAAAGCAGCATCTCATATAACATCAATGAAGAAAATGCTCAGTGCCTGCAGCACTGTAACTGAAGTTGGTGTTTGGGGCTGCGATCCGAAAAATTTGCAGAACTTTGCGAATTGTAACATCGGTTATTTATTTTCATTGTAAATGTTTCCGGTATGTATACTAACTGTAAGCATTTATTGATACAAAAGTAGCACAACCGACTCGTGCTGGCAGCCTTTCGCCAGTATCAAAACCAAGAATATATCAAATCTGCTTCACGTTGTTTAATTACATTCGAAGTTATAGGAGTATAAAGAAATTTAGGGTTACCTGCAGCGAGTTTTTTCAAATGATCGAAAGCTTAATATTTGCTGTTTATTGTCACTACAATATCATTACCATTTGAACATTCTACGATAAAACCGCTTAATAAAGATATTGCAATTAAACACAAAACCAACAATAGCTGGCAACCCTATCATGGCTTTTCAACCAAATTTGGCCTGAATAATGTTTATGACAGGTTTCATTAATTGTATGAAATTCGTATTGATTTCATGACTGCACTGGAAGTTATAGTGCAAACAGTTTTATTTTCCTGAGCGAATTTTCAAAACCAAAGACACAAAAATTACCATAGCTGGGAGCACCATTCGAATTTTTCAACCAAATTTCCACCAAACAGAGATTAGAGTTAGGTTTAGCTATTGTGTCAATTTCATGAAAATCTGGTAACTTATTCACATTTCATAGGGCAAAAAGCAGTTTTTTTTCTTTGTAATTTTTCAAGATGGCACCACTGGCACAGACTTGCCCACAATTCAAAATCGTTTCTATCAAATCTGGCCTTACTTAAGTCCAATGCATTCTGTAAATTTTAGCTGTATCTGATTATTGGTTCGTGAGTTTCCGTGAACAGAAGTTTTTGATGCTAAAAATATAGGTTAACTGGGAGAGGGTTACCGTTCTTGTCCGACATGAAGTTTTATTTTGAACGTGTAGATATAACATAAGATTTATATACAGATTGGTTTTATTGTAAGAAACGGACATTTTTTTGAATTTATCGATGGTTTGAATGTTTTCAGATCCAAATTTTTATTTTCAAAATGAAGACATCAAAATTATCATAGCTGGCAGTTCCAACCGAATTTTTCGACCAATTTTCTACCAAACGTGGCTTAAAGTTAGGTCCAGCAATTGTGAGAGTTTCGTCAAAATCGAACGATTCAATCAGAATTTATAGGGCTAAAAGCAATTATCTTTTTTAGTGATTTTTCAAGATGGCACCACTGGCACAGAAACACTCGCATTTCAAAATCACTTCTATCAGATCTGGTCCTATTTAAGATCAATACATTCTGTGAATTTCAAATAATTCTGCTTATCGGATCGTGAGTTTCCGTGAACAGAAGTTTTTGATGCTAAAAATATAGGTAAATTGGGCAAGGGTTACCAGGCGTGCCCGTTATACCATATCTTTTTTTTTTTTTGGTTATGTAAACAAAGCACAAGATTTACATATGAATGGCTTTATTTTGAAGAAACGGCATTTTTTCAAGAGAGACGATGATTTGAAGGTTTTCAATTTGAGTGGCTGCCCTAGCTACAGGGTTGCCAGCACGCTCATTAAAAGCTACACAAATCTACAACTAAATAATATCAATATGTCCTGAAATTTTCGTAATGATTGAATAGCTCTGTCAAGAGTTATCGAAATTTAAAAATTTTTAAATTTTCCCGTCCTCTTTTTAGGCACCCAGCGCACACATAGGGTTAAAAAATTCCAAAGCATTATCCGATTCATATGTAAAACACGTCAGAAATTTATTTCGTTAACTTTATTTTTGCGAAAATCATTTGTGCACGAAATAATAGGTATATTAGAAATATCACTTAAATGGCCGCCGGCGCCAAAAGGTTAACAATAACTGACATTTAAAACATTAGTAATAACATGCAAAGAAGAAGAAGAAGCTCTTTTATAATATGAAAAGATAAATTAAAGGATTTTTAAGAAGAAAACAAAACGAGAAAGACTGCTCCCAGGCAGCAACGGAGTGCTGGTATTAGGGATGCAAAAAGAAATGTTTATTAAATTTAAAAAAATTCTGCAATCAGGAAAAAAACTAGTAGTAAATAGTACGATATTTACTTTACATGGTTCTAATGTGATTCTTCAGCAGCCTTTTAAAGACGGGAAAAGATCTAGTATTCTTCAAAGAGTTAGGTAAATTGTTAAAGATTTCCATAGCTAATCTAAAGGATCTTTATGTTTTCTATTCGTTCTAGAGATATCAAGCCTGAGATTATCTCTAAATCTTGTGTGATAGCTGTGATAATCACAGTGTCTCATTGGAAATATGAAAGATTTTATATTGTTATTGAGTATTTTATATATTATCTTAGCTTTTTCCATAAATATAATATCCCTTACATTGAATTTATTTGTTTGTCTGTATAGTATATGACTTGGAGTCATTCTATCAAGTCCATGCACTGCCTTAACTATCCTATTGAGTATTCTATGAATTGAGTCAATATTCATCTCTGAAGTTTGAGTCCAATTCAATATACCATAGGTAATCTTAGGCAGCACAAAAGAGTTGTAGATCATATTTTTCAGGTCTAAATCCAAGTCATATTTCATTCTGAACAGCCTAACCAAGAAAACCAACTTAGGTTTCACATTACTTATGTGAGGGGGCCAAGATAACCTATCATCAATAATTAGTCCTAAGTATTTAGATCTAGCCACTCTTTGTATCTCCTCTCCAAGTATCCTGATGTTAAGGCAGATCTCACTCTTATTAACCTGCTTGAATACCCTGTAACTAGTTTTAGAGGAATTGATTGTAAGCCTGTTTCCCACAAGCCAGGACCCATAAACAATTAAATCATTATTTATTTCTCGCTCCAAAAGTTCAGCAGAGTTAGCAGAGAATAGTAAAAGGGTATCATCAACATAAATAATATATTTTTCAGTAAGACCAGAGAAATATAAATTATAAATATAAAGTAAAAATAAAGTTGGCCCCAGAATTGACCTTTGAGGAACACCAATGTTAACTACTCGTTGCTTACTTATTACATCATTAAACCTAACCAGGATTTTTCTGTCTTTTAGAAAACTATCAATTAACGCCAGTGCCAAGCCTCTTATTCCAAGTTCGCTTAGGTTTTCTAACAAAATGATATGATTAACTGTATCAAAGGCCTTCGCTAAATCAATAAACAGTGCAGCCACATATTTATTCAAATCAAGTTCACAATTAATAAATTGTAAGGCATCTGTTATTGCTGATGTTGTGCTACTTTTTTGTAAAAAAAAAACCATATTGATGTGTATCAAATCCTACACTATTTTCTATAAATTTGACTAGTCTTTTGTTGATAATTTTTTCGAAAATTTTGCTAAACGGACTTGTTAAAGCGATTGGCCTGTAATTAGAAGGATCTAAATCGTCACCTGATTTATGAATACGAACAATCATGGTATCTTTCAGCTCTGTAGGGAATTCACCTTTGCTAATGTGATTGTTAATGATTGCAGAAATATAAGGTGAAATCTGAGTAGCGACTAATTTCAAGTTTTCGGAACTTATTCCATCAGATCCAGGTGAAGAATTCTTCAATGAGCTAATTATGGCAAATACTTCATCAGGGTCAGTAGGCTCAAAAAAAGAGACTTTGAGTTCAACGGAATGTTCTGCCTTTCAAAATTGTCAACGTTTAACTTCACTTTTAAGCAATTTTAGCAATTGTATTAAATCAACAGATTAGGACAGCTTGGAAAATGAAATTTTTTCTAAAAGCATATTTGTAGGCCAATGAAATTTCCTTGTTATAATTAGGTGGTATTTTATTATAAGTAGGAGATAGTTTATTAAGGCTGAATCTAATAACTTTTAATTATTTGTTAGAGATGTGAAGTGATTGCAAAACTAATACTGACAACTGTATTTTTAATAGTAAAATTAGATTTCAACCCTAATCAGTGGAAATTTCATTCAAATTCAAGGTTTTAAGGGTGTGGAGTAAAAAGTCCCATGCCCCAATTCACCCCTGAGTTGACTCAAGAGCCTACTCAGAACTAGATTAAATCACATCCCGGTGTGACCATGATTGAATTCGAACAAGTGGAAACACAGGTTAATCTATCCAATAGGATACAAAAGCTTACTGATATTTTAAATAAATGTTTAAAATTTATGTTTTGAGTGTTTTTTGGTCTTCTACCCCTAACTTCACTTCCCATCTTGTGTATGCAATTACGCTCTTGTGTGCGTAATTATTTCTATTTTCGCATGATTCAATTTATTTGAAATAATTTACCAGCGCAGAATACAAAATAATCATATTATTTCCCAATTTAAGTTTTCATCAGAAAACAAACTGACTGATTGTCATTCAGGCTATCTCTCTAAGTTATTTGTTTGCTTGATTATTTAGTTATAATTTTCCAATGTATATATAAACATAAATACTCGCAAAATAAAGGCGAACCAAATCTTTATCTCGCTTTGCTGTTTTCGACAGAAAGGATGTATATTTGTTTGTTAGTTCGTCGGTCGGTCGTCTTAATTTGATTTGATTAATTATTATTTTGATTGTTGTCCGTTTTCGGGAAAATTTTCTTTGAATCAACCCAAGTAGACCCACTGAAAAGAGAATGGATTTGAACCAAGATGGAGCTGCTTGTGTACTCTATCGCTGCTGCAAGGCTATCAAAGGAATGATAGTATCTGTAAAAGTTATTAAGATTCAGTAAGTCAAAGTCGGAAAAGCATAGACATAGTAAAGTTTCAAGTAAAAACAGTCGGCTAGTCTAACAGATGGAGTTTTAAAACAAACGCAGAGGGAATTATTAAAACAAACGATGGAAAATAGAATCGAATTTTAAATAGTCAATTTAGAATTTCGAGAACTCGAAGAGTACTGCAAAAGAACTAAAGAATTATGATTTCGTATTCGAAGAGATATTAGTTTTGTTAATTTGAATTACTTGGTTCGACAAACATAAAAGCCGGAGGAAAGGTTTTTGGAAAAATGAACGTGAAAAATTGCCACAATAAATTATTCACAGTAATTTTGTTGTGTCCATGGAACGTTTAAACAATACTTCGTCCGTACGTTTTGCGTCCCTTTGAGTATGATGATGAAATATTAAATTCCTTCGCTTTTGACAGATGGATGCAGGGCCGGGGCTTCAATAGATGCTGACACTGGTGCCGACAAACAGGGGCGCAAATAAACCTATGAAAAATTCAAAACCTTTTCTCCAGCTTAATAATCTTTAGCCAATATAAAATAATCTTACTTAAACGCTTTTTCTTTCAAAAAAAACATCGGGCAGTAATTGGGGACTGCCGACAGAAGTGATAACTTAAAACTGTGAAATTAGACTCTGGGTTTTATATTGGATTTTAAAATGGTTAAACAATATCGTAAACATAAGTTTCAAAATGTGTATGGCAATAAAATTATACTATATAGCGAAATTTTCAACGAAAACTATCGTCATAATAACGTTATTAACACTTTTTTTTTACAGTAAATACATTATGAAAATAAACAATTCACCACGAAAGTTTATCGCAAAATAACAAATTCCAGGTGATTTAACAAAACTTTTAACGAAAACTATTGAAATCATTAGACATTTCACCATGAACGTTAAACCCTAAAAAACAAATAAATTACCGGTGATTTAGCAAAATCATCAGCATAAATTATCGAAAGTCTAACGTTATGAACAATAATTTTAAAATAAGTAACGTTATAAATAATAACTTAATAGACAATAATTTTACAAATAATAATTTTATCCGCGGTAAAAATTGTATCGAAACACGAGAGCTCAGTTTTATCACTCTACCAAAATAGCTCGTGCTCATGCTTTAGAATGAATTTTAAAAATCTCCGCATACATATCAATTCTAATATAAATGTCTCTTTTTAATAAAAACAACATGATTTTTGTTGAAAATATCTTAATGCAGCAGCTTCGGAGATAACAAAATAACTAAAGCAGTATAAAAGAATTATTACTTATATTTTTAATGCAGTGATATTACGGATGATATGATAAAACGATTGAAATAATGCAAAGTTTTAATGTTATATAAACTACACGCAAATTAAACACTACTGAAGGAAATTAACTCCTTTGAACTATTATAAAAAATAGATAGAAATGTTTTTTATTTCTTACATCAGCGCTTTATAGCAACAGCATGGTTAAGAACCATAATATGTGGACAATGAACTGTATGAAGTGTTATATATTTGAATTTCAATTTTTCTGCCTCTGAAAATGTTCGTGGTCCTATACTGCCTTCACAAGCATAAACGTTCTATCTGCATTTTTCGCAATTTTTAGTTAACACCGGATTTAAAAAATTACATACTCTATTGTATTTTACACAACTTGAAAACCTATCTTTCGTTGAAGTATGTTAAAATCAATGTGGAAAAATGCACTCTCCATATATCTCCAGTACAAATCAAAGCACAAATCATTGAATATCTCGAGAGCACTAAAATATACACTGAACATTTATGCTTAGTAGAGCAGTATAGCACTCACATAACTCATGCAAAAAAGTTCAAATCCGCAGCGCGGAATAGCTCTCAAAGCAAATGTACCCGTTGCTCAGCGTGCATGCATGAGAACAGCCAAAAATGCATCTAAAAACGTGCTAGTGTAGTTTGGTTCATACAAACTCTTGTGTTCCATATTCAAGCTCAAAAGCTCCGTGAAAAACATGGCGATAGTTCCGCTCGTAGAGTTTGGCTCTTAAACTGTGGTCTTTACAAAAAGCTACATGCGAGAATGAAGAATGAAGAGAAAACTATATATAAGAACTATGAATTGAAAAGCTTCAAAATAGAATTAGAAAGCTATCAAAAGAGTAAAAAGCTATATGGTTGATATGACTCACCGTAGACATTTTGAGCGTGACGCGAATCCATCGATTTACCCTCATCCAACGCGCCTATAGAAGCTATCACTTCAAGAATTGTTTGAATTTTAATTCAACTTGCAAAAAAATAATATTCTTTTCGAAGAGCATTTTCTACTACATTCTCGACATAATCCATAACACGCAAACGCGACTCAGCAATTCGGTACCTTAGCTGCTAGTAACTACGCAACTGAGTTAAATGTGGAGGATTGAATTCCCCCCATGCTCCCTGCCGAAAACATTCCCCCCTACGCCCCTAGTCGTAAACTTCCCCCTCCACTCCTGGCCTTAAACTTCCCCCTACGCTCCTTGCCGTAACTTTCACCCCTACGTTTCCTACCGGAAACTTCCCCCTTACGCCCCTAGCCATTAACTTCACCCCTACGCTCATGCCTGAAAACATTCCTCCCTACGCCTCTAGCCGTAAACTTCCCCCTTACGCTCCCGGCCATAAACTTCCCCCTTCATCACTAGCCGTAACTTTCTCCCTACGCTCTCTGCTAAAAACATTCCCCTTACGCCCCTGGCCGTAGCTTTCTCCCCCCTACGCTCGCGGCTTTAAACTTTCCCTACGCCCGTAGTCGTAACCTGCCCCCTTTGTTCTTAGCCGTACCACATCGTTTCAATAACTTTACATAACAGCTTTTCCTTATTCACACTACCCAACAACTTTCTGTTATAAGCGGCACATTAATATAATATAAATAAATGGCTCCAAACCATAACTACATTTTACTCTTGCCATTAGAAATATCTTTATTTAACACCAAGAAAGTAAAAAGCAAATTTTTATTCCAATATTGCTGGTATATCATGGGACAACTTTTAAACATTGACCCTCATTTGCATTGGCTGCATTTGTTGATCTTAATAGGTAAACATTTAGCTTTTAACAAAAACAAATGCACTGGTTCAACTTGTAAAACATATGCGATGGTGCATGCCGCCACGTACTCACGCATGTAGGTGTAAGTGTATATTTAAGAATCCCATTTTATATATATATATATATATATATATATATATATATATATATATATATATATTGCATGGGCGCAAAATCTGGTATCTGGGATCGGGCTCGAAAAAACACTAGCCTCAGCGCTGATGGGTGGGAAATCCGTTTACATTAGCATACCTTGTAAAACATTTTCATGTGATTAGTAGACTAAGGTTTGAACACTTTTCTTGTGATATCGTGAGTAGGCGTCTCGATAGATACATAAATTAAATCCAACAAATAATTGAAAATAAACCATACGTTTACAGTCAAATGTGACTCTTTTCCGTAATTTACAAATCTGATAACTGTAAAAAAAACAAATGTAAACATCAGTTGTTCACGACATTCCGCAGGAGCGTTGACTTGAATTTTTCGAATTAATTTTGACTACATATCCACCAACGTTTGCATACATCAAAAAGCAAAACAATGGACCTTGACAACTCGTCTAACTAACATTTTAATTTCACAATCAAACTTATTCACAGTATCAAGCATCTATTGTTTTCGCAACAAAACGAGAGTCCACTACTATTTCTCGATCCTTCCTGTACTCTGGCTTTTTGGTCCCCCGACAGCTTCATCAAATCCCACTGTAAAAAAAACTGTGCGAAAAAAACGTCACTTGCAATGTCGAATTTTATTTTTTGTTTGCTATTCAATTCGCAGCCGACCCTCTTTTTCAGTTTTGGTTACTTTCAACGACGGTCAATTCAATTACTGAATTAATTTTGCATGAGCTCTCTATGACTCATCTAGATCGTGCCTACTAAACGTCAAGCTAGTGTCGTCCATATATTTAGGACAGCAACATTTCATATCTTTTGATAATAAATTTGTTCATGTAACAGCAAACGCTTGTTTGTTTGTCAGCCCTATAGGTGGATGTGAAACCGTAATTAAAAACTAATATTAGTATTGAAAGAGTTGAGTGTGAAATATTGACGATGGCTTCGAGGTAGGTGGTGAGATGGCGTTGAAGTTAAGTTTTGTTTGATTTTGGGAGTTTGGAATTGATATGGTTGTTTTGTGTTTATTGAATTTTGTTTGCGTTAACCAATTTTGTTATTTAGTTTTTACTAAATCTTTACATCTGTATGTGTATTTGAATAGATTTTCAAGCTGGAGAGAGTTTTTGAGTTTAAATTATGAGTTTGTTTTTCTGTCGCATGTGACAATCAAGATTAAATACGGATGTTTTTATCTAAATCCTTCAGTAAAAATAATCATTGAAATAACTTTCAGGCTAAAAGAAACTAATTTCTGCATTTTTTTTAACAACAACGGAGTCAATTTAATTAAAGAGCTTAACCCTAGAATGGTACGGTAAATTTTTGAATGATTTTAGGTACATGTTTTTACTAAAAAGAAGGCAACAATAGTATTATGTACATTTTTTATTTGATCATTTGAAGGGGGACCTTCGCAAATTATGAAATGGTCAGTCATGTATGAAATGACGTATGAAATGGTCAGTCATGTATGCTGTAGTAGAGTGTGACTAGCTCCCACATGTTAGTTTGCAGCATGTGGCCTAGAGAATATGGTCAAGCCAATGGTCGTTCGGGAGGTTGAAAGGCCAACCGGAACTAAGTATGGAGCTGTTCACACTAGTGATGGGCGTTTCTGTTGTTTTCAGAAAACGAAAACGAACTGTTTTTTCCCAAAAACAACTGTTTTTTGAAACTTTTTGAAAACTTTTTTCACTCAACCAGCAGCAGATTGATACTGGGTGTTACCATTAGTGATGGGCGTTTCTGTTGTTTTCAGAAAACGAAAACTATTTGAAAAAAAAAAACAGTTTGAAAAAAAACGCCCATTACTAATGGTAACACCCAGTATCAATCTGCTGCTGGTCGAGTGAAAAAAGTTTTCAAAAAGTTTCAAAAAACAGTTGTTTTTGGAAAAATAACAGTTCGTTTTCGTTTCTGAAAACAACAGAAACGCCCATCACTAGTTCACACGCCTCTTGTCCCCGAAGTAGAAGCTCACCCAACTCGGTTAAACTGAGGTGTGGTAGCCGTAAAACTCATGGAGCTTGGACAAAAGAGCTTGGACTGCTTTAAAATTATAGCCAAACCTGGCCCTCTGTCGAGCCAAGAAGTTAAGATCGTGTGCAGGTGATGCAGCCAACGGATCCGGTGATTTGTTGGCAGAGTGGAAAGAAAATAACGAGAAAGAAGCGGAGCTACTTGATGGCCGATGTCTATTTGTGCCGATTAATGAAGGCATGCTGCTCCCAGCAAGGGCGGTACGCAGGCGGTCAAGTACTGCGGCAAACGTATCGAGTGTGCAAGAGCTATGCCTAAGAGCTTGCTTCGAGTGTACAAGAGCTATCGAGGTTTGCAAAGAGCTGTTGGTTAATGAATCTCACTCCTCCAAGATCGCTACTGTCTCTTTCTTCGTGAACCATTGCTTCTTAGCTCACTCGACGTTAGCCCCTTGGTTAATCTTATCGTGTGCTTTACTTATTTGGACGCCAAGTCTGATCTTAGAGTGAAATGATCTCGAATGCTCAGAACAGGTGTGCGGAATAAGTGGTCGGCTCAGTGACGGGTTGAGGTACTGCTTGGGGGTCACTAACCGGTACTTATGGGGGAAGGGAGCTTATACTATTAGGAGCCTCAACGGGGTTAGTGCAGAGTTGAGGGAGAAGATCACCCAAGTGTCAAAATGAATAAGAATAAGCAAAAAGATAGAAAAGGATCGAGAAGGAAAATAAATTAAGGGAATAGAATGGAGTAATAAAAAAATGTATAAATACGTAAGGATAAAGAACTAAATAGTAAAAAAAAACAATTTTCGAAGAAATTATCTTTGAGGGATTTAAAAATGTGTGAAGACGTTATACATTTCTTTGTAAAATGATGAAAATGTTCAATGCTGGCAACATTTGTCCAACACAGCAGCAATAAATCTACCATAACACGATCGTGCCTAATCAGCCTATCCTTTGATTTTCGTTTTCTTCCAAGGATGTCATCGAAAGTTTCAGCGATTAATCTATGTCTGGGGCTGCCATCCGAAAAATTTCCAAAACTCGGAACATTTAAATATCGGTTGCTAATTTTTTTGTAAATACTTTGCTTATGAATAGAAAAAAGAAGCATCTGTTGGTGCTATATTAACGACATTGTCTGGTGCTGGCAATCATAGCACCATAGCACCATAGCTGCTTCACGTTGCGTTGAACCTACCCTATGAATTTCGTTTCGATTGAATGGCTGCGCTGTAAGTTATAGGAGTGAATATAATTTTAGGGCTACCACCGTCCAAACTTTTTAAATTTGTGAAACGTAAATATTTTCTGTTAATTATCATTGCAGGATCATTTCCATTTGGAAATTTTAAGACAACATCGCTCGATAAAGAAATGTCAATCAATTTACGAAATTCATCATAGCTGGCAACCCTTTCACGATTGTTCAACGAAATTCCTGCAGAAATAGAAACGCAACAAGTTATACTTATCACATGAATTTCGTTTTGATTTCGTTACTGCATCGGAAGTTATAGGGAAAAAAACCTTTATTTTTCTGTGCAAATTTACAATATTTAGGAGACAAAAATTGCCATAGCTGGCGTCCCTATTCTAATTTTTCAACCAAATTTCTACGAAATTTATCTTAGAGTTAGGTTCACTTACTGCGTTACTTTTGTTAAAATCTGGTGGGTAAATCGGAAGCTACACTCAGAAAAATATGTTTCCGAAAATCAAAGAAAATATTTACTTGTTTACGAGATGTGAAATCTTCACAAATCAAATAAACTTTTATTTGATATCAGTAATTTGTATACATATCATTGAAAAACTTCTTATATTCAACGAAATACAATTTTTGCTTTACCTTATTTCAAGTAAGTAATTTTCCACAAATCTTGTAAATTACGTCTATGAATTTAGTAAATTATATCTACAGCGCGAATATTTTTTTCTATGTTTCAACAACAACCACGCTTCAATATTCGACGAAAAAATTGATAGTTTTTCTGTCTTTTATCAACTTTTCCTCTATTCAAATAAAGGGTCGATAGCTTAGTTCGCTAACGTGTCAATCCAAAGCAGCGATCTACAGCTCGAGGGTTCGAATGCCGCCGGGTTCATGTCATGGTTGACTTTGTTCGTCTTCAGTGTTCCTAACTCCATTGATTAAGTGTAACATTATAGCTTAAATTGGCGACTGGGCATAAATAATACTAGCGCTTCAGAAAATGAGAAAAAAATATCGCACCTTAAAAAAAGGAAAAAATTGTAATTTTATTTTCAAAGTTTTTGCGTGCCAACAACATGCTATTCTTTCAAAGCGGTCCCCCATCTAAGTAGTAACCGCGCCCAGCACTGCTTAACTTCGGTGATCGTACGTGAACCGATTTATGCCAGATGCCAGATATCATATTAAATTTTACTCAGGGCAAGTGCAATATCAGTGCTTGAAATGAATAAATTCCTTTCTTTCGATTGAATAAATATTTCTTTGAAACTATATCAAGTTTTACTCAGAGCAAGTACAATATTTGTTCTTTGAAATGAAGAAATGTCTTTCTTTGGATTGAGTAAATATTTCTTTGGCGCAGAATCATTACCAATTTTCTTTGATACTGTGTTCATTTTTCTTCAAAAAATAGAAGTATTTTTCTCAGTGTATAAGCTAAAAACTAGTTTATTTTTCTCAGCGATTTTTCTAAACGGCATCACTGCCACAGTATTGCCCATATTTCAAAATCACTTGTATCAAACCTGATCCTAGGTAATTTCAACATGTCCTGTACATTTCATATTGATCGCATTATCCGATCGTCAGTTCTCGTGAGCAGAAATTTTGAATGCTGAAAATAGACGTAATTCAATCACGGGTTGCCATTCTTGTTTACCGCGAAATTTTGCAAATTTTTATTTGACTAGGTGGAAAAAAGTCAAAATTTATCAATAATTTGAATTTATTTTCAAAAATCAAAAATTTTTCAGAGAGGTAGATGATTTGAAGGATTTTTTTCAGGAGCCTGCTGTAGCTACCGAGCTAATTGCACAGTCTTAAAAGTCCATGTGTGCTAAGTTTTAGTCTACGTCAATACGCTCTAAAAGTCTCACGCTGATCCATTGTTTTTCTTAGAAGTTATGACAAATCGAAATTTAAAAAAATCCTTGCCGACTTTTAGGCACTCAGAACCTACACAAAGCTAAAAATTTCCACTTCTTTATCATAAGCAAACTAAAAACATAATAAGTTTTTATTCCTAGTCCTTTTTTTAACAAAAATTTACACTGCTTGAAAATATAGGAGTACCTGAAAATGCACTTAAATGCGCACCGCCCCCAAAAAGTTTAAGATAAGTGAATTCGAGTAAATCATGGACCTACCTGTTATCTATGTCCTCCGTATATATATATATATATATCTATATATATATATATATATATATATATATATATATATATATATATATATATATATATATATATATATATATACCTATATATATATATATATATATATATATATATATATATATATACCTATATATATATATATATATATATATATATATATATATATATATATATATATATATATATATATATATAGGTATATATATATATATATATATATATATATATATATATATATATATATATATATATATTTATATATATATATATATATATATATATATATATATATATATATATATATATATATATATATATATATTTATATATATATATATATATATATATATATATATATATATATATATATATATACATTCTCCGTTGGGGAAAGTTGAAGAAGGTAATTCTCTGTTAGATATTTTTCTATTTTCTACTTAAAACTACCTTACACTACAATTAAGACCTAACCTTAACTCAATTATAATTAGTTTAACCTAATTAGACCGAAATCTTAATCTAAGTTTTACATCTAACCTCTTCTGTTCGACGGAAGGCCTACATAACTAAATACCGCATCCTTGAGCTGCCGTTGACACGCTGACTTCACGAGGAGCATAAATGGCTCATTGGAGCCACCTGTACGCCCTATTGACCGAATCAGTTTGTTCTCATATCCATCTGTCTGTTCGCAAAAACATCGCTAATTCTACAACCCGGTCCTCAAGTGGCTTAAGTCCCGACTCCTGATACAGGAGATGGTGCTTCGGCCACTTCTTAGTGATCATTATTTTGGGAGCAACTTATCCTTTGCCACTTGTCGACGTTGAGGTGGAGTTTATTACAGAGCTTATTATTTATAGTATATACCTGTATATACATATATACAGTGGCGAGCACATGTGGATATATGTTAACCAGATTCGACATTAAATACGTGTGAAATCTTTAAAAATACATTAATTGGTTTGAAATTTTAGCAGTTGAATTCTTTATTAATATTTATATGAAACAAATAATAAACCAAATTATACGTTATAAGCTTAGTAAAAGTTTTAAAACAAATAATCGAAATGGGCGATGTATCCACTTTTGCACATTTCGTTTCTTCTATGTTGCAACACTGATCTGAGAATCGAAACAAAACGTAATAACGGGATTCACAGCGAGTGGAGTGTTAACGTTGCGCGAAATAGTGCCATATATATATATATATATATATATATATATATATATATATATATATATATATATATATATATATATATATATATATATATATATATATATATATATATATATATATATATATATATATATATATATATATATATATATATATATATAATATATATATATATATATATATATATATATATATATATATATATATATTTAAATATAAATATAAATATATATATATATATATATATATATATATATATATATCTATATATATATATATATATATATCTATATATATATATATATATATATATATATATATATATATATATATATAATATTATATATATATATATATATATATATATATATATATAAATATATATATATATATATATATATATATATATATATATAAATATAAATATATATATATATATATATATATATATATATATATATATATATATATCTATATATACATATATATGTATGTTTAAATACATATATGCATATATAAATATATATTATTTTAGTTTGTATTGAAAATGAAAAACGATGTTCTACATAGATCGAGGATGATTATATTAAAGAGCTGAGGGCCGAAATGACTGCTTGTCGCACCGCAAAAACTACAAACATTGTTTTTGAAAATTCTTTTTAGACAACATTAGGCCAATTAAGTAGTAAGTGAATATACCAAAAATACTTAATTTATGTTCCTGAATTTAATGATCAGCCGTGTCAAAACTTTATTGAAATTTGTATAGGCCGTACCAGCTATGCTTCCCTTTTTCAGATCAACGAATATATTAAAAACCAAGAATATGAGGTTTGAGGTCAAAAAATAATGTTGCTGTTCGCCAAGAAGAAGATCGATTTAGAAGTTAGTTTATCGCAAACGAGATTCTGAAACAGCTTGGAGATCACTGACAGAATAGCAAAGCTGTCAACTGATCGTTCTCACCACCATGAAGATATAAAACGGCACTTATTATTCGAAATGGGTTGCCGGGGATGAATGAGATGAGGGGAATGAAGATGTTTTGTCTCCCTCTTGCACGTTTCTCTTCTTTCTACCGTAATGTCATATGATCATGAGTTGGTTCACCTTGTTGTCAAGTTGATAGACTTAGTGTTAAGTGCAAGTTGCAGGGGTCGGTGTAAAGAAGTGGTCTCACTTTGGGCCACTCCATTATTTAATCTCTAGGGTCAACACTATTCCGAAGATTTCCAAAACGATGAAATTGCTAACGCCTTATAAAAGCAATTTAATGAAAATTATGAACAGAGTAGCTATTGGCAGAAAGTGTTCTGAAAATGATCCACAAATATATTAAATATTTCCTGTAGCACGGAAGATAGAGAGTTCGCACTGAACATAGAACTGGATTAACCAGCCGTTTCTCAATATAGAGTAACGAAATCGAAAAACTTTTCTGCAACTTTTATAGTATAGTGATTAGATTAATAAAAGCAATTTCGGTTCATTCACAGAACTTGGACTAACCACCACTTCCTCACGAGAATTTGAAATCGGAAGCCATAACTACTAGCAAAAAGCACGAAAACATGGTAAGGCCAGTAGCACCCAGTTCAAAAAATTTGTATGGTTGGAACTGGAGGAAATTCCCTTGTCGTAGTGCTTTTCCCCGGTTTTGGAAGAATTTGATATTAGGAGCATTTTTTGCACACCCGAGCAGATTTAATTTTTTTATGTATATTGAATACAACAACAAAATTCCGCTCATGTCATGTCACTGAAGCAGAATTTGCTTAGCAGCGATTGTTTATGGTCCATATGTAGAGTGTATTGATAACAGTAAGGGTGTTCTAAACGGTTCGTACCACTGCTGTTCGTTATTGTGAAACCGGCAGCTTGAAATGAATGAATTGGCATAGCACTTCGCATTTGTCAATTATTTTACATCAAGTCTTGTAGTGTGCAGACTGTTTTTCAGTGTTTTAATGCACTTTACATTGTAAATTATTTCATATGCGGGTTTAATGTCTGATTTCGATTAGAACCTAGAAAATATGTCATTCAAGTTTTTTCTATATGTAATTCTAATTTAACAACAGACAGAAAATTAGGTATATATAAAATATCACTAAAATTTTTGATGATATATATATATATATATATATATATATATATATATATATATATATATATATATATATATATATATATATATATATATATATTAGGTATACAACTTTGCTTCCGCCGTTTTGCAATAGATGGCTGTAGCGGTGAGTGGTAGTTGAAATTAATAGATCATAAATGTCACACAATAAGCTTAGGTATTTGTTAACATAACGCCATCGAAATATTAGTCGATTTGTGTGTGCATCATAAAGTTATTCTCGATTAAACATGTCAGCTTACGAGCCAAATTCTCATCATTTGCGGGAGGTTTTAATTTTCTTCTTTAATATGAAGAAATCTGCGGCTGAGGCTCATCGAATGCTCTCAAATACCTATGGTGAGGCCGCTATTAGTGAAAGAACGTGCCGAGAGTGGTTTCAACGCTTCAAGAACGGCGATTTTAACGTCGAAGACCAGCATGGCGGTGGAAGAGAGAAGGTTTTCGAAGATGCAGAATTGGAGGCATTACTTGATCAAGACTCGTGTCAAACGCAACAACAATTGGCAAGATCATTGGGAGTGACGCAACAAGCCATTTCAAAACGCCTGAAAGTCATGGGAATGATTCAGAAACAAGGAAATTGGGTGCCGTACGAGTTGAAGCCGAGAGATGTTGAACGGCGTTTGTGTGTTTGTGAACAGCTGCTTGCAAGGCAAAGACGGAAAGGATTTCTGCATCGTATTGTGACTGGGCACAGAAAATTATGGGGATATCCCGGCCATGCTTCCACGTCGACAGCCAAACATAATATTCACGGGTCCAAGGTCATGCTCAGTATTTGGTGGGACCAGCAGAGCGTAGTGTATTATGAGTTGTTAAAACCGACTGAAACAATTACAGGCAATTGTTATCGAACGCAATTAATGCGTTTGAGCCGACCATTGAAAGACAAACGGCCGCAATACAACGAGAGACATGATAAAGTGATTTTACAGCATGACCATGCTCGACCCCGTGTTGCGACAGTGGTGAAGACATACTTGGAAACTTTGAAATGGGAAGTCCTACCCCACCCGCCGTATTCTCCAGACGTTGCTCCCTCGGAATATCACTTGTTTCGATCAATGGCACACGGCCTGGTTGACCAGCACTTCCGGTCTTATGAAGAAGTAAAAAATTGGATCGATTCGTGGATCGATTCAAAAGATGACCAGTTTTTTCAACGCGGGATTCCTATGCTGCCCGAAAGATGGAAGAAAGAAGTGGCCAGCGATGCACAATACTTTGAATCATAAATGTATAACCAGTTTTTTACAATAAAGCCTCGAATTTCGGAAAAAAACGGCGGAAGCAAAGTTGTACACCTAATATATATATATATATATATATATATATATATATATATATATATATATATATATATATATATATATATATATATATTTATACATATATATATATATATATATATATATATATATATATATATATATATATCTATATATATATATATATCATCAAAAAATTTCAGTGAAAAAATCTCAGGAACGCGCCATCCTATTGAACTGGAATTTTCAGCATACATTGGTGTATATGCAAAATAGTGCCAGGTCTCTCAAAAAGTTATTAATCTCCAACCGTTTGGCACCGGCGGTCATTTTAGTGGTATTTTAAATCTACCTAATTTTCTGTCAACACATAACTTGTGTAAAAATAAAATTTATGGAATAAATTACGAACGTGTTTTAAATATGAATATGACAGTTTTTTTTGAAATTTTTAGCCCTATGTGTGCGCTAGTTGCCTGAAATTAGATTGGGAAAATTTGAAAATGTTTGAGTTGCGATAACTTTTTACCAGACTATCAAATCATTATGAAAGTTGCAGTACATATTGCTGTCACTAAGTTGCAAGCTCGTGCTGGCAACCCTGCAAATACGGTAGACATCGACTCTCCTGAAAAATTTAATGTTAATGTTTTTCGTCGAACCCTCCTCCAATTTAGCTATATTTTAAGCATCAAAAACGTCTATTCACGAGAACTCACGACCCAATTAACTACAGTTGAAATTCACAGAATGCATTGGTGTTTGGTAGCACCAGGTCTGATAGAAGCGATTTAGAAATGCAGGCAACTCTGTGCCAGTGGTTCCATCTTGAAAAATTATGAAGAAAAAAACTACTTTTTGCCCTATGAATTCTGATTCAGTAACAAGATTTTCATGAAATTGACACAGTTGCTTAACCTTATTCTAAGCCGTGTTTGGCAGAAATTTGGTTGAAAATTTCGGTTGGTGCTGCCAGGTATGGTAATTTTGGTGTCTTGGGTTTTCAAAATTCGCTCAGGAGAGTAAAGCTTTCTGCCCTATAGCTTCCAGTGCAATCATGAAATTAAAACGAATTTCATATTATATATGGAACTTATTATAGGCATTATTTAGAATGAATCTGGTAAAAAAACCATTAAAGGGTTGCCAACTATTGTGGGTTTTGCATTTGTTAGCAATATTTTTATTTTTTTATTTTATATGTATATATATATATATATATATATATATATATATATATATATATATATATATATATATATATATATATATATATATATATACCTATATATACCTATATATACATATGTTTATATATAAATATTTATATATATATTTATATAAATATATATATATATATATATATATATATATATATATATATATATATATATATATAAATTAATTTTTGGCCAAAATGATTTTAAAACTAATGTTTTTCGTCGAACATTAGTAAAAACAGCTTCCACTGAGTGGTTCATTCAGTTTTAGAAATAGATCAAAGTCTGGTGGACTCAAATCCGGCGTTCCTATTCCTATTTTTCAAAAGAACGACGACTAGTGCTTTGATATGTGGCCGCGTACTATATTTACTGTAGGCAAAAATTATCATTTGTTTCACTTTTGTTTGCTGGCGGTGAAGTTGTTGTGATATCGGCGTTGTTTTTCCTTTCCAATTCAAATATTGCTTTGACATTTTAATTATAGTATCAGAATCTCATCTGTTGCTACTATACAATCAAGAAACAGTTCACCTTCATTTTCATAGCAAGAGAGCAATTCACAGGTTACATCGTGATGTGAAGCCTTCTGCCTCGGCGACAGAAAATGAGGCACCCAACGTTCTACAATCTTTATATGCGATATAATACGATGAAGACTTAATTTTGAAATACCTGTTTCTATCGTTATTTCTCATCGTTATTCGTCGTTCTTCGTCAAGTTATGTTGCGAAAGTAGCCAGATTAGTGTTGTCTTGAGTAACCGTAGAGAGGATTTTTTTCAATACCTATACGACCACCACGGAATTGCTGGTACCATCTTTGCACCGCACGGCGATCTAAAATATCTATTTCACACACTTTAAATAAGGCGGCATTAATTACAGGCGCAGTTTTAACATGCATTTTTTTCGGTTTTGATGAAGATATGTTGCTCAAAAACCGAAATGTGAGTTGGCATGTTTTTCATTTTTGTTAATGCTCTCGGTCATCACCAGACTTCACCAAAGCACATCATTTCTAAACCAACGTGTCGTAAGACCTTATGCTACAAATTGATATAAAGATCAGCTATTTGTGTCAAGTTACTAGAAAGCTAGAGCGCGCTGTGCATTATTTTTAAGACTACCCTCGTATTTTGTTCAGTATAACTGTAACGTCCCGTATTTTTGGTATGTTATGGGGATCTTTAATTAAAGTTTGTGTGAGGACAAAATTTCTTATTTTTTCAAAAAGAGCGTTTCAATGGCTACAGAGATTGATAGCTTTGCTTGGTAATTTGTCAAGAAAGCCCATTGCAACATCATTTCCTTTAGCTAAAGTTGATTCAAAGCGATCATCAATTTGATTTTCGATAATCATGGAGAGGTTCATATCGAGAATAGATATAGCTTTTTCAATATTCTGGTTATTATTATTACTAGCGTTCGCTGTTTTGCTCACCAATCCATTGATGGATCTGGCCATTCGGGCGAAACTGTTTCAGTGAGTTTTTTTCTGAGCAATCCGTTTTGCAAGAAGGTAGCCCTTATCGTCAATTAGTTTATCGATGTGCTGTAGTGATGTCGTACATGTATCTTAAACGACTATCGGCATCTGGGCAATCCGTGCATATAAAATGCTCAGCAAGGTATGAGGAATATTAGCTTCTTGAGCCATCCATTACATGCCCCAAGTAGTCCGCGGTGCACTTGTCTTTGCAAGTGAAAACTTAAATGTGTTAGCATAGGGATGAAAATACAAAACGGAGAAAATACAGTCTCCGATAACTTGGTCAGTAAAAATAATCATACATTGCAACAATTGTCTTTGATAATTTACTAACTGATTTTTGGCAGTTTAGCAGTTTTCAGCAGGTCAGCGAAAACAGCTGCTAAACTTTTGAGCAACAGTAATTAATATAATGATTCTTTGCAATTGTCAGCATCACTTGAATGTTGAATGTTTTCTGGCTGAAAGGTCACTGTATGTAGAAGAGCATTTTCATAAAGCAAATTTTTTATGTTTACTAATATTATGGATATTACACGAACTATTTTACTTGCGATGGAAGCATAACTAGCATTAAATGATATAAGTTTGATGGACGTCCAAACTGATCAACGATTGAACGTTAACGAAACATCGGGCAATAGTAGAAAATTTATTCTAAGGTCTACTAATACTCTCCACTTATACTCTAGTTATATCGGGCTCCTCCTATCCAGCAATCGGAATCGAGAATTAACTTTCATTTCTCATGAATATTAAGCGCATCTTCGGGATTCACCAAAAAGGTTCAGTCAGATCAAGATCAACAATGAAGGAGATGCCAATATAAAACATGCTTCATTTCAACAGAGCTGCTCAATTTTCTTCAAAAGTTTTCTCTTCTGGAAAAAAAATTGTGAAAGTAGACTATATCACATGCCTAAGCTTTATTTTCATGCAAACCTAGTTGTCAGAACTTTTATTGCGGCAAAAAGAATCAGGACTATTCTTCCCTTCGAATCAATTGAGTATAATCTATTAACATACTTATCCTGACTGACGACTTATAAGAAATTGAAAAACGCTTCAGTTCAATTGCCCAACCCTGGATTACTTCAAGATACTAGCATATTCTTTGTAGCATTTGCCATTTCGAATTTTTTCTAAATTCACGGCAAATGACTTCTGATACGTAATGTATCAGAAGTCCTCTACAAAACGACCTTACGGCATCTTGTTTTTCGAAAAATCGAAACACAAGCAATGTCGTGTTAAAATTTCATTTTTCACAAACAAATTACCGTATTAACGGTAACTTGTTTGTGCAAAAATTTCGAGACCGGCACTGGGCTGTGTGCTGGCCGCGATAAGCTCGTGACAGTCGATTGTTAGGCGTGTGGGCGAGCGGCCGCTTTTGGCGTGGCGGCAAGAACGTGGCGGTGCCTGAGGCATTTACTTGTAATCCGGACAATTGAAACCGTAAATAAAGTCAGCTAGTTGAAAAGCTGTTTTGTGTAACCGAAGTGATTATACCCCATAATTTCAATTAAAAGACGGTCGGTGGTGAGTCGCTTTGTAAAACGCTCGCGATAAGTGGAAGTGGTGAAATAAATATTAATTGTGGTATCGAAATAAAAGTGACAACAAACCACCATACTTTAGTAGCATATTCAAATGTTCCAAATAGAAAGAACCACACTAGCAACAACAACTTAATACGCCGGAAAAAGTATTGTTCTACGAAATCTAGAATACAGAGTGAGTTTCGTTGTTCGAATAGGTGCAAAGTTATCATTTTTGATCATTCGATGTCATTCGCTTTTTGAAAGTCTATGCCTGAAATTGTGATCTTCGGACCAAATTTTTCTGTGAATCGCGAGCACCCAAATCACAGCAAGAAGCTCAAAAAGTAGTTCTGTTTGTGCAATGACCATCCATCCACCTTTACTCGGTCGTTGGTGGAATACGACGTTTCTTTTGAGTGATTTGATTTTTCATTCTATTATTCTGCGTGTTACGCATATACGACGAAACAATACAGTTTGCCTGAAGTTCATTGAATTTTCCGAGCAGTTTAAAAACACTAGTGTTGAGTGCTACTCAGTCCGTCACCTTGCATTTAAAAAAATTGGGGGAAAAAGAGATTGATATGTGGCGATTCATAGCTTACGAGAGTGTTGTTTTTTTTGCCACGATAACTACGACGCGGTTTTAATTGAAAGTCCCCTTCAAATTGAATTTAAAAGCGTGACCACGTGGTTTTTTTTTCCAATACTTCCGTCAACACTTCACGGCAATTTTTCACCAGTTCAACGGGGCTTTGGATCAATGGTATGTAGCCTAATAAATAAGTGGCAAATCGAGGTGTTGTTCTGACGTGCCTGATAAGTCGTGGCCGAGTGCAGAAGCTACGTCGCAGTGGTCACGGTTCGAAGTGCATGTAAGTGATGACGCCGCCAAACTTATTAATATATACCGCAAGCGAGCTGATACAGTCAATCGTTTACACGAAGCTTACGGTGACTAGAGCAATTTCATTTCAGTCTGAGTTTAGGGAACGGATCTTTAATGATTGAGTCGCACAATGGTGGAGTTTTCTTTGTTTTATTGAACAAATTGCCTTTGATCGGCGACTGTTGGCTAACATCGGACGATCGACCATGACTGGGGGAGAAGATGCCATCTTTGTTGAAAGTGTATGTCACCCAACTCAATTCATCAGGATTTCTGACTCGGCATGTTAGCAGCGGTTGTGGCAGCAATTTGTACACGTAAGTGTGACCGACTGATTCTCGATTGGCGGTGAAGTTATCATTAACTATCAGATCGGTGTCGGAATGAATACAGCGTGGCAATTCTAACTGCAGACAGGCATAATAATTTTAATTTAACAATATTTATACAAGATGGTCAATTGGTTTCCGCATTGGAAGCAAAAGTTACATATGCCCAATGTTTCAATATCATATTAATGGATGACGATCGTGTGGTATTGGATAATATTGATAATCGTTTGGAAATCCATCGTTATGTACCAGTACCACCTTTTGGATTATAAACAATAGGAAAATAGGTCAAATATTCATATACTAATGAAGAAGTAAAGCGTGGGTAAGGTTTTTCCACCCACCCCCCCAAAAACCAAGAGAACAAAACAGATTAGGTTGATATGATGTGGTATTGTTTTGTTTTGTTTTCTATCAATAATTAAAACTCAGCTTGTTTTAAGGCAAGAAGAAGAAAGAAAAAAAAAAAAAATTTGTCATATGTATATTTTCAAAAATCTAAATAATACTATTTTGCCGCGTTTTTGTGAAATATGACTACAAACAGTAGTAGTATCCTGTGTTTAGACCACAGAAATTTGTATTTTTTTTGTACGATATTGCCACGATAGTATAACCCAAAGAGGAAGATTAAGGAATTGAAAATTATGGTTCTTTGATAAAAATGTTGGTAGAAGAATATACATACCAAAATTAAAAATAAAGAAAGCATAAATGTAAAGCACATATTAAAAAGATAAAATAAGTAAACATAAAAACCACAAGAGGAACACTTTTGAAAATTCTAAAGAAATTTGTAAATTTGCGCTGTAAACGAATGGAATGTGAATGCATAATAGTCGATTTAAAGAGAGTCACAAAATGAGTGATGCAATTTCAAATCAAATTCGATCGAATTGGTAGAAATAATTTTTTTTTCGCAAAAGAACTAAAACATCTTTGTTGCGATAACCAAAAAAAATCTAAACACCAGATTTCAATCAGCGCATATACGAAAACAGAAAACAAAAACAAAATATATAAAAAGTCAAAATTAGTTTTTCTGCTAAGACATTAAAATACATTAAAGAAAAAAAAAAAATTTTTTATCAAACCTCGGAAAAATTTGTACCACCTGCAAGTAAATAACATTTGCAATTTCTGAGAATCATCTTCCACTTCAATTGTTTTGTAAAACTGAAATTTTGAGATACATCCATCGTTGATTATAAAGAGTAATGACAGATTATAATGTTCGCTAAAAATACTGTTGAATCTTTTTGTATAGTTGAATTTTTGATAACTTTAAATAAATTAACTATGAGTTGTTAACTTAAAACCCTTGGCCTTCTTATTGGGCGAAAGCCCTAGCAGTTCTTCTTCTTTTTCAGGGTCCGCGCTTGGCCTGGCTGGCCTATAATGTAATTAGTTTTTCGTGAATTTTCGTGATTTTCAGCTTTCTATATAAGGGAGGGATACTGGCCCAACAGTTAGTTTCAGCATTTTTTGGTTTTTGATTAGATTTTTGAATTTTTGATATGGGGCCAGTATCAGAGGGTGGAGGACCCCAGACCATCGGGGTCAGGGCTCCACTAACATCGGGGGCCCGGGGCTGTCTGCCTCACCCGGGTTCCTTGTAAAGAGAGGTAGCCTTTTTCCTATTTTCCCGTTTTAGATTTTCAATGTTCTGGCTCCGTGCGTTGTCACGAGCACTGGGTCTGCTTAGTCAGCCCATGTTGCAGAGCCATGGGTGGTTTCCTTTACGGAACTATGCCCCCTTTTTGGTCCCTGGGTATTTTATATACCAGTTTGCGGCTACAGTATTATGACGGATGAAATAATACGTAGCATCCCGTTTTCTTGAGAGCAAACCATCCCCATTTTGTCAAGAACCCACCCCAGCCGCAGCGAGCTAGCAAAGCGGCACCCCAGCATCCGTCGGGGTTGGTTAAAGGGTGCTCCGCTAATGCGGACGAGGGGCCTTCACGGCCATTTCTAGGGCACCCTGCTCTCGGGGCAATTCTTTTTTTTTGTTTTGCCTCTTGAATGGCACTAGCCATTCCACTGTTTGACCCTAGCACTCTTGGTTCTGGACTTCGGTCTGGTTCTAGGTTGTGCTAAGGTCACTTCCATCCTCATTTTCGCTACAAATGGCGCCCAACGTGGGGCCCGAAACTTGTTTTTGGGCAACCCACACCAAAGTGAGAAAATACTTATGAGTTTCGACTCATACTCCCCTTTAGACTTTACGTCTTTAATCCCAAACATTCCATTCTCACTTGCAGGTCTTAGAATCGCCTCCTTTGCGATTCCATTTTTCTTCGTTCGAAAGAACAAAACCCCTTTAGTAAGACCTGCATTGCTCGCTCTTTCCTTACTAGCCGCAAACATCCTTCCCAGTCCTTTCCCTTTAAACTCACTTCCTTTTAGCTTACCTCTTGGGCAGCTTCCTATTGTGTTCGTCTTTGGAGTTTTTTGACTCTGGGTGCAACCTGGAGGTTGGCCGCGGATAACAGGTTGTGGTGGTTTACCGCCGCTCCTGTCCCGGTCAACCGAAGGGCCCCTGCCCCACTTTATGTTGGGAAGCTGTCCCAAACTTCGATATCCTTGCTGTCTTGACCCAGCTTCGGCTTTTGGCTTGGGATTGGTTCAAGCTGTGGTGGATTACGTGGGGTTGGCGTGGTGCCGCCTACACGTCCCTGCAGCTTGGCCAGACTTGAACCATTTGCTGAAGTTGAGTCAAGCAGCAACATAGTTGTTTTTGGTCCCCTGCACCTCTCTCTTCGAGGAATTTCGGGTGAGAGTACAGTCCCCCATACTGGGCGATTCCCTTTTGGAATCGACCCAATTAAATTACTGAACTTCAATACTCATCATACTTAAACATTTTGTAATTAAAATTTCAATATTTTCACAATCACACATCCACTTCACTTCGACAATTTTTAATATTTTTCACATTGTTCCAGTCTAACATTGCATAATTAGAATTTCAATTTCTTGCGTTTTTAAAATCAAAAGCCAGCCAGCCAGCGGACCTGAATTGGAGGAGAACGGATCGGGTTCCGTCCAGTAAGAAGGCCATCTCTTGGAAATTATATTTATATTTTTTCTTGATTCAACTTTGGAAGTTGACAACTTTAGAAAATTGTCTTTCAAACTTTTTGGAAGTTATATATTTTTTTTCTCATTAATTATAGCTTCTTGGCATTCTTTCGCCCTTTAGCTGTTAAGTTTTTTTTCTCTCTGATAGAGTTAGTCACACCAATGGTGTGCACCTACTTATATATATATATATATTCTTTTATATATTTTTGAATATTTGGCATATTTTTGCCTAGTTATCTGTTAAGGTTCTCTGAAAGAGTTAGACACACCCTGTTGTGCACTGGGTTGCATTTGAATTGCAGCAACTCCTTAGTTATAAGCGTAATTATTTCGTTAGTCACGAGTATCGTGCACTTTCTTTGAATTTTCGTCTATAATCAAATTTCACAGTTTAGACATGCCATTGCGACACAGCAGTGAGGATCTGTCTGGCACCACAGTGGAGGCTCAGTGCTCCATATGCCAGCAGCCATTCGCTGCCGCCCAGGACACGTATACCACCAAGTGTGGACACACTTTTCATGAATCGTGCCTGGAGCAATGGCTCAGAAACCGCACTGATTGCCCGCTGTGCCGTGGACCACTGAGTCTCCCCTTAGGAGCCAGACAGGCCCCCACTGCAGCAGCATCTATGCCACGAGGGGCTCGGCCCAAAACCCAGCGGCCGGGAGTAAGAACCCGAGGCATGAGAAGCAATGAAGATGTGGAAATCAGGGACTTTGATTTACAGGCCGAGTCGGGGGCGGAAGGTTTAGTTCAGCCACCTGGCCCGTCATCAAAAGCGTCCCCAATCTCAGATGTGACGTCAGAAGCCGCAGGAGCGCGCTCTATAGTGCCTCAAGATTTAAGCGGACTTCAGCAACAAATTAACGAATTGCAGAACGGCATGCGTATGATGCTGGAGCGCATGGCTCAATTGAACCTTCCGTCCCAGACTCGGAATGTAGAGTCGCCAAGACTGAACCCTCGCGCACAATCATTTGTTCCAGTGCCGCGATCCTACTCACCTCGCACCCCTCGTGGTAATAATGTCCAGTTCCACCACGATAAGGTGGCTAGCATCATTGGTGGGTGGGGACTAAAATTCTCGGGTCGTGAATCCTCCATGCCCGTGGAAGTCTTTATTAACAGGGTAGCGGCTCTCACCAGAAACACCTTGGGCGGAAATTTTAATGTGCTATGCCAGCATATGCACTTACTTTTAATTGGACCTGCCGCTGATTGGTATTGGCGGTTTTACAATTCCAGACGTGATTTCAATTGGAGGGATTTGGAGTCGGCCCTGAGCGACCATTTCGCTGATCGCTTCACGGATGCCGACCTGATGGAGCAGATACGAGGAAGGAAACAGCGACCTCAAGAAACATTCGACGATTACAGTGCGGACGTCTACAAGATTGTCGACCGGCTACAGCGCCCTATTGGCGACGCGGACTTAGCGGACATTCTCAGACGCAATTTAGTGCCAGAAATCCGTCGTGGTCTGCTCCAAATACACCTTCCCTCTGTTCGTCTGCTCCGTCAGGCCGTCATCCGTGCGGAGAATTTTGAAATGGAGCTTGGAGGTCGACGCCGATCCTCCCAATGGAGACATGCTACAGAAGAACTACGTGAGGAATACCCGCTGGACCAATATGAGGATTCCCCGGAAGAACCTGGAGTGGAGGCGGTCACGGTCCTGCCTACTTGCTGGAACTGCAAGCAAGTGGGACACCGTTTCGACGATTGTTTGGAGCCCAGAACTGTATTCTGCTACGGCTGCGGAAAGGCAGACACATACAAACCGAATTGTGTGAACTGCCAAACAAAAAACGGACCGCAGGGAGCGCGGAACAAGATCTCACGCCTCCCGCAGGGCAAGCACGCTCCACCCCGTTCCAGCAGGTAGACAGGACGGATGATCTGTCTCCAAATTCCGTGGGCCCAACCACCAATGATGTTAGTATTCAGCCGAGTGGGGACTCTACCACCTTATCAAACCCACTCTTACAGGCAGAGCCTCCTACACCTTTGGCTTTTCTGCCCTATCACCTTAGATGGCGGAAATACACGGCGGTCCGAAACCGAATTTTTAACTCCGAAATTGACACCATTCAAAAACACCTTAAAACACCTAAACGTTCAACGTTGAGAATGAGGCGTTTCTACGCTCAGTTCCGTCGTTGGCGTTATCAATTGGATTGTGCGACTCTGTTGAACGTGCCTCCAGGTGACGTTCGACCGTACGCTCAGGTTCTGTTGTTCGGCCAACTTACATCGGGTTTGATCGACACGGGAGCCAACGTGAGCGTGATGGCGGCTGATCTAGCCCGCTCATTCCTCGAGAGGAACGCTTTTCCCTGGAAAAGAGCTTCTCTCGGGTTGAAAACAGCTGACGGCACACAACATCAAGCCGTAGGCCGAGTATCAGCCGACATCACGTTCCGGGGGCTCACCAAGACGTTGACGCTGTGGATAATACCCACTCTCAGTCAGAATCTCTATCTGGGAGTGGACTTCGTCCGTCTTTTCGCCCTGGCCACAGACCTGTTTGCGCCACCACCACAGGTCGACACCACCAACAGCCTCGACGCACTCGACGATTGCGCCCACCCTCTCACACAGGAGCAGCATCGCAGACTTCGGTCTGCGATTGCTTGCTTTCCTTCGTTCGCTGTTGAGGGCTTGGGAAAGACTACGCTCATCCGTCATGACATCGACACTGGTGACCAGAAACCCATAAAACAGAGACATTTCTCTGTGTCACCAGCTGTCGAAAAGCTCCTATATCAGGAAATTGACCGGATGTTAGCGTTGGGCGTAATCGAAGAGTCGAAGAGTGCATGGTCTTCACCGGTAACGTTGGTGGTAAAGCCCTCGAAGGTACGCCTATGCCTGGATGCCCGGAAGGTCAACTCGGTCACAGTGAAGGATGCCTATCCTTTGCCGCTGATTGATGGAATTCTCAGCAGACTTCCTAAGGCAAATTTCATCTCCAGCCTTGACTTAAAGGATGCCTTTTGGCAAATCCCTCTAGAGGAAAAGTCAAAGGAGAAGACAGCCTTCACTGTGCCCGGTCGACCCCTTTACCATTTTGTCGTGATGCCGTTTGGGTTGTGTAATGCACCCCAAACGATGTCGCGGCTGATGGATAAGGTAATTCCGCCCCAACTCAAGCACCAGGTATTCGTGTACCTCGACGACCTGTTGGTGATAACAGACGAGTTCGACGCGCACCTTCAGGTACTTCATCAGGTCGCCTTCCATTTGAGACAAGCTGGCCTCACCATCAATGTGGAAAAGAGTAAGTTCCTCTTGCGAGACGTCAAGTACCTTGGCCACATTGTTGGTGGGGGCACCATCCAAACTGATCCTGACAAGGTGAAATCTATCATGGATTTCCCCCTTCCCTCTACCACGAAGCAACTCCGAAGATTTCTAGGAATCTGCGGTTGGTATCGGCGCTTCGTCAGAGAATATGCGTCATTGTCAACGCCACTGACAGACATGCTTTCTAAGCGGAGTCAGTTTGTGTGGACCGATGAGAGGCTAAATGCTTTCAAGCAATTGAAACACAGCCTTGCTTCAGCTCCAGTGCTGCACAGCCCAGATTTCAACAAGCCCTTCTCCATCCAATGTGACGCAAGTCAACATGGAGTCGGTGCCGTGCTGGTGCAGCGCACAGAAGACGGAGCTGAAGCCCCCATCGCCTATATGTCCCACAAACTGAATCCCGCTCAGCGAAATTACACCGTCACTGAGCAAGAATGTCTGGCAGCGGTGTTGGCAATCAAGAAGTTCCGTGCCTACGTGGAAGGTCACGAATTTGAAATCGTGACCGACCATGCTTCCCTAAAATGGCTAATGAACCAACCAGACCTTAATGGACGATTAGCCCGGTGGGCCTTGAAACTTCAAGGTTTCAACTTTAAAATAGTCCACCGAAAGGGAAGCCAGAACGTAGTGCCGGACTCCTTGTCGCGCATGTTCTCTGCCGAGGCGTTGACGCCGGCAGAGGGCGAGGAGACTCCAATGGAGCTAGACTTGACTTCGCCGCATTTCACAAGTGCTTCTTATTTGGAGCTAGCGGCGAAAGTCCAGGCAGGACAAGACCAACTGCCGGACCTAAAAGTTGTAGACGGGTTCGTGTACAAGCGGACTGAGTATGCGACCGGAAACGGACTTCAAGACCAGTTGGCCTGGAAGTTGTGGGTGCCGTCAGAAATGACGGCAGAATTAGTGAAGGGAGCTCATGACCCACCCTTGAGTGCGCATGGTGGCGTGGCCAAAACCCTCGGGCGATTACGTCAATGGTTTTATTGGCCACGAATGGCCGCTCAAGTGCGTGATTATGTGGGTTCATGCCTTACATGCAAAACCACCAAAGCCCCTTCACACACCCTTCGTCCACCAATGACGCTGCAGTCCGTTCCCGAGCGCATATTCCAGCGCTTGTACATCGACATTATCGGCCCCTACCCTAGGTCCAAGTCTGGCAACATTGGAGCTCTCATCGTCCTCGACCATCTTTCGCGATTCCCCTTCGTTGAGCCGCTTCGGAAGTTCACTGCGAAAGCAGTCATTGACATCTTGAGGAAAAGGGTATTTCACCTTGTTGGAGTCCCGGAGAGTGTTGTAACAGATAATGGTGTACAATTTCGGTCGTCTATCTTTCAGACCTTTCTACAGGAATTCGGTATCGGACATACCTTCACCGCTGTGTATTCCCCTCAAGCCAATGCCTCGGAACGTCTTAACCGCTCCATACTAGCGGCCGTCCGTTCGTACATTGATCCCGCTCAGAAGGAATGGGACGGTAAACTTTCAGAAATAACCTGCGCGCTACGCTCAGCACCTCACGCAACCATAGGAACTTCGCCCTATCAGGCAGTCTTCGGGCAACCAATGATAACTCATGGCCGCATCTATCACCTGCTGCGACAACTCCATCTTCTGGATGACCCCGAGACCACTCTACCACCTCCTGACCACCTGGCTCTTCTACGCCAAACCATCCGCGACCTCACCACCCAGGCCCAGTCTCGAAATGCAAAGGCCTATAACCTTCGTTCCAGGGTGGTTTCATACCAGCCTGGCGAAGCGGTCTACAGGCGCAACTTCCGGCAAAGTGACGCAGCCGCGCACTACAATGCAAAGCTGGACCGGAAGTTTTTACCTAGTAAGGTAATTAAGAAGATCGGCGGTGCTTATTACCAGCTGGCCGATCAAAATGGACGATCAGTGGGCGTCTTTCACGCGAAAGACATCACTAAGTGATATACCCACTAGTTCACCAGTTCACGATCTGTTTCCAAATTTTATTTGGAGATCGTCCATTTGCGCCTATTTCAGGTGTCACTCCTGCTTCAATTGAAAAGTATCTAGAGATGTTCACCTCGTTCACCATTTCCTCTACCAAAGATACTTTCATTCTAAATCAGTATACGTTGTTCACGATAATTCCTTTCAGTAATAATTACCCCCTTTGAGTTCTGTTCACATTCTTCACGATTTTCTTAAAAGGATTGGATAATAACTGACATGATCACCTGTTCACGTCATTATATTTCCATTATTACATCCATCCTTCAGCTCTTTCCACGCACTTGCCCTTGTGGAAAGATCTGTGTTGTAGCATTTGCCATTTCGAATTTTTTCTAAATTCACGGCAAATGACTTCTGATACGTAATGTATCAGAAGTCCTCTACAAAACGACCTTACGGCATCTTGTTTTTCGAAAAATCGAAACACAAGCAATGTCGTGTTAAAATTTCATTTTTCACAAACAAATTACCGTATTAACGGTAACTTGTTTGTGCAAAAATTTCGAGACCGGCACTGGGCTGTGTGCTGGCCGCGATAAGCTCGTGACAGTCGATTGTTAGGCGTGTGGGCGAGCGGCCGCTTTTGGCGTGGCGGCAAGAACGTGGCGGTGCCTGAGGCATTTACTTGTAATCCGGACAATTGAAACCGTAAATAAAGTCAGCTAGTTGAAAAGCTGTTTTGTGTAACCGAAGTGATTATACCCCATAATTTCAATTAAAAGACGGTCGGTGGTGAGTCGCTTTGTAAAACGCTCGCGATAAGTGGAAGTGGTGAAATAAATATTAATTGTGGTATCGAAATAAAAGTGACAACAAACCACCATACTTTAGTAGCATATTCAAATGTTCCAAATAGAAAGAACCACACTAGCAACAACAACTTAATACGCCGGAAAAAGTATTGTTCTACGAAATCTAGAATACAGAGTGAGTTTCGTTGTTCGAATAGGTGCAAAGTTATCATTTTTGATCATTCGATGTCATTCGCTTTTTGAAAGTCTATGCCTGAAATTGTGATCTTCGGACCAAATTTTTCTGTGAATCGCGAGCACCCAAATCACAGCAAGAAGCTCAAAAAGTAGTTCTGTTTGTGCAATGACCATCCATCCACCTTTACTCGGTCGTTGGTGGAATACGACGTTTCTTTTGAGTGATTTGATTTTTCATTCTATTATTCTGCGTGTTACGCATATACGACGAAACAATACAGTTTGCCTGAAGTTCATTGAATTTTCCGAGCAGTTTAAAAACACTAGTGTTGAGTGCTACTCAGTCCGTCACCTTGCATTTAAAAAAATTGGGGGAAAAAGAGATTGATATGTGGCGATTCATAGCTTACGAGAGTGTTGTTTTTTTTGCCACGATAACTACGACGCGGTTTTAATTGAAAGTCCCCTTCAAATTGAATTTAAAAGCGTGACCACGTGGTTTTTTTTTCCAATACTTCCGTCAACACTTCACGGCAATTTTTCACCAGTTCAACGGGGCTTTGGATCAATGGTATGTAGCCTAATAAATAAGTGGCAAATCGAGGTGTTGTTCTGACGTGCCTGATAAGTCGTGGCCGAGTGCAGAAGCTACGTCGCAGTGGTCACGGTTCGAAGTGCATGTAAGTGATGACGCCGCCAAACTTATTAATATATACCGCAAGCGAGCTGATACAGTCAATCGTTTACACGAAGCTTACGGTGACTAGAGCAATTTCATTGCAGTCTGAGTTTAGGGAACGGATCTTTAATGATTGAGTCGCACAATGGTGGAGTTTTCTTTGTTTTATTGAACAAATTGCCTTTGATCGGCGACTGTTGGCTAACATCGGACGATCGACCATGACTGGGGGAGAAGATGCCATCTTTGTTGAAAGTGTATGTCACCCAACTCAATTCATCAGGATTTCTGACTCGGCATGTTAGCAGCGGTTGTGGCAGCAATTTGTACACGTAAGTGTGACCGACTGATTCTCGATTGGCGGTGAAGTTATCATTAACTATCAGATCGGTGTCGGAATGAATACAGCGTGGCAATTCTAACTGCAGACAGGCATAATAATTTTAATTTAACAATATTTATACAAGATGGTCAATTGGTTTCCGCATTGGAAGCAAAAGTTACATATGCCCAATGTTTCAATATCATATTAATGGATGACGATCGTGTGGTATTGGATAATATTGATAATCGTTTGGAAATCCATCGTTATGTACCAGTACCACCTTTTGGATTATAAACAATAGGAAAATAGGTCAAATATTCATATACTAATGAAGAAGTAAAGCGTGGGTAAGGTTTTTCCACCCACCCCCCCAAAAACCAAGAGAACAAAACAGATTAGGTTGATATGATGTGGTATTGTTTTGTTTTGTTTTCTATCAATAATTAAAACTCAGCTTGTTTTAAGGCAAGAAGAAGAAAGAAAAAAAAAAAATTTGTCATATGTATATTTTCAAAAATCTAAATAATACTATTTTGCCGCGTTTTTGTGAAATATGACTACAAACAGTAGTAGTATACTGTGTTTAGACCACAGAAATTTGTATTTTTTTTGTACGATATTGCCACGATAGTATAACCCAAAGAGGAAGATTAAGGAATTGAAAATTATGGTTCTTTGATAAAAATGTTGGTAGAAGAATATACCTACCAAAATTAAAAATAAAGAAAGCATAAATGTAAAGCACATATTAAAAAGATAAAATAAGTAAACATAAAAACCACAAGAGGAACACTTTTGAAAATTCTAAAGAAATTTGTAAATTTGCACAGTAAACGAATGGAATGTGAATGCATAATAGTCGATTTAAAGAGAGTCACCAAAATGAGTGATGCAATTTCAAATCAAATTCGATCGAATTGGTAGAAATAATTTTTTTTTCGCAAAAGAACTAAAACATCTTTGTTGCGATAACCAAAAAAAAATCTAAACACCAGATTTCAATCAGCGCATATACGAAAACAGAAAACAAAAACAAAATATATAAAAAGTCAAAATTAGTTTTTCTGCTAAGACATTAAAATACATTAAAGAAAAAAAAAAAAAATTTTTATCAAACCTCGGAAAAATTTGTACCACCTGCAAGTAAATAACATTTGCAATTTCTGAGAATCATCTTCCACTTCAATTGTTTTGTAAAACTGAAATTTTGAGATACATCCATCGTTGATTATAAAGAGTAATGACAGATTATAATGTTCGCTAAAAATACTGTTGAATCTTTTTGTATAGTTGAATTTTTGATAACTTTAAATAAATTAACTATGAGTTGTTAACTTAAAACCCTTGGCCTTCTTATTGGGCGAAAGCCCTAGCAGTTCTTCTTCTTTTTCAGGGTCCGCGCTTGGCCTGGCTGGCCTATAATGTAATTAGTTTTTCGTGAATTTTCGTGATTTTCAGCTTTCTATACAAGGGAGGGATACTGGCCCAACAGTTAGTTTCAGCATTTTTTGGTTTTTGATTAGATTTTTGAATTTTTGATATGGGGCCAGTATCAGAGGGTGGAGGACCCCAGACCATCGGGGTCAGGGCTCCACCAACATCGGGGGCCCGGGGCTGTCTGCCTCACCCGGGTTCCTTGTAAAGGAGAGGTAGCGCTTTTTCCTTGATCCTTTTTGTAGATTTTCAATTTTGGGCTCCGTGCGTTGTCACGAGCACTGGGTCTGCTTAGTCAGCCCATGTTGCAGAGCCTGGGTGGTTTCCTGTACGGAACGATGCCCCCTTTTTGGTCCCTGGGTATTTTACATACCAGTTTGCGGCTACAATTCATGACGGATGAATATACGTAGCTTCCCGTTTTCTTGAGAGCGAATCAACCCCACTTTGTCAAGAACCCACCCCAGCCGCAGCGAGCTAGCAAAGCGGCACCCCAGCATCCGTCGGGGTTGGTTAAAGGGTGCTCCGCTAATGCGGACGAGGGGCCTTCACGGCCATTTCTAGGGCACCCTGCTCTCGGGGCAATTCTTTTTTTTTGTTTTGCCTCTTGAATGGCTTTAGCCATTCCACTCTGGACCTTAGCACTCTTGGTTCTGGACTTCGGTCTGGTTCTAGGTTGTGCTAAGGCCACTTCCATCCACATTATCGCTACACATCCCAAATTCCAACTCTCCAACAACTCGCTCCTCTTACTGCCCAAGGACCTGTTCGCCCACGCCCAACCTGTTCTCAAGCGACCTGATGCCGCTCAAACTCTCACTCGTAACAGTTTGCCTGTGAGGCCTGCACCTTCATGCCATTTATCATTAATTACCACTCATTTACTATTTCCATCTAATACTTCAAATGATTTTCAAAATGCTCCAAAGTCAAATAAACTTATTCAATATAATTATGCATTGTTCCTTCAGAAACTTCAATTGCCTAGCTAAAGATAACAAACTCCAACCCAACTATCCACTTGGAACTGTCACTTTCAATTGTAAGAAGCGATAAATATCCTGATAATATTCACAGCCTTCGCAGAAAAAGACAGATCTGCAGGATATAAGTAAATCCCATTAAAACCATATCAACATCAAACTGAAATTGAAAAAGTTCCCTGATTTTACATCAAACGTAGTTTTTTTGAAAGGAGAACTTGTTTCGCAAGAATACATCTTTTGTATTCTTCTAGCTGCTCCGTAGCCGACAACTCTACTTGTTGTCAAACAACTTACTCTATAATGTAAAGAATGAAAACATTTGGATTCTCGTTCGATTTCAATCTGGTACGCAAACAGTTCTTCACAATCAATTTAGCTTGGTGCATAGAGGCTTGGTGTGACTTCTTTTTTGGTCTCAGTCGAATATATTTAACCTGACCTGTGTATCTATCCAACGGGAATCGTTGTAATGTATTCTGGCAGAATTCATAAAGCAAACATTCTTAGCAATACACATCTAAGCTGCTTCAAAGCGGCTTTCCAAAAAGTTCATGATTTACCTATGAACATCACTCGCAAAAATAAGGGGAAAAGAACTTGCGAGCATATATCGGCTATGGGTAGTGTGCTATGTAAAACGGAAAGATGAAAATTTCAAAGCATTTGAAATCATCACGGGTAAGTAAAATGTTTAAAACAAGAGCACCAATTTCCCCTAGTAGCTGCGGAAATATGCTATTGAAATTTCCAATGAGCGTCCCAATCGCTCAGCATGCAATATTCACACATTCCCGGTCATGCAGCTTCAATTCGCATTACGCGAATGCAAGAATACGATGTCGGGGCTTTCCAAAAAGTTCTTTTTATAAAGCTATAAAGCTGAAAACTCAAAGTTTTCCTTGTCTATGCCTTACCAGCCTAGGACGTGCAACGTAAAAATAAACTAACAGACTACGGATTGGTAATACTTCAATGCATTATGCGGAAAACTTACCGAATATATGCTGACGCATTACTTTTCACGTCGGGTATTGCATTTATTTTACTCGGAATTGACACTAAAAATTGAGCAGTAACCCCCGGAAACATTTTTAATGTATGTATGTACACTCGAACATAAAAGCTCACAAAAAGAAAAGAAGAACGAGTTCGGCAAAATTCTATAATAGGAATCAAGGATGTTCATGAGATTAGACGGAAGTAACAGCAAATTCGACTGGAATGGCGTTACATTTTCTCCCTGGAAGAATCGAAGGACCAACAATAGCCGTAAGAAAGTACCTAATACTGTAAGAAAAAGTTGTATTTCAAATAATGTTCCTAATACCCGCAAATCTCCATCCATTCAAAATCCTCAAATTACTAATACTCGTAACATCCCATTAATACCACGTTCTACTGTTGCTTCCGTTTCTTCCCTTCAAAATACAAACAACAACGTAGCCAATATTAGCTCTTCTTTACCCTCTAGCCAGCTGGCTACCTATGTCGCCTCTGCAGAGGCAACTACGAATACTGCCTCTTTTGACAATTTGATGACAACTGCTTCTCGTCGAAAAGCAGTCAACTCTGTTAGGCATTTATCCTAACATAACACCTTCTTTAAATGGACTCAGACTCTTTTACCACAATTGTAGTGGTATGAGAGGGAAATTAAATAAATTATATCTTGACGCAAAATCCTGCCACTTTAATTTACTCGCCTTCACAGAAACATGGCTAAATGATTCCCATAAGAATGAAGAGATCCTTGATAGCAGTTGGACAATTTACAGAAGCGATCGTGACTATTGTTCCACAGGTCAAACGCGAGGCGGTGGTGTTTTGCTGGCGGTTAGCAACACACTTTCAAGTGAGATTATTGACACCACCCCCAATGTATTGTTTCAACACCTTGTTATTCGTGTTTCTTTGAATAACCATTTCCTTTATATTAGTTTGGCCTATATTCCACCCAGATCGGACGAATCAGTTTACAACCATTTCTGTGAATTAATATCTTCCATTACAACGTCTCTGAATGAAAAAGATAAAATAATATTCTTAGGGGATTTCAATCGTCCCAACTTATGTTTTATCCCCGATGAAAATGACGCATTTCTTCTTCTTGTTAACCTAAGATTCTAATGAGTTCAACCTTGCGAGTACTTTTTATGGCAACGATTTGCAGCAAGTCTCTCCAACTCCCAACCAAAACGGTCCTTGGTTGGATCTTGTGTTTACAAACGCCTATGACGAAGTAGTGGTAAGTCCAACTAATGATGCAGAGCATCTCTTTTCAAATAGTTTACACCACACTGCACTATCAGTTGAACTCAGTGGCGTGGCGTTCATGGAAGCAAGGGAAGCATTGCTTCCCTCACATTTTTGCTGATATATGTTTTAATTTCATATTTTTCGAAAAAAAAATCGTGAATATGAATTTTCTACATAAATTTTCCCAAAAACTAATAGTGAACATATCACGTAACTAAGGTGGTAACACCACAAAATGATCATCACTAGCGAGCCAAGAGCACGCATGGAAGCAACGAAAAAATTGCATCTACTAGCATTTAGTTCTTTCCATGCAGACTGGATTGTGACGTCATAGAAAAAAAAGTGTTTGTACTATCTATTTGGAAGCAATGAAGAATTTGCTTCTCAGGAGAAATTCTCGTCTCAAGAGAGAAGGTCCAACTAGTGATGAGTCTGCGTCCGTACGTTGACGTATGCGCCGAGGTAAACCACGCAAAGCATATGTTGCACCCAAACATAACTTACCGAACAGCCAGAAAAGTGGCATGCTCCTTAAGCAACCTTTAGCTCAATTTTTACTACGAGCTGTCCGTACGTAAAGTGGTAATGAGATACGACTTGACATACGTTCGCTTATGCGTTTTATGGGCACTTAAATTCACTCATGTTTGCGTACGTCAAAAAGTGCCTTTTTTGCTCTAAAACCGGCCGGTTTTGACAGACGATTACGGCCGCAGACTCATCTTTGGTTAGGGCTAGAAACTGAAAGAGAAGCCGCCTTGTGAAAGCCAAACGGTGAAAGTGCAATTAATAGGTTTAATGTGTTTATTTGGTCTGTGAATAGCATGGATCCAAATTGTTTAATTAGGGACCTTTTTCGATTTCCTTTTGGATCTCGATCTTTTGCGGACAAAAAGGACATTATCGAAAAAGGTCGACCGAAACCGAATTTGGAAATTGTCTCTGTAACGAAGAGATGCACTCGGCATTTTACTTGCAAAATCTATGAAGATACGGAATGGACTACCGGTTGTAAAATTAGACAAAAATTATTTTGCTGGCCATGTCTGTTATTTTCAAACGATTTCAATGTTTGGCGTACCACAGGTTTTTGTGATTTAAATAATTTGCATAAAGCTGTGGACAGACATGGTACAAAATGCATTGACCACTTTCCAAGTTTGGCTCCGGTCCAAGAATTAAGGAATTGCTAAGTAGTCAACATAAATCGTCAGTTATATTGCACAATGAGAAAGTAAGAAAAAACAGAGAAATATTGAAGATTCTAATAGATATTGTGGTCACAACGAAAGTGTAAATTCTTGCAACAGGGGATATTATGTAGAAACAATAAATCTTTTGGCAAAATACAACCCAGACTTGCGAGCTCATCTAGAGCAAGCAACTGTTTTTTCTGGAACATCAAACAATATTCAAAACGATCTCATTAGTAGCATTTCAAAAAAATTATTCAAAGAGATTTATAATGAAATTCAGGAAACTAAATTCATAGCAATAATAGTAGATGAAATATTATTATTATATATTTCATGTCGTTCACAGCTTTCAACAACATTTCGTTATATTACTTCTTCCGGTGCAGTTAAAAAAGCATTTATAAGTTTTACAGATATTTCTGATGACCAAACTGCGTTGCGTTTGTTTAACCTTGTTTTGGATATTGTTCAAAAATTCAACTGCGATAACAAACTTATTTGCCAAAGTTATGACGGAGCTTCTGTAATGTCTGGCAAAGCAACTGGATTGCAAACACGTGTAAAAGAAATGTATAAAAATGCAATATTTATTCATTGCTTCGCACATCGACTGAATTTGGTTTTATCTAAATCGTGCAATAGTATACGAGAATGTCGAATTTTTTTCCAATCAATTACCTGTTTTTCAACATTTTTTAACCATTCAACAAAAAGAACATTTGCTTTAGATTTATTCCTGAAAAAAGACTTCCGAAATTAGCCTCAACACGTTGGACTTTTAATGGTCGATTAGTTCTGACCATTTTCGATAATATAGAGCAATTAAAAGAACTTTTTGAACATATGATTGAAAATGAGAGTGCAAATTGGGATGGAGAGACCATTAATAGTGCAAGGGGGCTTCTTGTTCTACTAACTAATTTTCAGTTGGTTTTTCTGCTCAATGTTTTCTCAAAAACTTTTCCACAAGCTGACGTGCTTTACGATATATTTCAGTCCAAGCAAACTAATATACTGTACTGTATTAAAAAAATTGCAGATTTTTAACTTGAAATAAAATCAAATTAAACACCCAAATTAAAATATCACGCGAAGAAATACTTAAAGCTATATTGGAGCTCGATTGCAACAAAGGCCCTGGTCCTGATCTCCTTCCACCGACCTTCCTGCGGAGGTGTGTAGAGTAGCTAATAACACCCCTGCATATATTCTTTGACAGATCACTTTCATCCGGTGTTTGCACTGATGACACTGACACACACACCTGATGCACTTTTCCTTCAATCCAAGCTTAATTCTCTTGTTCAGTGGTGCAATATAAACAAGCTCTCGCTGAATATTGACAAGTGCCAAATCATAAGTTTTAGCCGTAAATGCATGGTTACGCAGAATACCTACTTTCTCGGCAACAACTTATTAACTCGCGTTGATAACGTTGTTGATCTCGGTGTTGTGATGGATGTGAAACTTCGTTTCACCTTGCACTACGACAAAATTCTTTCCCGTGCGAATAAGCAGCTCAGCTTTATTAAACGACGTGCCAAGGAGTTTAAAAACTTGTGGGCCACAAGATCATTATACACTGCACTTGTACGCCCTCTTCTCGAATACGCCTGTATTATTTTGAACCCAGCCTTTGAAATTCAAAATAACAGACTCGAGTCCATTCAAAAACAATTTTCACTTTTCGCCCTAAGAGATCTGTACAACCCTTACGATTTCGAAAATTTACCGCCATATGAGTTTAGACTGGGTCCACTATTCAACTGGGTCATTTAAACTTAACTTCACTTGCATCTAGAAGAATGATGATATCGGCCTGCTTCACATTTGACGTAATTAGAGGCGTTATTAGAGTTGAGTTCTTCAATAGTAAATTTGTGATAAATATCCCCTTAAGGAACACCAGGTCCAATCGTTTACTAAAGGAATATCCACATTCCACCATATATGCAGCTAATGAGCCGGTGAATAGATGCTGCAGGGTCTTCAATGGCTTTAGCAACCTTTATTCCCCAACGATTTCCAAACTATCCTTCAAGTCTTCCTTTATCTAAGCCATTTGTACACCATAATTTTTAAGCTCTTGTTTAATTATCGTTTTTAATTGTTACTCTTTTATTTCCTTATTATTTTACTTATTGTCTATTTTAAACTTATTTGTTTACTCCATTAGTTATTTATTTATTTATGTGTTATTTATTTGCACCTTACACTTTTTTATTTCCTTTTTATTTTACTTATTGTCTATTTTAAACTTATTTGTTTACTCCATTAGTTATTTATTTATTAATGTGTTATTTATTTGTGCCTTACACTTTTTTTTGTTTTTAAATAATTGGATATTTCATATTTTTTATGTATGTATATGTATTTATGCCTTGTTTGGCTAATAAATAAAATAAAATTCAATTTTTGTCGAAGTTTTCACGAAAAATGGAGAAAAGCCAGAGGGAAAGATGAGATTCTGAGAATTTTATTTCACATTATCTGTCATCTGGCTATATTTATATCTACACCCCTGTACCTGCTTATAAACCCGATTTGTGCTCTTCGCTTATAATGAATGGGCCCTTCCACACTTGTATTCTTGATGCACTCCTCAAACCGGTTTTCTGGGCAAGAGACGGAAACGTTATTTGATTGCGTTTGTGTTTTGCCAGATTGACGAATAGTTAGCGTAATTAGTTTCGATGAATTTAGTCTATGTGTAGACATTTTTATCTGGTTGTTTCTGATTAGGTTTATCTTGTTAGTATAAGAATATTTCAGCGAGGAAAACATGAACTATTGCGTTTTACATCTCGACGATGGCCCAAAGTTTGCTTTGAGATAATCATTACAGCCCGCTAAGGGTGCCTTTGCTTCACCAGTGAAATGACGCAGTTGCTTCTACTGTTATCGATAACTGCCTTCCACTCAACTCTTTTTTAGGCTGATCTGGTTGCTTAGCTGCTCATTGCTGCTTTTGAGCAGCTAGTGCTGGGTTACGAAACGAGTCCATTCATTTAGTTTTGTCTACTTGAGAGCTTCTTTCTCCTTTGTGGAGATTCCAAAAAGCATTCTTTCGAATTCTATACGCCCGAAAAGATTTGAACTGAGATTGGGTGCCCGAAGTGAAAGCGGCACTTCAGGCTTCTGCAGCTTAGTTGCTGTTTTTCGAGGTTTCCGTTCAGTATGTACGGGTTTCTTCGTCTCATCAGTGTCAATTTCATTGCCTTGGCATTGCGAGCTATCGAGACTGTTGCCAGAAGTCCGTAGAGCAGGTGAGGTAGCTACTTCTCCTGAATCGAGAGAGACGGGCAAGGTGCCCGTCGACGGTGGATCATTTTCCCCCGCTATTTTTTTCCGGTTGTCAGTGGAGAAAGCTTCCCAACTACTCTTCCATCAGTTGGCAATTGAAGCAGCTGTGGAATTAAGAACGCCAGACAATTCAAAATCTGTCTTTTTATTTGAGTTCCAGTTTCGATATTTGAGTTTTTTTTGACAAACATTGATGTTCTTGGCTCCAAACTCAGATCCTTTATCTTAGTTCATCAAAAATAAAAATTTATTGTCACCAAAACTATCTCACGGTTATCTCTGCAAAGCTGTGAGAGCATGCGGCTTACTGAATGATTACTAAACTAACAGCGGTTTCTGAGATCCCTCCGAGCCAGAAAAAGTTCTAGCGCATCGGAACCGCTAGAAAACTAATTTTCGAAGAAATTATCTTTGAGTGACAAACAAATGTGGAAAGACGTTATACCCTTTTTTTTAGAATCATATCAACCATTCCTTATCCAAAGCAACAAAACTCAAAACTCAAAACTGTTCAGTGCTGGCAGCACTTTCCCGACGCAGCAGCAATCAGTTTACCTTAACAAGCTCATACTTAAATCAACGTATCGTTTGAGTTTTGTTTTCATCGCAGGATTTCATGGAATGTTTAAACGATTAAACGTTGTTTGAGGCTGCCATCCGAAACATTTTCAAAACTCGAAAAATTTAAAAATTGGTTTCTTATTTCTATTCCAAATGCTTTGCATATGAGTATGTAATTTTAAGCATCTGTTGGCGCAATATTTACGAAAATGGCTAATGCTGGCTACCCTGTGTTAACATCAAAGCAAAATATATACCAAATCTGCTTCAGGCTAAGTTAAACCCAACCAGTAAATTTCGTTTCGATGGAATCACTGCGCTGGAAGTTCTACAGGTGAAAAGAATTTTAGGGTTACCACCCTCAAAACTTTTCAAGTATTTAAAGCGTTAATATTTGTTGTTAATTTTCATTGCAAGATGATTCCCATTTGAAAATCTAATGATATAATCACTTAGTAAAGAAATTCCAATAATTACAAAAATGGTCATAGCTGGCAGCCCTTTCATGATTTTTGTACGAAATTCCTACGGCACTTGGTTTACGTTAAGGGGTATTTTATGCATGAACTTCATTTTGATTTCATGAAAGAAATTTCACAAAGTAAGATCCAAATATTGTGTGAATTTCGTTTAAATGCGATGGCTGAATCGGAAGTTATAGGCCAAAAAGCTGTTTTTTCTGTGAACTTTCAAGATGGTACCACTGCCGCAGGGTTATCCGCATTTCAAAATCAGTTCTATCAGATCTGGTCCTAGCTTATACCAACATGTCCTGTAAAGTTAATTATACTCGGATTATCCGGTCGTCAGTTGTCGTGAACAGAAGTTTCGAGTACTGAAAATAGAGGTAATTTGGTGATGGGTTGCCGTTCTTGCGCAAATCGGAATTTTGAAAATTTCAATTTGACATGAAGGACAAAGAATAATATTTATGAAAGATTTGAAATTTTTGTCAAAAATCAAAATTTTTCAGGAGGATCAATGATTTGAAAGATTTTTTTTCAGCAGCCTGCCGCAGCTACAGGGTTACCCGTTTTATCTTGAAAATGCATATGTGTTAAATTTTAGTCAATATCAATACGCTCTGTAATTTTCACGATGATCCATTGTTTTTCTGACAAGTAACGACAGATCAAAATTTGAAAAAAAATCCTTGCCTACTTTTAGGCACTCTGCACCCCCACACGGCTCAAAATTTCCAATTCTTTATCATAGACAAGCTCAAAACAAAATAAGTTTTCATTCCTAAACATTTATATAAACAAAATTTTACACTGCTTGGAAATATAGGAGTACCTGAAAATTAACTAACACGCTCGCCGCTGCCAAAAGGTTTAGAATATCTGAATTCTAGTAAATTATGGACCTACCTACTATATACATCTACATCCTCCGAAAATTTCATTTCAATCGAATCGGTTACTCCAGAGATTATCTCTATTAACCATTTTGCTGATATATATATATATATATATATATATATATATATATATATATATATATATATGTATATATATATATATATATATATATATATATATATATATATATATATATATTGTTACCGTACGACTCTCGTCACAATCAAATCGGAAAATAAATTATGGGCCTACCTACTATATACATCTACATCCTCCGAAAATTTCATTTCAATCGAATCGGTCACTCCAGAGATTATCTCTTTTAACCATTTTGCTGATATATATATATATATATATATATATATATATATATATATATATATATATATATATATATACAGTGGGTCACAGCTTATTTTATGCAGTAGATACTTCTCATTTTCATACGGTATATTCTTTAAACGAAAAAGTTGTATAATGAAAAATCAAAGTAGAATGGTTATCACAGCTGCATCAAATATGAAACAAACACCGAACAATCAATTAATGCGTCTGCGGCTTTTAAAATTCGAAGAAAAGCAAAAAAGTATCGATATTACATGTCACAGCTTATTTTATGCAGTGGCTAAGAGCTAGCGATTTTGCACTCTTCCATTCAGTTCTGAAAGCGTTTTTCTTGTGTCCACTTTGTTAATTGATTTTTAATTACTTTCTTCTCGTTTGAAGTGTGATTTAGTTATTGAAAAGATTTTCACAAATAGAATAGAAAATGGGTCCTCGTACGACAACAGAACAAAGGGAGTTGGTCATAAACCATTTTAAAAACGGCGAATCTCAGCGGAAAATTGCTTCTATGGTAAATATAAACGCATGTACTGTTCAAAAAATTATTGAGCGTTTTTTGCACGAGAACCGGGTGCATGATAAAGGAAGAAAAGCACCTAATAAAATTTTCAACGAAGCTGACGAGCGATACATTGTGCGGAAAATTATTGCTGACCCTGGGCTCTCCGCGGTAAAATTGACCACCGAAGTGACCGAAAGCCTTGGCAAAAAATGTAGTGTGGAAACTGTTCGCCGAGTACTGCGGAATCACGATTTTCATGGTCGAGTTTCCCGCAAAAAGCCATTTATTAGTCCTAATAATAAGCTCAGTCGATTGAACTTTGCTAAAGAGCATCTTGGTAAGAGCTAAGGTTTCTGGAACCCAGTTATCTTTGCGGATGAATCTAAATTTAATATATTTGGCTCAGATGGCATGTCTTACGTATGGAGAAAGCCAAATACAGAGTATAATAAAGAAAACCTAAAGCCAACTGTTAAGCATGGTGGAGGAAGTGTTATGGTATGGGGCTGTATGTCGGCTTCTGGTCCAGGAAAACTGACTTTTATAGAAACAACAATGGACAAGCACATGTATCTTCAGATTCTTAAAGATAATTTGTTGCAAAGCGCTGAAGATTTGGGTATTCGGTCCAATTTTCGATTCTATCAAGACAACGACCCAAAACATAAATCAGGCATTGTTCAGTCATGGCTGATACACAACTGTCCTCATTTAATGACGCCACCACCACAATCACCAGACATGAATGTTATTGAAAATTTATGAGCAATATTGGAGCAAAATATCAGGAAACATACAATCTCTAACAAAAATGATCTGAAAGGAGCTTTGGAATTCGAATGGAGGAAAATATCACCAGATGTTACACGTAAATTAGTTAATTCAATGTCAAATCGGCTTAAAGCTGTTGTAAGCCAGAAGGGGTATCACACAAAATATTAAAATCTACATAATTTCTATGTATTTTCATTTTATTTTATATTATCAGTAATTGCATAAAATTAGCTGTGTGATGGAATTTTGATGTTTTTGGAAGTATCTTGATTTGTAGCTTATAAATAATAAACATTGCCATGAAATAAAGTTAACGTCTAAAATTTACAAGTTTTTATTTCAAATAGCGTAAGTTTTAAGTTTATATTCTTTCCAGTTTCGTAGTTACAGAGCCTCAAAACATAGAGTATGAACTGCATAAATTAAGCTGTGACCCACTGTATATATATATATATATATATATATATATATATATATATATATATATATATATTGTTACCGTACGACCCACGTCACAACGCAAATAGCCCCGATTTCTCCTGCAAAGTACGAGGGGGGGGTGAGTTCGGGCGCCACTCGTTTCTGAAAACCCGCTGCTACCAAAAACTACCGCCACCGCGAAACGAGAATTCGGTGCGGCTTTAAATTCTTTTCCCCGAATCGATTACCGTCAAAGACACACAAACCAACTAAACCGCTGAGGAAAAACACCCGTCACAATTTTCTATTACAAACTCAAATGATCTTTAATGTAATCTCTTCAATCTAATCACAATCTAGCACGGCGCCGCGATCTGTCTTAAAATAGAAATTATTGAGCTATGGTATATCGGTTTAGCAATCTTTACAACAGTCAACAACCTCTTCTTTCTACTGTTTTGTTTCGTTTTTACTAACTAAAACTAATTCTTCACGTGACCTACCTCCAATTCAATTTTCCTCGTAGATTCGCCTGACCTCCATCGATCTTCTGCTGTACAATAACCGGCACTTCCTCTGATACGTTGTATTCGTTTCTTTTGCTATCGTGCCGCTGTAATGTTAGCAAATTCCTCGTTCAAACATCGAAATTCAAATTCGATCGCGCGCACTATGCGGGATTCTCGTTCTGTCGATGTAGTAACCGCCTTCGCTCGATATTCTCCACCAGGTTCAGCCAAAATCCTCTACTCGTATTCCCGTCCGAAAGATTCTAAACTCACTAACCAGGTTCCCGGTTTTCCTCGTGAAAATTTTGGAAAGAAAAATAATATATATTAAACTCCGCAAGTTGCAGCCGATCGACCAACTTCACCTCTTCCTCGTAGCAGAATGAACACAGCGCTCTCGTTGACTCCCACACGGAACCTTGACTATCTGTTCCGAGTCCTGTTTTCGCGGTACTTCTTTGGACCGTTGAGCCTGCTTGTAACTATCATGCACTTCTTGCATGGTTAGAGCAATGCACTTTGTGGTCGGGCATTCACCTTATCTTGCACGAGCTCTTGCTGGCAGTACTATTGCTGCATGTGATGTTTCTTCATATTGAATTGTGCACGCGCCGAATTCTCAGTATTTCGTTTGCAGCCGTCTGTAACTTGTTTATCTGCCACATCTGTCAAATCACGCGACGATAATAACCCTGATTTCGCTGCTGTGAATTCTTTTCGTACAACTATATTCCTAGTTCGGAAATATCGTATTCTTAGGCCGGAAACCTAGCGAACGGGTTCTGTGCGTTTCGTAGTTCGGTGGGCAGATTATTCAGCTAAGATATCTCAGTTTATGTTTTCCTTTTAGGTCCGTGTGCTCACAAAATCCATTGGCTACTACGTTCGGCGCTCGCATACGTCTCGTTGTTCGGATGGTTACGTTGTTTTGTGTTGTGTTCTAGGCAGCTCCCCAGGTTCGTCCACCGGCGGGTCAAGGCAGACGCTGGTTGTGGTGTTGTTTTTCGATCGCGACTGTTTTAGCTTGACGATGCCGAACTGCTTCGTCCGTAGGGTCGCTAGGCGTTGACGGCTCGATCCACCTACTTCTTAACCATACAATTTGGCCTACCACGAGGTGTTTTTCCCCGGACTCGATTGCCCTTCGCGCACCGCCCTTCTTTTGTTCGCGTGAGTACCGTGACATCTTCGAGTGGGAACCATGACAATATATATATATATATATATATATATATATATATATATATATATATATATATATATATATATATATATATATATACATATATAAAAAGAAATATGAATTTTCGGCGAAACGAGTTTAATAGTAATTTTCTTCGAAAATTAGTAATAATACTAATTTTCGAAGAAGAAGAAAAACATGAGCGGGTAGAGGAAGTTACCAGCAGAGATATCATCATGGTAATATCGTTTGGAGGTATCCAGGGTGCGGCACGTGGAGACGAAGGCTTATTAGCTTCCAAAAACTGGCAATGAACTTAATTTTTTCAAGACATAACGCCAATAATCTTTTCTCGCAACATGGAGAGACTTGCCAGATTGCTCACTATCAGATCACAGGCACGTGGCATTTAAGTCCACAGAATTCTTAACTAAGCATGAAAAGAACTAACTTGAAAAACTCCGATCATCTATCTACACTTAACTGGATGACGATTCAACGCTCACCAATCAGGAAGATGTGAATAAGGCAAAAAACTCTCTTACTGTTCGAGTTAACAATACCACTGCGAAATCCTGCAGTTCAACTTGAAACAAAGAGAGAAAAAAGCCACAGTGGAGGAACAATGAATTGCGGCTCTTTAAAGTGAATGTGGATCAACCCTTGCTAAAAGGCTCAACAATTGGCCAAACTATAAAGCTAAATTAAGGCTTTTCAGTAATCTTTTGCGGAAGGAGAAAAGAGCTCAATGGAAATTTTTGTGTGCTAAAATTAAAAGTAATAATGAAACTGCTTGCCTCCAGAAACTTCTAAGTTTAAATCCTGCTGCTTCAGACTTCGATGGTAATTAGACTCCAAGATGCTTAGCGTTTTGACCGATACTCACTTTCTTGGTGGTGTCGCTTGAATTACAAAGGAGTGCAAGCTCGATTCCTGGCATTTTCAGCGCACACATAAGATTGTAAAGGCTCTTGTAAAGGCTCTATCATTGTTTATGTTAAAGATATATATATATATATATATATATATATATATATATATATATATATATATATATATATATATATATATATATATATATATGTATATATATATATATATATGTATATATATATATATATGTATATATATATAGATATATATATATATATATATATATATATATATATATATATATATATATATATATATATATATATATATATATATATATATATATATATATATATATATATCAGTGGCGAGGGGTGAATTATCGATGGAGGGAAGCCGAATAATTATCCACCATTTTATATATGTATAATAATGATGTTTGGCATGCTGATGTTTGTCAGACTTACTATTTTCTATTTAATTCTCGTCAGACTTACAGACGGTATAAAAAATCTTAATTCAAAAAAATGATAAGCACATGTATATCAATAAATTAGTGAGCAGTTTTTATAGGGTCACCTTCAATATACATGAAACCATTTGTTTTAATGTAAATAATGTTTGTAAAAAAGAAGCATTGAAATAACGTCTTTCTGAGCCTGCAGAACGCTAAATGGAAAAAATTGAAAGCAGCTATTTTTATCCATTAAATTTATAAATATTTTGGAAATAAAGCGGTTGAAATGAAAAAGTTGCGAAAAATATCCTTAACATGAAGATGTATGAACAATTTTTCTTTTACTATACTTTCAAACTGTTTTGCGACTTTTACTTTTGATATTTTTAAGGGTTAACGTATATATTTTAAGCATACATATTAAAAATATCAAGTTTCAGATATCCCACGACAAATAGTTTTATGTATTTTTCTTTTTATTCCTGATTCCTGCTTTTCATGAAATATTATGTAATTAGAATTAACAATTTTCCGCAGAATAGGTATCATAAAAGAGTTTAACGCAAGACAGTCCTTAGTTAAAAATTCTTAGCTTCATTTTTTTTGTTTCCAGGAAATACGAATTTTAATTTTACCGAGTTGGCACGTAATAAAAACTTTGCACTTCCAAAAAATAGCTTCGCCGGTTAGATTACTTCTGTTCTTTTCATAAGTGCAGAGAATGTCAAGAAATGTTTGGTGTTTAGTGAATAGAGGCACTTAATACTTTTTTGCTTAGGAAAACGTCCGAAGGCAAAAACAATGTTTTTAACACTAAAAGACATTTCTTTGATACAATTTACTAAAAATATGAAACAAATTCACTTGAAACAACATTTTCGTTAAAACATATTGCATTGTAAATTATGATAGTCCTTGTAATACCTAAATCAATCAACGTAAATCATTCAAAGTATACATTTTTTCAGTCTCTTTTTTATTTCAGTTAAACTTTCTTATGGCAAGCTCTCGCAAAAACTGACATTCTAGTTCATAGGAATGAATCTTTTAATCACTACACGCAAATACTAGTGGACCTTGCATGAACATGTTTAATCTTAGTTGATTTACAGTTCTGCAAGCATGAGATTTCCCTTTCTGGCGTAGAAACTAAACTAAGGAAAAGTACTACATTCTGGATATGTGATAATAATATTAGGCGATTTGTTTAAAACAAACTGTTGGCAAGTTACAAAGGCAGAGTTCAATGCGCTCTATTATATCATGAAATTAACCTAAAAACTGGATTCTGGTGCTTATGACTTTTTTCTTAGCACGCAAAATTCATTTCTAAAAACTAACGTAAAAATTTTTTTAAGATAGCCAGTAAAATTGTAGTTTCACACTCATATCTCAAATATATAATTTTTACGTGCTGTTCTTTATGTGAGCAATACAACTATCGAAAGTAACGTTCACATAAAAATAGCACAACGGCAATATTGAATGAACCGATCGAAATTTTCTTCAACTCTAGAACCATTCGTAAGCCGATCGATCACGGCTTATTTTTCATCTGTTAAACCGAGACGATGCTAGTATTTCAGCAAGGAACGAAAAGAGACAGACACAAGGCAATACACATTTGATCAAAGCCTCTTAGTGACTCGCGAATAAGAATTTGCAAGCCGGAAAATTTCGGCTTGTGAATGGGAATTTTCACGTTATCGTAATATGCAAAAGATGGTATATGATCTTTAGTCATTTGAATATCATGTACATGTTTAAGATGCATACGGGTCATTCTTTTACAAATCGTACGGATTTCGAGAAAAAAAATTTTGACACTTTTAAATTGGCTGAAAATTTTTTCCCTGCATATTTGAGCAAAATAAATAGACACCTATTAGAAGATTTCGCTTCAAAAATTTTATTTCCGAAAATATAAATTTTTCTATTTTCATGATTTTTGAGATTTTTCCCGATCCTATCTTATTCAGAATCCATTATTTCTACGAACACTCATCGTATCAACGTCATTTTTTTTTTAATACGCTCAATAACGTCAGCTTTCGAAGTTTTATTACAAAAATTTTTTTTTGCAAAATTTGCAAAATTAAAAAATTAATAACTATTTATTTGTTTAAATGAAGAACAAACGCCTTTACCCCAACTTAATTTGATCGAAAAAAATACCATGGTGTTCGTTATGCTATTGTCTACACAGGCCATTTTACAAAAACATGGGCTCGTGATTACTTTCCGAAAAAAAAAAATATTTTCAAGTTCAAGTCGCGTAGCGCGCGCGAAGTATCTCAGCTCTCAGCGAGGGACGAGTCAGAACGCATCATGGGTCTCAGAGATTTATAGCAGCTTTTAATTTCAAATGTCGACTATGTGTATGCAACTGCAACTTACGCATATAAATTGTTTTTTCCAAAAATTATTTTATTGAAATATAAAGAAATACATACAGTTTCTATCGTCGCCTGCGGCTATTGACTTAGACGTATTACAATATTAACATCCTATCTTACAACTTTTACTTCTACCGAATCGTCATCTTCTTGCGAAGAAAAGTGCTTTGCTCGTACTTTTTTTCTCGAAATAGGAATAATGGAATGAAAGGTCAAAGTCACAGTTACAGTTACAGCTTTCACAGTTACAGCCTTCTCAAATCTCGCTCTTAATTTTTTTTCTTCCTCAATATATTCCATATTTGTTATAAATTTTGATGAAATGTTGGGAAGAGCCTCAGCTGCCCATTCAAATAATTTTTCCGGAATTGGATTGGATATTCTTTGTAAGCTAGCTCTTGCAGCTAACCTTTTTAAAGTTCAACCTAATCCATCGCATGCGCCCTTTCCATGAGATGTAGGGAAAAAACGCCACTCAGCAGCTAGACCAAAATCTTTTTTATGGTGGGTCAAATTGATAAAGTTCTTTGTGTTCTTATACTGAGCACCAGATCCATCAGAAAAATAAATGATCTTTGAAACTTCATTGAATTCTTTTTTTATAAAATCCACTAATAGTTTTTGAAATACATGGACTGCTATTGTGTCGTGGTGTAAACATTCTGAAATGACAACTAAATTTTTTACTTGAATTTTGTCGTTATCAGGCTTGTAATATATTGCAAAAGGGTGCACTGTAGCCTGATCATTGTTCCAGTGGAAACCTTGAGCAGCATTTTTCAGAAAAATCACAGACTACAATGCACTCATTTTTTGTCAGGTTCTCTTTCTTACTTTTCATGAATTCATTTTGCTTTCTCACGAGGGATGAATGGAGTAGTAATTTTTCTGAGCTAGTTTTCAATTTTTGTAAATATTCATCAGCTGGAGAAATCATTAGTTGCAAGGTAGTTCTGTCAACCGTAGTCCACTGTCTGTACGTAATTTGGTCAATAAGGTTTTCTTCGAAAATAGTTTCTATATTGTTGATAAAATTATCTGCACCTGGGCACTGAGAGCACTTTCCAAAATAACAATCATTCTTGGGTTCAACACAAATCATACATTTCAAACAGTCATGATAATTTTCCAATGGATTGGAGGTGTGGGCCATGAGCTTTCTTATATTACACCCTTCGAGCATCAATTTAACATTTTCGTGGATCGTACAAACACAAACAGAATGTGTGCCACTTGCACCAGCAAGCACGCAATATTTTGGTCGGAGAGACGCAAATTTGGAAAAACTACATTTAATTTCTGGATAAGCTTCCTTGAACAATTCATAGAGTTCTTTTAAATTCACCAAAAGTAATGTTTTTTGCATGTGTACGTGTTTTTCATCAGTTTTCACAGAAACAAAATCCTTTTTACCCGGCATTACACGGCAATTTTCATCTAATTCATAAAAATCGATGATTGACTTGACTGTTTCTTCATTCAAAAACGGATGGCTTTTTGGTGTAGTATCAGATAAAATACCCTTTTCTACCGCAATTTTTTTCGCGATCGTAATCATGTGAAAAGTAGCAAGAGGAAAATGATATTGAATTTTGCGAAAAGACCAATCTTTGAAAATAGTTAAGATTTTGATTTTTTTTTTCGTTCTGTGCTCGCGTTAAATCCCATTTTCAAAACTTCCAATAATTTATCATTGTCATTGTTTTCATAACTTTCATCACCATCATCAACAGCAGAATTGAAAATTGTAGCAGCCAATGCATTTGATAGTTCCTTAATTTTTTCAGTCGAATAACGCTGTTGATTGATTTTCTTTTTTTCTATGGGCGAAACTCCTAATAGCTCCAAACCTTGGTTGATTGAATCAACCGCTGCTGATACCGCTACATTGTCTTCTTTTAATGATACAGGACAATTTCTTTGGGACGATTCAATTTCAGGGTCCTCACTTTCTGGTGTGTCTTGTTCTCCACGATTATTGATTGGCTCTTTCTTGAATAAAAAAATATTCCATACCCATTATTAGTAAATTTAAAGTTGCACGAATCGATGTAAAATTCGGATAATTTGAATTTTTAAATAAAGTTAAAATAAAGATTTCATTGACACAATTTTATTTACAATCCCAAAGATATTTATATTAATTATCAAACAGTTCAATAAAATTTTCATTGATTGAAATTATAAACTCATCAATATCTTGAGAAAGAATACAAAATTTCAGAAATAAAGTTCCAATCGTAAATATATTCATTTTCAAGAGACCAGAAAATTGAAGGAAATCTACTTTTTTTCGTTTATTGATTTAGAAGAACTTATTCTATTTCTTAAATTATGAAATGATGACATTCTCAATGATTAAGTATTATCAATTTTCTATTTAACAAATTTTGGAAAATTTTTCAGGCTTGAGAATACGAAGATTTTTGTAATTGCAATGAATACGTAATTGATATTCTTATTTTCTAGGTATTCGTAGAATTATATGAATATACGAGTATCAAGAATCGTATCGATTATTCAGACATTTAGTGCAGTTTCGGAAATTGTCTAAGAGCCTAGACAGACGACACAAGTTAATTATCATTTTGAGCCCAATGATAATTATCCATTACGTGTGTCATGGTTAATCATCATTTATAACATCATCAATGAGGTTCTACGAATTATCATTTGGAAGCTAATGCTAATTTGCTCTTATCGATTGTCGCACCATCTACGGAGAAGATTATGAAATTTACTGGGGAAATTCGGGAAATTCCATTTGAAATAATGTAGTTTCTAACTGTCAAAAACATAAACATATTATTTCGAATATATTACAATATGGCATGCAAATGTTTCATTTTTTGCACATTTTTTCGTATTCTCTTCTTCAATACCTGAACATTTTATGTTTTCTTCCTTATCGTGATTAAACTTTTTTTTGGGTAAAATTTCCATAATTTTACACAATGGTTCATTCGCAGTAAAACTTGTACTAATTTCTGATTTTTTGATGTGTTTCGATAAACAATAACTGTCAAAATAATACCATTTAAATTCAAACAACCTACAGCTGTTAAACAACCTGATTCAAATAACCGTGTGTCACTGTCCAAACAAATTATCATTAGAGTTCAATGATCATTGTGTTAATGATAATTAACTTGTGTCGTCTGTCTTTAGTCTAAGTTCATTTTCGAAAAAAATTAAAAATCTGTGGAATTTAATTCATAAGTTATAAAATTTGATTATTGGTTTTCCGAAAATTCAAATATCGTGGAAATTTGTTGCATCATTAATTGCTATAGTATTTATTAGGTAAGGTAAATCGCATGGTGTGAAGTTGTTTTTCATTAATTTGATATAAACTATTAAAAATAAATTTATTACTAAAAATTTGTTAGAATCTGACATTCTTTCTAGTCTCAAGGATTTTCGGAATGATTGTAACGTTATTATGGATGACGTTATTATGGATATCACGAAAGTGTTAATTTAATTATATTCATTTCATACTTGATTAAGTGTAAAATTTACCTCATTTTGGCGATCCTTCAGTAATTTAGATACTTTTTTGCGGCAAGTAGTACAGATTGTCTGTTGGAGGGACTCATTTGTTACTGGCAAATGGAGAATTTCCAAATGTTGTTGCAGAACTGGTCGTAAATAATGTAATTTTCGATGACGGGGTAATTTGAAAGGATTGAAACATCGATCTTTCAGAAATCTCGGACCACTTGAAGATTTAGGCATTTTTCACTTCACGATTGCCACGAACATTAATTGTAAACAGTGTGATACGAGTAATGACGTACGTATACTACGCTTCTCAATAATAGAATGAAAATATTGGTTATTCGTCACTGCATATTTTCTGCGGTTTAAATTGCCCTTCGACAGCAAGTTCGGACGCGCTCCGACTCGTCCACTTCGCGCCCACGCGCGCGGGCGCTACGCGACTTGAACTCGAAAATATTTTTTTTCTCGGAAAGTAATCATGAGCCCATGTTTTTGTAAAATGGCCTGTGTAGACAATAGCATAACGAACACCATGGTATTTTTTTCGATTAAATTAAGTTGGGGTAAAGGCGTTTGTTCTTCATTTAAACAAATAAATAGTTATTAATTTTTTAATTTTGCAAATTTTGCAAAAAAAAAATTTTTGTAATAAAACTTCGAAAGCTGACGTTATTGAGCGTATTAAAAAAAAATTACGTTGATACGATGAGTGTTCGTAGAAATAATGGATTCTGAATAAGATAGGATCGGGAAAAATCTAAAAAATCATGAAAATAGAAAAATTTATATATTCAGAAATAAAATTTTTGAAGCGAAATCTTCTAATAGGTGTCTATTTATTTTGCTCAAATATGCAGGAAAAAAATTTTCAGCCAATTTACAAATGTTGAATTTTTTTAGTGTACGATTTGTAAAAGAATGACCCATATATATATATATATATATATATATATATATATATATATATATATATATTTATATATATATATATATATATATATATATATATATATATATATATATATATATATATATATATATATATATATATATATATATATATATATATATATATATATATGGAAATATGCATTTTTGGCGATCTCGATGTTAATAATAATGTTCTTCGAACATTAGTAAAATTGCCTTCAGCGTACTATATTATACTCGTATATGTTACTATTCTTAATATCATTATATACCCAAAGAACTAATATCCCAAATTGAATTGGATTTATCGGTTTAAATACTCTGCATGTTGAGCAATATACTTCTTTCATCATTATGTCTTATAATTATTATTTTCATTTATTGAAATGGAAACTTAACTTAAGAAAATGAGAAAAAGATCTTGCAATAGAGTAAATGGCGTTGTATCCTACGCGTGAAAGTCTTTTTGTTGGATATTTTCTTCATTTCTAAACAAACTAAACGCACGAAATTCAAATTCGTGCTCTGGTTTTCAAAAACAAAACTGTGTGGATTATACATGTGACTCTTACATGTCATTGTAATATTTTCTCGTTCAAAAAAGGCAGAACACTTATTTGTTCTTCAGAATACTCGTTTACTGTAACATTATTTAAATATTTTGGGGCATTATCTTAAGGCAATAGCATTTATCAGAAAGTATCAACAATAAACAAATTATTATCGACAATACAATTATTACAAGCAATCACATTTTCCCGAGACACATAAAAAGTCACAAGTGTCATATTCTAGAAGTATTTCCAGGTCCATCCTCGGAAAAAGGCATGAAAAGATAAACATTTTAATGATCTCGTTAATTTTATTTTTGGTAATTTTATAGCATGACGCAATAATATTGGATGAAAAATGTGGTGCTGTACAAGCTCCGTGCTCAAGCCAAAAAGTGAAAAAAGACTACAGCATTCTCGATTTTAACAAAGACAGGGTAAAAAAGCTTGTTTGAAACAAGTATAAACAAATATAATTCGAGTATATTCCTATCGCAACAGAATAATGTGACATTGGGCAGATAAGTAAACGGCTGTTTCAATCGACTGAACAAATAAAAATGTGGTCATATTTTATAGCATAATAATCTCCCAAAGGGTGTAATTATAATTCATGAAAATTAGAGATAAATGACATCTACATTTTATGCAAAATTAGCTTATCTAATGCAACGCATGAAAGTGTAGTAATGCGATCGACGAAACGAAATGCAGTGAAAACGTCATTGTGGAATCTAGCGATAGAAAGATCCGCACATCGACACCAGAGGTAATATAAATTGCCACTGACGACATTAACAAGTGTAATACATTTTAATTCGTTTCTTGTTAATTCAATTAACCGGTATCAAAATTGGTATTATCGGTATTTTATAGTTCAAAAATCGTATTTTTAATCTAACTTTAACTAAAAATATAAACTTATCACTTTGATTTTACCGAAATATTTTAAATAAAATAGTAAAATGTCAAATTTTGTGCACTATTTAAAGGTACTAGGGTTTTTAATTGTTGAGAGAGTTTACTTAAGGTGTAACTTAATCACGTTCTAACAGTCACTAAATTTTTATTCGTACAACAAAGGATAATTATATATGTACGAGAGTTGATCCAGTAATAGTGATAATCGACTATTTCCAGTTCGCATAAAATTAAAAAACCTCATATACCCACTAAGTTATGGGCTTCTTAAGCATAGAATGGGCCACAATATGGGCCTCTTAAACATAGAAAAACAAACTCACAAATATTCCAAGTCGTAATCAAAATCGGATAATATAAACATGTCGTTGAGAAAGAAGATACTGTTAGTTACAAATGTTTAGATCAATATATATCAAAAACGGTTATGGTTACAAGAAAAAGCTATTTAATCTTTTTCGTAGGAAATTTTTTATATTGTTTTTCTGAAGACATGACTCCTCCTGAGATATTTAGGAAGGGTCACTTTTGGTAAGCTTTGACCCCGTATAAAAAGTAACGAAGCACTCGGATCAATAGGGAGTTTTGACATTTTGTCCAGCACGCCAGTATCAAATTACACACCAAAATTCAGCTTTCCCTTAATAGTTCAACCTTTTTTATGTCAAATTTCACTGGACTAATGCGCTGTCGTCAATTCCATGGTCATATAAGCGCTCTTGCTCTATCGCACTAAACACGGGGGTGTCCCAAAATAACGGAATAAGTCATATTCGTTTCTGCGAGTTCGCTTATTAAATGATTAATTAACCGTCGAAATATGCCAAAAGCGCTGAACAGGACAACGTACGTGCAAATATATGTGCAGACTTGGGAACGAGAATCAATCTTCGAAAGTAATTGATTGATCCGGATTAGGTTCAAATTTCACCTTGACAGCACAGTTATTAAATAACACAATTTTTGTTGGACATGGGGTTTAATGGTATTTTCGATTACTATGTACATTACAGGTAGGTTAAAACCGTCACCCTATGGGGACTCAACAAAAGTTTTCTGTGTGTATTGCATGACCGATGCAAAAAGTACTTTGTACTTCGAAAAGTGAGTGAAAAAATGACGCCAATTGATTACGAAATGCGGTGTCGTGATTGGTCGCATTCGTCGGCCTTCCATGGTACTGTCTGACTGTGTTTCTCGCGACTCCGTCGATAATAAATCTTTTGGGACTAAGTTTTTCTGAATGCAAACTTTTCGCCCCCAGGAAAAAATTAGCCCTGAAGAAGTAGGATGAGTGGGGACAAGTTTCACCTCACCTTAAAAAAGTTTGTTTCAAGTGACGGCAGTCTTACACTTAAAAATATTTATATTTAAATAACCTGGTTTTTGAGAATGCCGAAAAATTTCTCGGAAATGACGTCACTATGGCTACTTAAAGTAATTTTAGGGATAAAAAGAAAGTGTCTGGAGGCGAGCCGCAGCGCCTATCTAGCAGCACTGACAACTTCGAAGTTCGGGCACAGAGTAAGAAGTTAGTTCCTAACCAGTGTACCAACTCCTTCCATTTTCCAAAAAAAAAAAACACTTTTACCTTGAAATTACCCCTCCATTTACGCAATGCGCTATCTGTCAAACTATGCTGTCAAAGGAACCTGAGAGTGAGCTGGTATTTTTTGCGAGAGTGAGCCGTATGCATAGATATAGAGAGGAATGGATACGAAATGGGCCGAGAGAAATGAAACAATTTTCGACCTCTGGTGTAGTTGTGTGAGCGAGAGGTCGCAATGTGTTTGTATGACGAGGGCGGCGTGAAATATTGTAAAATTAAAGGGCAACTTTTTTGGTGCAAATAAAAATTTGTTAATATTGATGTAATGTAATTCACGTCAATAGCGAATCAAGGAGTTTCGATTTGCATTAAAACTGTGCGTAGTATTTTAATTAGTTGTGCGGCAGCTGAAAAGGTTTTTTTTTTATGAAAATGATTAGCTCTGAGCAGAGCTGAAGTATGTTCGCGTACTTTCAGCCACAGAATTTTTGTGAATCATGTGGTGGGGGATATTCAGGAAAAGTACGAAAACGCTTTGATTGCATTTCCGGAAAAGATTCAGTTGTCGGTTTTTGTGAGAACAATAGTAATTATAAAGTCATTCTAAGTGGTGATAAATTATCGCCACAAAAATATTCGATCTTCAAAACAACATTACGCAAAAATATGTTGCTTGCCGCGCACATTTGGAAATTTTTACTCGCGACACGCGTTTCACTTTTTTCACTGTTTTTCAATAGCTCAGACTCTTCTGAAATTTACTGAAAGAGGCGAAATTTTCAGCATTGAGTAAAACGAAGTACATAAACGGCTTCATTGCAATTAATTGTAGCACGCGAACAGACCTAATTGTTGCCGTGTTGCCACATAACGCAGATCACTAAGCATAATTGCGTGAAAAAAAACTTCACTTGGATTTATTTGGTAGAGAAATTCTAAATTCAATTTCAGCGGCACTGAGTCACTTTATTAGGCTCAAAAACTATTCAAATAAAACAATCTGAAATAAATGTTTTAATCTAACGAGTGTTAAAAAAGTTTCAAATTATATATACACTCAAGACATTTACGCGCAAATAATGTTAGAAAATTCGCGGCATCCACAAAAAACAAACAATTTATAGAGGTTATTGATTTGTGATCTGGTTCCCTTCTAGTCTATAAATCAGCATAGACAACGTATATCGTCTCTAAAGCTAAAGCCGATAATATTTTATTGTATTATTTAAAATGGTACTATTTTGTAATTTTGAAGGTACATTTTTATCCCTTCAAATGCGCTCAAGCTGTATAGCCTTTGTCTGAAAAAATCACTTCACATATCGCGGCGTCTATTTCGACGCAAGTTTTACTTGCAATATTTGCTGTGGTAAATTCAAATATTGTTTACTTACCGGAAAAAAAGAAATCGCCCTCGCACTGCGTTTATAATCACTATCACAATTCACAACACTACACTTCATTTTGCTCAATACGAATATTAACGCTTCCACTCGCCGTAAATTTTGCTTTCAAAATGTGCGAATACAAATTCTTCGCACATTTCTTGTACGAAATGATCCTTAAGCACATGTTTTTAATTACCTTTTTGGCCGACAAATCGTCCCAACGTCATATACAAAATTCTTCGCACTTTTCTTGTAACAAAAGGATATATTTCTTTCAGGTAAAACATATTTTTTCAAAATTCATGATCCCTTTGTTTTACATTATGTTCCCACCATACAAATTTGTCCCTACATCGCATGTAAAATCTTGGCTTTTTTCAACCAAGGGGACGTATTTATTTCAGGTTAAATAGGTTATTTCCCGAAATTAGCGATCCTTTTGTTTTAAATTATCTTCCCACTCTACAAATCGTCCCTCCATTGTATGTAAAATAACCGCACTTTTTTGTAGCAAACGGACATATTTATTACAGGTAAAATAGGTTTTTCAAAATTAATAAATTACGTTTCCACCCTAGAGATCGTCTTTACAAAGCCCAGGAAAAAGAAAGTAAATTGGTATGCTTCATACGAGAGAGTGACAAGAGTGGTATACATGTTTTTTTATATGAACGAGCTCATAGATTTGATTGCCATAAATGCAAATTTGATTGCCATAAATTTGATGCCATAAATGTTCGATCGGGTTTAAGTTCGGTAATAGCATTTGGACAGTAACAAATAGCCCAAAGCCTACATTGCTCCGGATACATGCGAAAATTGTATAAAATGCCTTATTTTTCAGCACTTTGTTTAATATTTCTTTTAAGAATACCCAGGCAACACGTTTGATCCATCCTACCATTCACAAAATCTATATATAGCATAATGTTTCCTCCACTGTATTTTACAGTGGAAGTAGTATGTTCCCTCCTAAACTCTGTATTAAACATTTAATTTTTACTTCAGCAACAAAAATTATGGACTTCCAGAATTATTTTGGCTTTTTTGCGCACTCTTAAGCGAAACGTTATTTAACAAATCAATTTTTTTTTAACTATTATAAGGTTAGCTTCCGCCATTCTGCCCTTTAAATTCGCTTTCTTTTTTGAATTTCGAATAATTTGAGTAGAGACTTTCTTTTCAACTCGTTTGTTCACCTTAATTTGTAAAACTGGAGCACCTAATTTAGGGATTTTCATAATTTTTCTGATAATCCACTTTTTTCACACTCAGATAAGATTTTAGGCCTTTCTGACCGATGCTTTGTTTCAAAAAATTTGGTTGATTTATTTATTGTTATTACATTTCTCACTGTATGTCTTTAATAACTAATTTTATACCTATGGCGCAAATAATGCAACAACAATAATATTATTTCTTGATTAGCCACCTTATTCAACGTATTTTCTATTAACATAAAAAAGTAAACTATAGTGTAAGAAATACCATTTAGAAAATTTAATTTGCAGACAAACACAGCCATCAAATCTAAAATTCCCTAAAATAGATATATTTGAAATCAAACTGAAATAAAATTTTCGCGACCAAAACACTTGCTAATTTAATTTCAATCAACCGGTTTGCCTACCAACGTAACATAAAATATCTACATGCGTATAGATCATTTAGCATCATAATCTGCACGCAGCATTCGTAAATAGTAGCCCAAGTCAATTACGAAATTTACTTGTGCTACTTTAAATCGTTCATTCACACCGGTTTTCACCGTTCGAACAATTTTCTTCACCTAAATGACGTCAATTCATATAATTGATCAAACTTAATGTCCCTACACGCTATCAAGCTTTCCCCGCCTATGAACAAAAGCAATCAATAAAAATGGCGATCGGGCGGTTTGACACATGTTTTATTTTCGTGTTTTCATCAATTAAAAGTAACAATGTTTAGATTGATCAATAAACAGTGTGAAAGTAAAAAGTGTTTTGCACCAATTACTTATAGGATTTCGCCCTAGAATGTGTGATGTAAGTACAAATTCAATTTGAATCAATGTACCTCTTTTTACCGGATTTAGGATAGAAAGCTTTCGAATTGTGGAAAGAAATGGTTGTTATATGTATGCAAGCAACATTTTCGACCTCCCCTTACAAAATAACATCAAATTTCATTCAGAAAATTTGATTAATTTTGAAATTTGTGCCCCATGTGACACATATTTTATTTTCCCTGCTATTTCAACTAACCCGAAAATCGACCATGTTCACAACAATAGAAATGTATGGAAATGTTTGTTTACATAGAGAATCAACAGCGCAGAAGGGTATAGTGTGCGGCATTGAGGGGAAAGCTTTTTTGCAGAGAGTAAGTTGCATATGTAGTAAAAATGCTTCATTCACGTACGGGTTCATGGATTATCATTTCGTGTCCATTCTTTATATGTCTATGGCCGTATGTGAGTAGTGAAAGATTTAGCCTGATATGGTATATAGTTGTCGAATCGTATCAGTTCCATTCGATTTCTTCCAACTTTCCAGGCTGATCAGCAATACTATCTCAGGCCGGATCACTGGATTTTTGGTCCATATACATATACGGAGTTGGTACGCTGGTTAGGAACTAACTTCTTACGCTGTGGCTCGGGGTTCACTCAACATCGAACATTGTACATAGGGAGGAAACACAAAGGTCGGTAACGTGCTTAAGACAGAAACACAAAGAAAAAACTATAGCCACCTTTTGTATATGCGCTTAGTATTTCAAAGCACATCAATCGCGAGTGACGACATTTCTACACACATATACATACATTACCAAATGCATGCAAAGCAGGTTAAATGACATTTACACATTTAGGCATTATTACTAACATTGAGTCAAAAAAATTGAGTCAGATTGAATTAAATAACAATTAACGTTTAATCAGAAATCACGTTTCATTCTGACATTCATAATCGTGCACTGTTCTTTGTTTTCTCTCTACGTCTAGTATATCTGAATGGGATAAGATTATCATCTCAAACTTGCTACCATATATTCTGTTGTTTTGATTTTCGCCACCAAAATGAAGTTACCTGAAATCTTCTTGTAGGCACAAAAGTATCACACTTTTCCTAGTCCGCTTTCGACATTGCCACTGCTTCCGCACAACTCTGGGGCATTATACCACCATGTAAACGAGTAATCTTTCACCATGTCCTTGTCTTGTCTTATCATTCCATCCACCAGCCATCGCTGCAATATTCTGACGTAATAAAGTCTCTTGAAATTCACTTAGTGGTCGTGTTGGTCTGACTGGACAATGCGCCACTCGACAAAAAAGTTTTTTAATCAACCTTCTGGAGTAACCTCACTCCGTGTCCTGCGCTTCTGATATCCTGACAGAAAGCATAGACAGATGACCGATTCAAGTATCAAAACAAAAAAAAACTGACAGAAAAAACACCAGAAAATAGCGTAAATGAAAAAAGAAAGAAAAACATAATGTTCTATGAACCAACAAACGAGCAGCAAAAAAACTCGGTCAACTTTTAGGCTCGATTGCTTGGATTTTTTTCTCTCTCTCAGGCCTTGTCAGACGTACGATGTGATATGATGATGAAAGAGGAGGGGGGCATGTAGATCTTGTATGAGAAATAAATGACCAAATGAGTTGTGGAAGGATCATTATCGCTAGCCTTTTCCATTTTCAAGCTAAGCAAGGCCGTTTGGTTGTATCATTACGCTAAGCTCATATGCTGAGAGATGGGTCCTTGGCCGGAAAATTTTTTCAATAAAATGTCCTTGATGATGAAACTGTACTGCGAATGGTTGAAGTGCAGATAAATAGGAAAAAGAGGGTAAAATATTGAGCAGCCGTTGATATTTTTTTCAGATTTAGCTTTGGTATGTTTTAATGCGAGCTTTAAACATTGTTTGAAGATTCAAGACTTATTTTATTCGTAAAATCAAACATAAGATTACAAGAATAATATTGCATGTTACTTCAATACGTTAAGAGCATAGAGCTTAAATATTTCAGTACTAGTATAATGAGAGAAGGTTTAGAATAGTGATTGCGGTAGTAGAGGAAAAAAAACTGCAAATAAAACTTATAGCTTTAGAAAACTAAAGCTATATCTTAAACTGTATGGCACTCAATGCAGTCGGCTATCATAACCGGCTGTAATTAAGAAACTGCCATTATTTCGGCATTTAAACAGAAATGTTTCCTTAGTTAGAGATGTGGAAACTTTTTTAATCTGGGATATATTATGAAGTACGCGAGTTGAAAAATGCCATGCAACTTTCAGAACGCCATTTTGGAGCAGCATAGCAAATTACAGGCTGAAAGGTATATTCAAAAATAATCATTTTATTGTTATAGTATTGTAGTATTTAGTATTGCTGTATAAGCACGGCTACGTAAGTTAATCTTGTGAACTACATTTGAGACGTGTAAATTAAAAGTAAGCTTTTGATAAAAAAAACACTCCGAGACACTTGGAAGATTTGGACCATTTAATGTCAACGTTAGATACTAATCGCATCCGCTTTCTCATTCTCATCAACGCTTTTATGGGCGGAAACTCAGAAGATTCTTACTCGTCTGTTGTTGCCTAGCCTGTTCAATGCATGCATGTAGTCAAATAAACACTTCGATTTATATGTGTGAGACATCAATGCTTTGATCGCATTTGATGATCCTGGCATCTGCAGTATCTTTGACGGATATTGATCGTACGGCAAAGACTTTCATCTGGAAAATACGGCAGTGATTAGGAAGCCTGAAAATTGCTTCTTTATCTATGTCTGCAAAAAATACTGCAGCACCTACTCATGTAAGACTGCTCTGCCCAAAATCTTATCTCATAGTGTCATAGTGTCAGCTGATGACACCTTAAACGTGTCATCAGCTTTGCGGCCGTGTTCCTAATATAGAGGTCAAATGGCAGGTGAAGCAGGACATTCAACGCGGATGAAGAAGTCGTTCTGAAGGCAGCTGTAATACAGAGAGCTGTTAATCACCGGATACTGTTCACTATGTCAGCAAAGATGAGTTTATATATTGCCGGCGAATAGGACAGGCAACCGTAAGCAAGGATCGGTTTTGCTATCGCTGTGTAGATCCAGTGTGTCAGGGCAGGGTTTAGGCCCCAAGATGTTGTTGGCGTAAATGGTGTTTGTGATTCTTTTTGCTCTTTGTTCTAGATTTACCTTCCAGGTGAGATTGCTGTCGAGAATAAGGCCCAACAACTTGGCGTATGACTTGAGACTTACTCTAACGCTGGCCAACCAAATTGGGTCTATCTTAGGAATTTTGTATTCCTCGTACAGAGTTCAAGTTTTATCAAAGTTGATGCCAAGGCCCACGGTTTTTGTCCACTCTTTAGCCACCCTAGAGTAAACTCGATGAATTATAATCGCGATGTCACCGGTATAGGCCACAACCTTTTTAAAAATCTATTTTCCACCAAGTTTTTTAAACTCTATTTTCCAAAGAAACACGACTCCCCTTTGGTGTGTGCCTCTGTGAACCTACTTTGAGATTTTTTTCTCCAGGCTATTGACATTCACACAGCTTTATGCCTTCAGCTGCATAAAGCTGGGTGAATGTTAATAGCCCGGAGGTTTTCTATACAGACTTCTGTATGCACATTATTGAAGGCACCTTCGATGTTTCAAAAGGCCCCCAAAACGTGGTTCTTGCTGTGGAATACCTTTTCTTTTTCAAGTCGGTATTATGGAGAGCCGTCTTCGTAGATTTTTTTTTCGTGTACGTGATTTGGACTCTTGAAGGGGCTTGCGATTCAAGTCCTTCCCTGGTATGTAGGTGAAAAGTCTTTCAAAGACATTGCGAAACAAGGAAATCAGGCCAACTAGCCCGTTATCTTTCGGATACGAATAGTTGCTTTTACCTGCTTTGGGTATATATGCAACCTTGGTGGTGCTCCAGGCTGAGAGCTCATGATATAGCACTAGGCGGCCTTTAGAAATTGGCGCGAACAAGAATACTGTGAGCATTCCTGACCTCTGCAGCATAGCAGATGGAATTCCTTCCAGACCTGTGAACTTTAAGGTCCTGAAGGTGTCGATGGTCTATACTAGTGTCTGCCAGGTCACAACTTTTGTATTCTGACGGTTGGATATCTGCCTACCAACGTTTGTGAAGGTGGAGTCATACAAACAGTATCAATGAGAATCTTCAACGATTCCGAGCTGTTGTTAGTTTATTCCCCATTTGCTTACACACTAAGCCTGGTGTGACAGGGTGTCTAACAAGCGGTTTTTTATTGTCACTGTTTCCGAAGTGGGTTCAACTCTGCCGCACATCTTTTTCAATATCTTCTTCTGGCTTTTGCTTTAGGACATGTATGAGTATTTGATGTGACATGTATAATGAGTATTTCGTCCAGGATATTTACTGCTCTATCCAGGTCTGCTACAGAGTCAATCCTGGGGAGAGAACCGAATCCAACAATAAATGCCTGTTTTAAGGTCTACCAGTTTGTGTTCCTAAGATTACGAAAGGACGAGTGCTGTAGGTGAAACTGAACCTTGGAATTAAACTCATTTAAGGTTGATTAGAGAATAATGGTCCTCCAAGGACTCTCCAGTTCTCTATCAATTGTTTGTTGGACCTATTGTGCACAGTTATCTCCAATACATTTTCACTGAGGATTCGCCTATACGTAGGGACATTTTCTTGATTTACTACGTCTATATTGTGATTAAGTGCAGAATCACCTCTTTCGCTGATGTCTTTGCAACCTTGCACGGCATAATGTGTGCAACCGCGCCTATGTGCTGAAACTTTATCATTCTATGTGCCTCTGTGTTGAGTTTTGTGACCTCTACCAGCAGAGCTGCTCTATCGTTTGGACACCAAGAGAACACCAAGAGTACATGACCCGCCTTGGCTCCCGCAGGTAGTTAAATTGCCCGTGCTAATAAAAAGCTCTTCCTCAGCAGCATAGCCGGTCATATTTTGGCTAGTGCAGTGAGGAACAAAAGACTGAAATGACGTGGCTCCATTCCAGCATCGTGGTTTCCCGCAGAGATCCAAGGTTCCTGAACTAGTGCCACGTCAAACTTGTTGATAGTCAGCAGTAGTTCTGCCGATGCCAACCTACTGTGGTACAGGATGATCTGCACAATCATTAGCGTTGGCCGCGACATCCATAGACACACGCTGCCTACACCCCACGCCATTTGTTGAAAAACGTGGATGATTAGGTCGACAGACTTCTTGGTGATCTTGTTGATCACGCCTAAGATCTTCTGATCCTTCGTTAGGACGTCTTCGTTCAGCCTCTGCAGCAGGTTGAGAGTTATTTCTGGTTCCAATGCTCCCGGTATTACCACCTCCGCTCTGAGCAGTGTCAGAATACTCCTTCCGTCTACAATCTCTAACCGAGTTCTCGACCATAAACGAAGTAGCTCCTGGATTATTGCTCTATACCAGGGCAATGTTAGCTCGTTACTAAACTTGATGATTTCAGCACCCCTGCAGTCCCACCCCATCAATTGAAGACATGGTCTGTTCGAAATACTTTTCCATTCGGTCAACTGACGTATTGAGCAGGTCAGGCTCTACAATTTTGCATCTCTCTAGTGGTAAATGTTGCAATCAATAAGGACTTCGATTAAGTGCTGCTTAACCACATCACAAGGTTTCATGGCCCTTTTCTGTTTGGAGGTGGAGGGCTTATGTGTCTCCAGTCAACTGCTGTCATTCTTCAGTCTATTGATTGCTGTATTTCACCGTCAGTGGATTCCTGCGTTTTTACCGCTAGCTTCTTGGCAGCAAAGTTTTTCAACACTAGCTTCCCCTTGCTGGTCCTTTGTCACTGTCACCCACTAATGACAATGAAGAAATTTATTGACATTTACGATGAATTCGTCTCGCTTCTACATTATCCACCGTTATGACATCAAGCGAACGATGATAGATAAGTGAAAAGTCTCTTTCTAAGTTTTTGCGTCTGTAATGAGCTTCATTGATGCAATCTATGTCCTTATTAGCTATAGAAATAGCAAAAGCTGAATCAATTATGTATTTCTTGAATCATAGGCTTCTTACACTTAATAAGTAAGATTTCACAGCGTGATTTTTCTGAAAGAATTTCTTAAATTACATCTTACTTTATATTACCGCAGAACTAAAAAAATCAAACAGCTAGCTCTATAATTATGAGTACATTCCCATTTGTGAGCATTAGGTTTCAAGCTCAGACCAGAGAGGCTTAACTAATTGAAACAAGCATGTACATATACGAAATTAAGTGAAGCAATTTTGCTACATAGATAAAATTTATAAATAGAACAAATCGGGAGAATTGCTACCTCAAACATTGCCTTTGGTTTCTCCGTTCTCTAAGTTCTACGAGCTTTTGGTTGTAATTTGTCAAATTTGCGTACACATGGCCTATTATCTCTATCTTCCTGTTAGCGGAGGAAAAGTCTGACAAATTTACCCATAGTACCCATGGTTTTCCTTCACTACTACTAACGCTCTAATTTAGGCAAATTGCTTCAATTCTCGCTGCTGTTTTTATTTCCTTATATCTTTCTTCTGAGGTTTCAAGAAAAGCTAGTGCTCAAGGGCTCTGCTTTCCACAGCAAAGTGAAGCAAAGTTTGTGTAAAAGGCTGGCGGACAAAAGGCAGAGGTCGACCGAGGACGCAAAACCGGCGCCCAAGAGGCCAAAAAACGTGACCAGTCGGCTAGGGATCCAACAACCCTCCAGCTCTAAGGCAAAAAAGGCCATGAAGTCCAGCGATTTGGCAAAACAGCACCTCATCGTGGCTCTTATCGACCGCAGCAATCCCTTGGGCCAATTTTCGCACGAGAAGTGGAAGACCGTAGAGTCAGGCCTGCTCAATGCGATGATTGACCGGATGGAGAAGCATCCTGAGCTGGCTATGCCTTCGTTTGACGGGGCAGGCTCGTTCAAAGGTGTTAAAATTATTAAAAGCAACGACGAGCTCACGTTGCGCTGGTTTACAGCTGTATTCCCGGAGCTACCGGGTCTATGGGAAGAAACTCGACTTGAGATCGTGGACAGAGGGAACATCCCAACACTACCTAGAGCGAAGGTAACAATACCGCGGGTAGTGGAGCCGGAGGTGACCCTGAAGCTACTGTAAAGGCAGAATCCGGATGTTCCAACTCAAGATTGGAAGATCCTGGATGTAAGAAAACTGACAGAACAAGACGGGGGCAGGACTATATTCTTCAAATTAATAAGGAGGCTGACGACCTGCTCTATCCACGTTTTGGTAAAATAGCTTGGGCGTAGGTAGTGTCTATCTGCGCCTGCAGAAATGCCACCCGAAGGATGGAAACATCAATACCCTAGAGGTCAGCGAGATCAAAAGGGACCTTGGCACTGTGGACCTGCAGGACACTACGGCCGATCCCCAAAATGACGAGGCACAAGCTGGCCTTGACCGAGTTACTGCTGACGCTCGAAGAAGGTAAGTTTGACGTGGCGCTGGTCCATGAACCTTGGATCTATGCAGAAACTGGGTTGCTGGACTGGGGTCACAGCTTTTCAATCTTTTCTTCCCCACCACAGTAGCAAGAACAAGAACGGCTATGTAGGTGAGGAAGAATGTTCACGCTTATCTTCTATCTAATTTGAGCACGGACGATATGACAGCGGTAGCACGCGATGGGGGCGAAGAGGGGAATGTACTCTTAGTATCCGCCTACATGGCTCACGACAGAGCTGCTCCGCCGGAGGAGGTCGTTAAAGTTACCGCGCAGACACTCAAGAGGTACGAATTGCTGCTCGTGGGGGCGGATGCGAACGCGCACTACACAGTATGGGGCAGCGAGGATATTAACGATAGAGGTGAGTCTCTTCTCAGTTTTATAATCAACCATAATCTAGTCGTAGCAAACCGAGGAAATGTCACCACCTATAGGGGACCTCGTAATGAAAACGTGCTAGATATAACTCTGCACAATGACTCAAACGAGCAGTTATTAGAGAATTGGAGAATTCTTGAAGGCCCATCATTTTCTGACCACTGTTACATCAGTTACTCTTTAAAATGTAGCTCGCAATTACCGACCGTTTCGTAATCCCAGGAATACCAGCTGGCTAAACTTCGAACGGGAGGTGACTAATGGCTTTGGCCCTCCTCCGAGGATTGGCAATGTAGCTGACTTGGAGGCTGCGGTTGACGCACTCACGGGTAAACTCGTCAAAACTTTTGCACGGTCCTGTCCCCAAGTCCATCCGAGGCACAAACCCAAGCCACCCTGGTGGAACAGGGACCTGGGTTGTCACAGACGGCAGGTTCGTGAACTGTTCAAGTTAGCCAAAGCAGCTGACTGCAGGGAATGCTGGGACAAATACAAGGACGTTCTTAAGCTTCATAAATCAGAAATTAGGGAAGCTAAATGGAGCTCTTGGAAAGAGCTGTGTGGTAGGATCGAGACCACATCGGAAAATCTGCGGGCTAAACGCCCTGTCATGCTTAGCCTGGTATGTAAGCCAGTGGACAAACAATAGAAGGCATTGGCGAAGTTGTCACCAAGCCGAGGCTTGTCTGGCACCTTCAAGCCCTTCAACTCCTCAGTTCCGGATGGGGTCCTACCGGCCATGCTCCAAAAATCATGTATGCTTACCGTTCCTTGGCTCATACAAATTTACAAATGCTGCCTAGCACTAAGCCACGTGCCTGCAGCCTGGAGTACAGCTAAGGTTGTATTTATACCCAAGGCAGGTAAAGTCAATCACGCTTACCCCAAGGACTACAGGCCAATTAGCCTGACTTCTTTCCTCCTTAAAGTTTTTGAAAGAAAACTAGATCTCTACATCAAACAAAGACTTGGATCTCAAGCTCTATCGAGAGCCCAAAACGCATACATGAAAGGGAAATTTGTTAAAACGGCCTTCCATAGGGTAGTCCTCGATATAGAAAAGGCACTCACCTATAAAGAATACACTCTGGGGGCCTTTCTAGACATTGAAGGCGCTTTCAATAATGTGCACGCAACAACCATTATGGAGAGCCTCCACGCAACCAACACCCACTCCGCTGTTTTCAGCTGGATAAGCAATATGCTTAAGCAAAGGCATATAACGGCTGAGTGGGCGGGGTCACAAATCACTAGGAAGGTCCATAGAGGCACACCGCAGGGAGGAGTTCTATCGCCTCTCTTGTGGAACCTGGTTATAAATACAATTTTGGATAAGTTGGAACGCAAAGGACTAGCGATTGTGGCCTATGCCGATGACATTGCTATATTAGTCTCGGGCAGGTTTCCGCATTTCCTCGGCCAGCTCATCGAGTATGGTCTGGGGCTGGTTGAGGAATGGGCAAACACCGTTGGCCTTGGCATCAACTCTAATAAAAGTGATCTCATGCTTTTCACTAGGAAGTACAAAATCCTTGAATTAGCCCCAATCAGGTTGAGCAGCGCTAGGTTAAGTCTCAAGTCACAAACTAAGTACTTGGGTCTTATTCTGGACAGCAAGCTCACCTGGAAGGCAAATATAGAGGAGAGAGTTAAGCGGGCAAGCAATGCGATTTACGTAAGAGAGTACTGGGTAAAACGTGAGGTATAAGCCCTGCTTTAACGCATTGAATCTATATGGCGATAGCCAGGCCTATCCTTGCTTACGGATGCTTGGTCTGGTGGCCAGCTGTGAAAAAGACTACATTTGCCAGCATGACGAACAGAGTTCAGCGGTTGGCGGCTCTCTGTACCGCAGGTGCCTTAGCCTCGACTCCTTCGTCTGCTCTGAACGTCCTGTTTCATCTCCCTCCGCTTGACTTCTTTGTAAGGGGCACTGATGACCTCCGATGGCCGTTTGGACTGAAGTTTCCTTTTCTGGGTCCATTTATCTGGTATCGCTACGGACCAAATGGGTCTATGTGTGGCCCTGTGCCAGCCAGTTAAACCTCACCTAACCTTAAACAAACCTCTTTAACACATTTTTAATGAATCTCTGTCACCTGGCTATTTTTCACATTGTTAGAAGTCGCCTTCCGTCATGCCAGTTTATATTTTTATATTAGTTGGGATCTTTTGACAAGGAATATAATAAACAATGGTATCCATGGATAATTACTTGCTTGCTGCCCTACTAAGCAGAAACGTTCTATCTACATTTTAGTGCTTTTGTTATCTACCTTTTAGTGCCTTTTTAACTCAAAAATGAGAAAAATGCAGATAGAACGTTTATGCTTAGCAGCGCAGCATGGCTTTGCGATTACATTCGTGATCGTTCATTATTACTTTGCATTGATAATAATTACTCAAGCCTGTTTTACGCTTATTCTGGAGTTCCACAGGGCACACATTTAGGTCCTCTTTAGTTCTTAATATTCATATTTTCTGTGGTGTTGAATTCTTATTATTTGCCGATGACCTCAAAATTTTTAAGAGAATAGCTTGATTATTTGACACTCATATTTTGTAGATGAATATAAATAATTTTCATTCTTACTGTGTTCAAAATGGCTTAGAATTAAATATAAGTAAATGCCATTATATAAAATTGAATCGTAGAATAGCTAGATATTCTTATGGCTATACCATAAACGGAGTCGCACTAGATCATGCTGACGCCATAAAACATGTTGGAATTAGATTCGACGTTAAACTTCACAATTCATATTCACGAGATTACTAGGGCTTTGATTAGAAACACGCAAAAGTTTTACAATGTGAACATAACCAAATTGTTATATTTTAGTAGTAAATTAGACTACGGTTCAATAATATAGAATCCTTACTGAAAAACGCATTCTGATACTATAGAAAGAGTGCAGCACAAATTCTTACGTTACGTCAACTATAAGTTACATATACCTACCACCTGACAACTTGAGAGACAAATATTTACAAAATTTACTAAATATAACAACCTTAAAAGTAAGAAGAACCTATACGATTTTCTTGTTCAGTATACTAAATAATCAATTAGATGCATCCCAAATTTTATAATTGATTTCTTTAAGAGTTTCACCAACAACTACATGAGTAAAAGATATATTTGCTATGAATATTAGTAAAATGAATTATATGGGCCATTTCACGTGAAGCGAACAAGCTGTCCTAATCAAGCTGTCGGTACCACGCCCCATCCGACTTATATGTATTGAAATCCACCCACCTCCTAAACTACAAGCCATCCCATTCTAAAATTTTTATCGCAAAATAAGTATACTTTATGCTTTGTTTTGTTATAAAAAGAAACAAAATTAACTTGGTCCAAATTATTCAAATGATGAGTTGAATTGTGTACTTCCGGTTTCACACAAGAAAAGATATTGTATTTCAAATCTAATTTCAGAATCGAAAAGAACAACTAATTTTCTATGCTAATCAGTATGTTTAGCGTTTTCTTAGATGTTTTTTTTCAATCTCAGAGCTGGCTTTCAAAAAAACCTTCTATCAATTTCGTCAATTATTCAAACGCCCATTGTTACGTTGTAGCATCACGTTGTAAACATCACGATTTATTAAATGGAAAAAAAGCAGCCCTTTCCGGGACAAGCTGCTTACTCACTTCAGTAGGGGTGTTACACCATTCGTAGAGTGCCAGAACTTGCAGTATCCACCTCGTGTTATTTATTTGGCGGATATCTAGAAGGTAGGTAAGAAGATGATGCTGAAAATACTCACCAAATGATTACATGGTTTACTGAACTAATTGAACTGAACTGGTTACTGAATTCATTTTACTCTTTGGAAAAAAATGTTGGTTATTATTCAGGACATTTCCGGTACTAATGACAATCCTTTCAAGATTGCTGCTCAGAATTGAGGCCAACATCTTGCGATCAAAACGCCACAGAAGAAGGATGCAAGTGCAATACGCGAACTAATAGAAACGCACAAAATCGATAAACATGCAGAACTCAAACAACTTTCGAAAGGTAAACAAACGCGACTGACATTTGGCCACAATTGCCAGATTGTCATTTGGCCACAATTGACAGATTGTCACTGCACGACCAACACATCAAGCTACATGAACCTGCTGGATTCATGAGCAGCAAGAATGATATGAATATGCTTTCGCCACGCGCAGTCAGGTCTGTCACCTGTCACCTAAAACAAGTGGGTGATAGCGATATCGGTAGTTTGGTAGAGCTAATAAAAACTGGCTAGCTGAGTAGGGGGGAGGCTATTGGATTCTGGAGACCGAACAGAGCAGACGTGGAGGCGAAACACCTTAGAAGATACAAGTAACGAGTTTGACTTGGCGAAGAAAGATTAACATGACGTCGAGAAGATACGACGAGAAGATTCTGCGAGCGGGTGACAGCAAAAGTATAATTCAAGGCAGAAGCTCTGATTGAAGACTTGCTTCCCTCGGCTTATTTCTAACGACGTTAGAAATAAATCGAGGGAAGCAAGGAATTTTTCATCGGTTTTGTGTGGCTGGCAGACTGAACAAGAAACGAGCAACGGAGCAAGTATAGCTATAAGTAAAGCCAATATACCTGAATTCTTTTGTAAATGTCAAACTTCGGAGTAGTCAAATATTGTAGAGATAGTTTGCAAGAAGTGACTGGTGATAGATTGCTATGTACTACCGTGCGTTTTAATTCTGAGCGGCTTTAGAGAGTCACAAGTGAATTAACGGTTTCCTAAAGTTGTGGAACCTGAAGGAATTAAGCAGTTTGATTTAATGAATCATCTTGTTTGATTAAGAGTCAGGCCACGTGTTTTCTTTTTGTAGATCCGGGAATTACTAGATCTTGTAAGAATTGCATCGACAGGATAAATGAATCGCCCGTAAAAAACTAGGTACGCGTCTTGTGTAGGTAAGGGTCAGTTTGCACATTTGTCTGTTTGCGGGGCCCTAGATATAGGGTGACCAAACGTCCCGTAAAAACGGGATTGTCCCGTTTTTTAACGATCATACACGGAGTCCCGAAAAAGTCTCCTGGGACGCCTAAATGTCCCGTATATGTCCCGCTGAGTTGATGATACACTTCTGTTTTTCTGCTGCGCCTCTCTTCTGGCCGTCTTCCCCTTTCTTCGACAGTTGGGTCAATGACACATACGGTGGGTCTATCGAAGCATTTAACGCGTCAGTTTTTCTCGCGGTTGACACACACAGCGGTGGTCAGAAGCGTTTCTTGAGTCGGTTCCCTTACGTCATTGTGGCCGGAGTCAGACAAGTCAGTGTGGCTGTGGGTGTTTGTCTTGTTACAAGTGTTTGTTTGTTTGGTGCATCTTATAAAGTTATTAATTACTAATTATGCCCAAGCGTCAGTGCAAGTTTAAGGAGAATTACTCTAAAGAATGGAAGTACATTAAAAAGGGACGCTATGACAATGAAGCAGAGTGCACAGTTTGCAATACTATATTTAGTATATCTCATGGTGGACGTTCAGATGTAAAACAACACATCGCATCAGTGAAACATACGAACAGATTGAGTGCCCCAAGTAGCAGTAAATCTCTTGAAAATTATTTTATGAAACACGATTCAAATGAAGAAATGAAAGTTAGAGCTGCTGAGTTAACTCAAGCCTTTCATACGATCAAGCACCACCACAGCTTCAGGTCAAATGACTGTATCAGTAAGTTAAATAGCGTTATGTTTAGTGATTCTGCAATTGCATCTAAGTTTAGCTCTGCCAGAACAAAGCAGTCAGCCCTGATAACTGGTGTTTTGGCTCCATTCAGCTTGAAAACTAGTATTGAAGAAATAAATAAATCCCTTTTTTATGGCATTTCAACTGATGCAAGTAATCACAAGGCTGTAAAAATCTTTCCTTTTGTGGTTCAGTTTTTTGACATAAACGAAGGGATACAGTCAAAGTTATTGAAAGTTGCTTCTTTGCCGTGTGAAACATCAGATGAGATATCTAGTTTCTGCTTAAATTGCATTGATGAGTTCAAGTTAAATAAAAGCAGTTGCATTGCATTTTGTGGTGATAATACAAATACAAATTTTGGCGGTTTGAACAGAGCGGGACAGAACAACGTATTTAAAAAATTAAAAACTACTTTACACGGTGGTATTGAAGGTGTGGGTTGTCCTGCACATATATTACATAACTCCATTTGTGCAGCAGCAGATAGATTAAGCTGTGACATCGAAGGTATTATTGTCAAACTCTTCTCTTATTTTTCTACATACACGGTGCGAACAGAGAGGCTAAAAGAATTTTGTGAGATGGTCGACGTCGAATATGGCACTATTTTAGCACATTCAAAAACTCGTTGGCTGTCTTTGATGCCTGCAGTAGAACGAATTTTAAAACTGTTTGATGCTCTAAAGGATTTCTTTTTAAACGAGAAAAAAGCTCCAAACATTTTGTCAACATTTTTTAATAATCCTTTAAGTGAGGCATACTTATGGTTTGTCCATAGCCAATTCAATATTTTTCAACAAGGAATTAAAAAGATTGAAGGAAGTACAAAAAGTATTATGGAAGTTAATGATGTATTGGAATATACTCTCACAGCTTTGACCAGAAGAAAAGAGGAACAGTTCTTATCATTTAATGTAAAATCCATTCTTAAGCGTGGCAGTATTCTGCAACAAGACGAAATTAACTTCGGATCTGAAGTTTATGACTTCTATGAAACCTGCATACAGTATCTTGAAAAATGGAGTTTACAGTTCTCTACTTTCTCAAAGTTTAAATGGATGCTTTTGGAAGAGATCCCCAGTTGGGAACAAATTGAAGAAACTATTTGTTACTTCAATGAAAAAAGCATTGACATCAATGATACCTTGCTATTTGATCAACTAGCAGCATTAGTGGATTTTGTAAATGAAAAAATTAATGAATGGACTGATGAAGATAAAAAACCACCTCAGTGTCACGAAAAATGGGTTTGTTTTTTTAAAACGCATACCAAGCCAGAACAGCACTCTGAATTTTTGAAAATATGCCAGTATGTGTTTGCGATCCCTGCCCATAATGGTAATACTGAAAGAATCTTCTCGCTTATGAACATTCAATGGACGGAGGAAAGGAACAAGATGGGAGTGGATACCCTTTCTGCAATCTTGCAGGTACTCTACAATTTAAGAATGGACTGTTCTAGTTTTTACAACTTTATATTGGAAAAGAAAGAGGTTCTAAAATTGGCTGGAACGAAAGAAAAATATCCCAATTTCAAATCCTAAAGATTATTAACATAGCTTTGACCAACAATTTTAGTGATCTTGTTTAATTATGTTTTGAAGTTTGTTATAATACTTATAATAAATAAGTATTTACTGAAAAATTGTTGTTTTTATTTACTATACGCCTCACAGTTTAAATTAAATTACATATTCACTGGTAAATTGAAAAAGATTTATAGGTCTGAAATTAGCAAAATAGTGCATGTTTCAGCTCGAGGCCATCGCCCCAAACCCTGAATGTGTCCCGTTTTTTCAAGTTTATGATTTGGTCACCCTACCTAGATAGCTGCAAGTGAAATTAATGGCTGAGCGAATAAATAGGTCAAGAAGGAGTTGAACTGGTAGATTTGAATAATTTGTCTCAGAATAAGTAGACACGCATCTTGTGTGGTCTATTCGACGTTGCGTAACATACCTGGTGAGCCGAAGCTCGCTCGGTGGCTCTGGGTTGTAAAACTGAATACATTTGATTTGACCGCTATTAAATTTAGTTTGCAGCAAATGATAAGCGAATGATGATTGTTTTGGATTTTTGAACTAAATGTCTTTGTGACAGAAAAGTCCCCGGAGCATTCTAAAGTGCAGCAGTAACAACTTAGTTTCAGAAGGTATATTACTTTTTCTCCTAGGAGCTGAATTTTTTTCAGACTACTTGCTCTTACTGTTATGTAACCGGCGCCATGTTTAGTAGCCTCAATTGTCTGTACAATGGAGGTAGTATATAATGGAGTGGCCGTTCATATTTGAAATATATCGGAGGGGACGAAACCATGAGGTCAGGGGAATGCGATGTTTTGTCTGGCTATGGCTGATGTTTTGTTTCCTTCTTGCATGCTTATCCCATTTGGAACTATATGTCATTTGATCGCCACGTGGAGAATTTCTTGTCAAGTTGATAGACGGGATGTTTGGCGAAAATCGCAGGGGTAGATGCAAAGTAGTCGTTTCACATGGGCCACTCTACTATTTTATCTCTATGGTCTGTACCATCTAGTAGTGCAGTAGTAGTAGGGGGGTCGGTAGTTTACCTCGCTAACGCGTCAGTCCGAAGCTGCGATCTACTGCCCGCGGGTTCGAATCCCGCCGTGCCCATGGCTGTATTTGTTCGTCTCGTGTTGTCTTAACAATCGGTGACTGGGCATAATACCAGCGCTCCATTAATTAAGTGTCACATTAAAGCTTTAGGAGCGACTAGGCATAACACTAGCGCTTTAGAAAATAAAAAATAAATGTGGCACTTAAAAAGAATAATGGAATAATTGATATCGGCTTCTCCCATATGTGCCTTCCTACCGCCATCGCTAAGCATTCGCTTCAAAGGGCAATCCCCCGAGCTTTGGCATTATCATAGAAAAAAAAATTGTATTTCAAATAACGGTCAACTCAAAAAAAAAATTATATAAGAAACAAAAAAACTCTAGCGCACCTGAACCGCTAGAAAACTAATTTTCGAAGAAATTGTCTTTGAGTGACAAAAATATGTGGAAAGACGTAATACACTTTTTTGTAGAATCATATCAACCATTCCTTATTCAAAGCAACAGAACTCAACTATAACACAAATGATGAAAATGTTCAGTGCTGGCAACATTTTCCCAACGAAGCAGCAGTAAGTTTACCTTAACAAGCTCATACTTAAATCAACTTATCCGTTGAATTTCGTTCTCATCGGAAGATTTCGTCGAAATTTCGTCGAGACGTTGTTTGAGGCTGCCATCCAAAAAATGTTCAAAACTCGGTAAATTTAAAAATTAGTTTCTTATTTTTATTGCAAATGTTTTGCATATGAGTATGTTATTTGAAGCATCTGTTGATGCAATAGTTACGAAAATGGCTAAAGCTGGTTACCCTGTGTCAGCAGCAAAGCAAAATATATACCAAATCTGCTTCACGTTTTACTAAACCCAACCAATAAATTTCGTTTCGATTGAATCACTGCGCTAGAAATTATACGGATGAAAAATTTATTAGGGCTACCGCCCTCAAAACTTTTCAAATTTTTAAAGCGTTAATATTTGATGTTAATTTAATTTTCATTGCAGGACCGTTCCCATTAGCAAACCTAATGACATAATCGCTCAGTAAAGAAATTCCAAAAAATTACAAAAAATGGTCATAGCTGGCAGCCCTCTCATAGTTTTTATACGAAATTTCTACGACATTTGTTTCACATTAAAGTCTATTTACTGCATAAAATTCGTTTTGATATCATGACTGCACCGGAAGTTAAAGGGAAAAAGGCTTTATTTTGCTGAGCAAATTTGCAAGATTTAGGAGACAAAAATCACCATAGCTGGCAACTCTATTCTAATTTTTCAGCCAAATTTTCACCAAATGTTGTCTTAAATAAGATCCAAAAATTGTGTGTATTTTGTTTAAATCTGATGGCTAAATCGGAAGTTATAGGCTAAAAAGCTGTTTTTTTCTCAGCGATTTTTCAAGATGGCACCACTGCCACAGGGTTGCCCGCATTTCAAAATCACTCCTATCAGACCTGGTCCTAGTTAATACCAACATGTACTGTGAATTTTACTATGATCGCATAATCCGGTTGTCAGTTCTCGTGAACAGAACTTTCTAGTGCTGAAAATAGAGGTAATTTGGTGATGGGTTACCGTTCTTGTGCAAATCGGAATTTTCAAAATTTTAATTTCACACGATGCACAAAGGTTAAAGTTTATCAATGATTTCAAATTTTTGTCAAAAATCAAAATGTTTTTTAGGAGGGTCAATGATTTGAAGGTTTTTTTTTCAGGTGCCTGCCGCAGCTACAGAGTTACCCGCACTACCTTGAAAATCCATGTGTGTTAACTTTTAGTCAACATCAATACGCTCTGCAAATTTCACGATGATCCAATGTTTTTGTCAGAAGTAATGACAAATCAAAATTTGAAAAAAAAATCCTTGCCTACTTTTAGGAACGCTGCACCCACACACGGCTCAAAACATAATAAGTTTTTATTTCCAAACATTTATTTTAACAAAAATTTACGCTGCTTGGAAATATAGGAGTACCTCAAAATTCATTAAAACGCTCCCCGCCGCCACAAGGTTTAAAATATCTGAATTTTAGCAAGTCGTGGACCTACCTACCATATACATATACATACGAAAGTTTCAGCTCAATCGAATCGGCTACTCCAGAGATTATCTCCTTTAATTATTTTGATTATATATATATATATATATATACATATATATATATATATATATATATATATATATCGTCGCTGTGAAATCAAACCGGCATATCTGCAAAAATTGAGTTTTTGAGTTTTTGGTATCAAAAAATTCCTTATTTTCCCCTCTATTTTTGTGTTGCACCGGCATATCGTAAAGTTGAATAAAAACCGGTCTAATGGTGTTTTGCCGCTTTGCATTCACGTGGAAATAGCCCACATGCGAAAACTTTAAAGCGCTCTACTGAAAAATGTGTATTTTGCAGATATGCCAGTTTGATTTCACAGCGACGATATATATATATATATATATATATATATATATATATATATATATATATATATATATATATATATATATATATATATATATAAAGAAATATGAATTTTCGGCGAAACGAGTTTAATACTAATTTTCTACGAAAATTAGTAAAAACCATATATGCTAATTTTCTGAACGGTAATATTTTCGTTATCGATGTTATCGATGTTATTGACTGTTGATAGTTTCGTATCTCTTTTCACGGCCCGCCTTCAACGATTTAGTTTAGACCTAAAGACACCTCAGTCGGAACTCAATTTCCCTATGTCGGAAGTAACGAGGTTTGATCGATAGCTGCTACCATTATCATCATTTCCTTTGTTGAGTATGGTGGGTACTTTCAACATGGGTTAAAGTTTCAAGCACTAACTATAAAAAACTGCAATATATTGAGTTTGAACAAAAATTGTCAAACAATTGAACGTTGCAGAAGATCAAATGAAAAATTTTTCATTTTCAGAAAATTAAGGAACTGTTTATAAATTAAATGTTATATCAGCCATATCAGTTTGAAATTTCGCGTTACACGAGAACTACAACCCTTGATAAAATTACTTATTTTGGGCTACTCTTTTATTCACCAGAGCTCACGGTCGGATCATCAAGACACTACGAAATTCACAGAATGTATTGATTTTGACAAGCAGCTGGTCTGATAGAAGTATTTGAAAATGTGGACAGCATTGTTGCAGTGATGAATAATCTAATCACTTAAGAAGAATTGTGCCATCACACGTGCCGTCATATATAATTGTGCCGGAAACCGCAAAGAATTCAGAATGAATAGCTGAACTTCTTATTATATAAACCTTGATATACCTTAACTGCTGAAATTCATGATCTAAAGCTGTGTACATATAGAGCCAATCCCAACGGCACACGAATTTATTGGCCCGGATTGACTAAGTGTGAATGGAGACCCAGCATTGGGGTTGTCATTGGTTGCCGTTCGCTTTACCCGCGGGAATATCAAAGCGCCAAAGACAAATATTTAGTCAAACTATCATTGGCCGTTTGTTGGCTCTAGGTGTCCGCGGCTTGAAAGGGATCGTCCCGGTTAAAGTAAACGTATCTCACAAAACTCTAGCGCACCTGAACCGCTAGAAAACTAATTTTCAAAGAAATTGTCTTTGAGTGACAAAAAAGTGTGGAAAGACGTAATACACTGTTTTGTAAAATCATATCAACCATTCCTTATCCAAAGCAACAGAACTCAACTATAACACAAATGATGAAAATGTTCAGTGCTGGTAACACTTTCCAAACGAAGCAGCAATAAGTTTACCATAACAAGCTCATACTTAAATCAACTTATCTTTTGAATTTCGTTCTCATCGCAGGATTTCATCGAAAGTTTCAGCGGTTAAACGTTGTTTGAGACTGCCATCTGAAAAATGTTCAAAACTCGGAAAATTTAAAAATTGATTCCTTATTTTTATTGCAAATGCTTTGCATATGAGTATGTTATTTGAAGCATCTGTTGGTGCAATATTAACGGAAATGGCACATTGCTGGTTAGCCTGTGTCAGCAGCAAAACAAAATACATACCAAATCTGCTTCACGTTAAGTTAAACCCAACCAGTAAACTTCGTTTCGATTGAATCACTGCGCTGGAAGGTATACGGGTGAAAAGAATTTTAGGGCTACCACCCTAAAAACTTTTCAAATTTTTAAAACGTTAATATTTGTTGTTAATTTTCATTGCAGGATCATTCTCAATTGGAAATCTAATGACATAATCGCTCAGTAAAGAAATTCCACAAAATTACAAAAATGGTCATAGCTGGCAGCCCTTTCATGATTTTTGTACGAAATTCCTACGACATTTACATTACATTAAGGTCCATTTACTGCATGAACTTCGTTTTGATTTCTACACTGGACCGGAAGCTATAGGGAAAAAAGCTTTATTTTTCTGAGCAAATTTGCAAGATTTATGAGACAAAAATCACCACAGCTGTCAGCCCTATACTAATTTTTCAACCAAATTTTCACCAAATATTGCATAAAGTAACATCCAAGTATTGTGTAAATTTTGTTAAAATCTGATGGCTGAATCGGAAGTTATAGGCCAAAAAGATGTTTTTTTTTTCTCAGTAGTTTTTCAAGATGGTACCACTGCCACAGGGTTGCCCGCATTTCAAAATCACTTTTATCAGACCTGTTCCTAGCTAATACCAACATATCCTGTAAATTTCATTATGATCGGATTATGCGGTCGTCAGTTCTCGTGAACAGAACTTTCGAGTGCTGAAAATAGAGGTAATTTGGTGATGGATTGCCGTTCTTATGCAAATCGGAATTTTGAAAATTTTATCTTGAGATAAAGGACAAAGGATAAAATTTATCAAAGATTTGAAATTTTTGTCAAAAATCAAAAAATTTTCAGGAAGGTCAATGATTTGAAGGATTTTTTTTCAGCAGCCTGCCACAGCTACAGGGTTACCCGTTTTACGCTGAAAATCTATATGTGCCAAATTTTAGTCAGCATCAATACGCTCTGTAATTTTCACGATGATCCAATGTTTTTGTCAGAAGTAATGACAAATCAAAATTTGAAAAAAATTCCTTGCCTACTTTTAGGCACCCTGCACCCACACACGGCTCAAAATTTCCAATTCTTTATCATAGGCAAGCTTAGAACATAATTAGTTTTCATTCCCAATACTTTTCTTTAACAAAAATTTACACTGCTTGGAAATATAGGAGTTCCTCAAAATTCACTAAAATGCTCGCCGCCGCCAAAAGGTTTAGGATATCTGAATTTGAGAAAGTCATAGACCTACTTACTAT
>OZ022263.1:97266889-97484389 GCA_963978885.1 Nemotelus pantherinus | reverse complement strand
AGCGAAGGTATTGCCAAAAACGAATGCAGGCGACCCTTTTTTCTTTACTTCTAGTGAACATAGTACGGATCCAAAGCATTTTTCGCCTATATTCACTTTAAGAAAACCTTAAGAGAGGGCTTGGAAATATGAAAATAAGCTTTATGTTCGCTTGTCTTCACTTGAGATTCAATTAAAGTGAATAGGTCTGTTCCCGTACTATCAGTCACTGAATTTTCCTGAATTTTCCTGAATCATGTGGTGGGGGAAATTCATGAAAGTACGAAAACGCTCTCATTGGATTTCCTGAATATTGACAAACAAAAGTGTCAGTTGTCGATTTTAGGGACAACAATAGTGATTATAAAGTCATCCTTAGCGGAGATAAATTATCGCCACAAAAATATTTGACTTTCATAGCAACATTACGCAATACATAAGTTGCTTGCCGCTTACATTTGAAAATATTTGCTCGTGCCACGCCGTTTGACACTTTTCAGTATTTTTCAGTAGCTCAAACCCTACTGAAATTTCATCGTACTTACTGAAAGAGGGGAAATTTTCAGTTTTCAGTAAAACGGAGTACGGGAACGGCTTCATTGCAATTAATCGCGATTAATCGCAATTAATCGTAGTACGGGAACATACCTAATATGACAACATTCGCTTTTGGCGATACTTTGACATGCTGGAAGGTAAAGGACATGCTGGAAGCTAAAGTAAGAAGTGACTCTGGGAACCGATATTATTCGCTTTTTGTGAGCTATGTATTTTGACTCTGTGTGGCATTTACTGGAAGTAAGTACAACGAGTTAGAGCAGGTTTGAAGAGTTCAAGAGTGAAAAACTTAAAAAAAAACCTACTTAAGGAAACATGTACTATGCGGATATCGGAACTCGAAACACCAACTCTTAGTTTGATCAAATCAGTAGTATTTGGGATTATATTTTTAGGTTAGGTTAGGTTAGGTTAACTGACTGGCACAGGGCCACACATAGACCCATTGGTCCGTAGTAATACCAGATAAATGGACCCGGAGAAGGAAAGTTCAGTCCAAACGGCCATCGAAGGCCCCGGACTTTTTTGCGAACTGAAGTATGTCTTTCAGCCTCTGTTCCGCCACATGTGAGAGATCCACCAGCCAGGGCTCACCGAAGCAGCGCTGCCTGGTTCTCCCCAGTGCCGGGCAGTGGCACAGAAGGTGCTGGATTGTTTCTGAGACTCCTGGCTCTTGACACTTCCTACAGATGTCGCTGGTTAGGAGTCCCATTTTCATGGCATGAGCTGCTACAAGACAGTGGCCAGTAATGATGCCGACCAGCCGCTTGCAGTCAGTCCGCGTTAATTCGAGCAGGTACTTAGTAGCTACAAGATTGTACGATCCCCACATGATTTTGGTTAGCTTACATGTCTGGGTTGCACGCCACCTGCACGTAGCAACTTGCATCATATTGGAGTCGATCGAGTATTTGATTGTTTGGATTGGAGTAGGAATGTTAACTGCGCCTGACAGGGGAAGGCTGGCTCCGTGCTTAGCCAGCGCGTCCGCCCTCTCGTTTCCTTCAATGCCCTTGTGACCAGGAACCCAGAAAATCCTGACTCTTCTGTTGTTGCCCAGCCTGTTCAGGGCCTGAATGCAGTCAAGTACACACTTCGATTTGTATGTGTAAGACATCAGTGCTTTAACCGCCGCCTGACTGTCTGTGAAGATGTTGATTTCTTCATATGTGGTATTTCCGGCGTATGCTAGGTCTGCGACTTTACGTATCGCAAAAACCTCCGCCTGAAAAATACTACAGTGGTTAGGAAGCCTAAAAGCTGCATCCATAGTTGCCTCTGCGGAAGAAGTTGCAGCACCCACTCCGGCAGCCGTTTTAGAGCCGTCAGTGTAGATGCTAAGAGTTGTTGCGCCCATTTGCCGATTCCACTCCTGCCCATCCCCCACAGTTGCCCGATATCCGCGCTCGAAGCACAAAGTGGAGACCAAGTAGTCGGTGCTACCCGCGTACCCCCGCTCAATTCTGCTGTGGCCGAAGGATCGTGGCTCAAAGTGCCCCGATTCCCTAAGCCTGACAGCAGCTTTTGCGGCAGTGCCCTTCACGAAGAGGTCAAGCGGAGGGAGATGAAGCAGGACATTCAAAGCAGACGAAGGAGTCAAGGCTAAGGCACCTGTAGTGCAGAGAGCCGCCAGCCGCTGAACTCTGTTCGCCATGCTAGCAAAGGTAGTCTTATTTACTGCTGGCCACCAGACCAAACATCCGTACGCAAGGATAGGTCTGGCTATTGCCATGTAGATCCAGTGTGTTAAGGCAGGGCTTAGACCCCACGTTTTACCCAGCACTCTCCTGCTGGCGTAAATCGCATTGCTGGCCCGCTTTACTCTCTCCTCCAAATTCGCCTTCCAGGTGAGCTTGTTGTCCAGAATAAGACCCAAGTACTTAGTTTGCGACTTGAGACTTAAGCTGGCGCCGCCCAACCTGATTGGAGGTAATTCAGGAATTTTGTACTTCCTTGTGAAAAGTACAAGGTCAGTTTTATTGGAGTTGATGCCAAGGCCCACGTTATTTGCCCATTCCTCAACAAGTCTCAGAGCATACTCGATGAGTTGGCCAACTGTGTGCGGAAACCTACCCGAGACTAATATCGCGATGTCATCGGCATAGGCCACAACCGTGAGTCCTTTGCGCTCCAGTTTATCCAAAATTGTATTTACAACCAGGTTCCATAAGAGAGGGGATAGAACTCCTCCTTGCGGCGTGCCTCTATGGACCTTCCTAGTGATCTGTGACCCCGCCCACTCAGCTGTTATGAGCCTTTGCATAAGCAGATTGCTAATCCAGCTACAAATAGAGGGGTGGATGTTGGTTGCACGGAGGCACTCCATAATGGCTGTTGTGTGCACATTATTGAAGGCACCTTCAATATCTAGAAAAGCTCCCAAAGTGTATTCTTTGTAGCGGAGTGCTTTTTCTATTTCGAGAACTACCCTATGGAGAGCCGTTTCTACGGATTTGCCTTTAATGTATGCGTTTTGGGCATCCGATAGGGCTTGAGATCCAAGTCTCTGTTTGATATAGAGATCCAGTAATCTTTCAAAAACTTTAAGAAGGAAGGAAGTCAGGCTAATTGGCCTGAAGCCCTTCGGGTAAGCATGATTGATTTTACCTGCCTTGGGTATGAATACAACCTTAGCGATCCTCCAGGCTGCAGGCACGTGGCTTAGAGCTAAGCAACCTTTGTAAATTTGCATGAGCCAGGAAATGGTAAGCATACCTGACTTTTGGAGCATGGCCGGTAGAACACCATCCGGACCTGGGGACTTAAAAGGCTTAAAGGTTTCAATTGCCCAGACCAGCCTCGGCTTGGTGATGACTTCGCCAATGCCTTCGGTGTCATGCAGTTCAGACGTCTGCTGACAAGTGGAGGGGGCGGGTTCATCCAGACAGCCCGGGAAGTGAGTGTCTACGAGGACCCTCAGCGTTTCCGAGCCGCTGCTTGTCCACTCCCCATCCGGCTTACAAAGCAGGCTAGGCGTGACAGGGCGTTTAGCCAGCAGATTCCTAAGTCGCGCCGTTTCCGATGTGGTCTCGATTCTACCGCGCAGCTCTTTCCAGGAGCTCCATTTGACTTTCCTAATTTCCGATTTATAGAGCTTAAGGACGTCCTTGTATTCGTCCCAGCATTCATTGCAGTCAGCTGCTTTGGCTAACTTGAACAATTCACGAACTTGTCCCCTGCGACAACCCAGGTCCCTGTTCCACCAGGGTGGCTTGGGTTTGCGCCTCGGACGGACTTGGGGACAGGACCGTGCAAAAGCTTTAACGAGTTTACCCGTAAGTGCGTTAACCGCAGCCTCCAGGTCAGCTACACCGCCAATCCTCGGAGGAGGGCCTAGGCCGTTTTTCACCTCCCGTTCGAAGTTCAGCCAGTCAGTATTTCTGGGATTGCGAAACGGACGGTAATTGCGAGTAACATTGAGTTTTAAAGAGTAACTTATATAACAGTGATCAGAAAACGATGAGCCTTCGAGAACCCTCCAATTCTCTATTAACTGCTCACTAGAGTCATTGTGCAGAGTTATATCTAGCACGTTTTCACTACGAGGTCCCCTATAGGTAGGGACATTTCCTCGGTTCGCTACGACTAGATTATGGTTTACAATAAAACTGAGTAGAGACTCACCTCTTTTATTGATATCTTTGCTGCCCCATACTGTGTGGTGCGCGTTCGCGTCCGTCCCCACAAGCAGCAGTTCGTTCTTCTTGAGGGCCTCCGCGGTAAGTTTAACGATCTCCTCCGGCGGAGCTGCTCTGTCGTGAGCCATGTAGGCGGATACTAGGAGTACATGCTCCTCTTTGTCCCCCTCGCTTGCCACCACTGTCATGTCGTCCGTGCTGAAATTAGAAAGAAGGTAAGCGTGGATATTCTTCCTCACCAGTATAGCCGTTCTGGTTCTTGCTACTGTGGTGGGGAAGAAAAGATTAAAAAGCTGTGACCCTAGTCCCGCAACCCGGTTCTCCGCAGAGATCCACGGTTCCTGGACCAGCGCCATGATTATATTTTTAATTAGCTGGCAAATTATTTATGCTCATAATAACTCGCAACGAGTTGTATATCATATGCCACTAAAGTCACTAAGATTCACCAAAGGCGAAAGTATATAACCCTCAGGATATTCATTTTTGGCGAAGCTTATCGATTCGCCAGAGTTTCAGAAAATGTGATTCGTCACGAATGAAAATTTGGCCGGCCTGGTTTATCATTAGCGAACCATAGATGAATTCGTTCGCGAATGAAATATTCGTTAAAGTGACTCGCTAATGACTCGTTAGCCAATCGCTTGGGATGCTGGGAAGCATCGCAATTTCTGATGGCGGCAAAAGAGCTACGTATGCGTTTTGAATATTATTTTGCTACAAGTTTTATTAAATTCGCATAAATGAATTAAGCAAATATTTCGGCTTGAAACTGTTTCAAACTTCTGATTAATTTTCTTTTAGTTAACTGAGCCCAAAGCCGATTAAATATTTTCATTCACGCCAAAACATGCTTTGATTTGAAGCCTTTCCGTTTTTAAGATTTTTAATCCTCCTACAACAGGATTTAACAATACAAAAGAAAAAAAATAATTAGGTTGATGCCTTGGTTGGATTGATCGCGACACTCGCTGCATTGTGGTTCACCAAATTCAACTGCGAAATTCTACATTGAAGTGCGACTCCCCCTTCGAACATTTCGCAGTTGTGTGTTTCAGCCAAATGTCTCAGAATCATTCATCGCTCAATCGAAGAAGTATGAGCAAATGATAAATATATGCACATACATTTTCCAACAGGGCATACAATTGTATGCGCATACATAAGTATGTGGAAACAACGGTCCACACTAGTAATTTTGACATAGTTTTGTATCTGCATACGTATGCGCATGCAAAAGTTTGTGCTAATTTGAAGTGTGAACTATTGTTTGCGCATATTATGTATGCGCATCCAATTGTATGAGCTTTTGCTCGAAAATGTATGTGCAAACATATCGTTAGCACATACTTTTCCTTGCGTTGATGCCTGCTCTGTGGCAAGGGTAAAATGTATGCACCGATGTCGTTGCAGTGTGGACCATCGTTTGCATATACTTTATGTATGTGCATACGTATGCGCATACAAAAGTATGTGTAGTCTGGACGGGCTATTAGATGTGGTCAACAAAATGGGGTTACTGAGCTACAATAAGAGTCAAACTGAAGCTCTTACGAGAAATATATGATGAGCTATTCATTTCAAAGTGTATGAAAATTCATTTACGACGAAACTTACCTAATTTGCCGGTATTCGACTTTGTTCTTTGGGATCATTTTAAGAACGAAGTCTACTCAAGCAAGCCTGAGATAGCTCAGGAGGTAAAACTCATCATTGAATTATCAATCAAAGCAATGCATCCGAAAAGCTTATTTAGTCTAGTTGACAGAGCAATGGATCTTAGCCTGTATGATCCGTTATTTGATTCCGGGAACGGATGAGGGACCGTGCACCGATTTTGGAACTGTCCTACAAGCTGAGTCAAATCAGGAGCGAAGTGAAGCGTAAGGTTAATTATTTAACGCTCGTAAATGTAAACAGTATCGCTCCATAAAGTAAACATCATCGCGCGCGACTTAAACGTCAACCAAGCGCTCCTCACTATTTGTTTGTATTTCTTGCTTAATCGCATTTACCCTTGAGATTCTCTTTAGCATAGTAAATCTTATCAGTTCTCTTTGCAAATTGCAAGTGCTTTCTGCTATTTTCTTACTGTGGCTGAGTGATATTTTGCTTTCTTGTGCTCGGAATTATTTTCTCTGTGAGTGCACGAGTACTGATTTAACTCTGAAGCTGTTATTTTGGACTGTGTAGTGAGGTGCATGCATTAACTTATCGGTGGCACGTACTATAATTCATCGTAGACAGTTACCAAAAGTTATCATTGACGCCTACTACTTTTTGTCGGAAACTCTTAAAGTGTTATGACACTACATTATTTTGCGCATTAATCATCTCATTATTAATCCGAAAAGAAAAGAGATCGAAATATTTAGTGTGAAAGAGACAAGTAGGTGAGTGCAGTCAAAACAACTGTTCGTTTTGACAGTGACGATTAACTGTTATCGAAATGTCGAAGATTTGCTGGAATCAAGGCTAAAATGTGTCAAATATTCTAATATGACACATTCAATTTCCGACTTGTCAAAATTTCAGCTGCTAGCAGCTGAATAATGCGAAGCCGGCCGCATTATTATAGCACACCACATTAATTATGGCATTAATATTTAACAGTTTAACATTATTGGCTAGTGAGGCCTATTCGCTCATACAAAATGCACATATCCATGTTTATTCATTGTCTCTCTCTACTCGGATTATTAATGGCATTATTAATGTAGTGTCATAACACCTTTACGAAACTTTGTTGTCATTTGAGACATCTACCTTCTTTCTGCTTATGGTGATATACTGTGTGTTTAAGTACGGATTTCTAATTAATAGAAACTACATTGCGCCCCATAATGGCTCTTTGTCAAGCTTTGAAGTGCTTAGATGAATCGAATAGAACACCCATGGTGGTTTGCTCTGGCTTCTGTAAGCAAACAATTCAAGCGAAGTGCATTGGAATGCACGCACATTTTGCAGAAGCAGTTCAGTCGTCGTCATCTGGAGTTTATTGGTTTTGTTCAAAATGCAAATTCAATTCTATGGTTTCTTTTGTTGATCGACTGCACTCCGCGAAACGGGCGGTGGACTTAATACAGACCGAATTCAATGCTTTGAGCGGCAGGCTCGATTCAGCCGCTAAACAGTTAAGCTCACTGGCTTCAATGGCAGATGTAGAGCAGAAGTTTAATTCACCCAAGAACACGGTGCCAGCCCTGCCTAACAATCAAGGTAATTTGCCGCTGTCACCAATTTTAACTCGTGGACAACGCGAACAGCAGCAATTACTTCAACAACAGCAGAACTAGGACAATCAAAGCCAACAAATTCAACGAAAAAACCTTGATGTCCAGCTGCAACTGTAGCATCAGCATTCTCTGATTAGTAAGCAGGAACAGTCGCAGCCTCTTGAGCTTCAATGTCAGCCTCAACGACAACTTAAGGAACTTATAAAATTGCCACTTCTGCAACTGGGACAGCAACAGCTGCCTCAAGAGCTCATTTCATAGCAGCTGCAATGTCATTCTCCCATGGCGTCTTCAGTCTCATCTGTTGGTCCCGCACTACAACTTGTTAGTGCTAATGATGATTTTAATGGTCTCATTCCTCATCTCCTGCTCTTCAAACCTTTTTTTCTCGAGTTGCTGCTGATACGTCCGGGGAAAACTTGAAGAGCTACATATCTCGGAAGATTGGAAGACCTGTTAACGTTTCTTGCAAGAAGCTAACGAAGGGTTCGGACAGCAGTCGTATTGTAGATTCTTTCTTGCTGGCGCTTCTCATTGAGCTTAGCGCGATTGAGCGCCGTTATTTCTGGCCTACTAGTGTTTCTCGACAGCGTGAAAATTTTCGCAAAACTCAGGGCCTGGTCGTGCTAGTTTAAACAGCTTAAAGCTTAAGCTTAAAAAAGGCTTTAAGTTTATTACCAGAACGTTCGGAGGTTGAGGACCGAAATCAATGAACTTAAAGTGATGAACTCAACTATCGCATTAGATGACATTATTTGCCTTACTGAAACATGGCTGACTGAGGATATAGTCAATAACAAAATTTAACTTCTTTTTAATGTCTTCTGCAAAGACCGTGATCGTTCAGCCACCGGTTTATCTGACGGGGGTGGTGTTTTAGTAGCTGTTCGGAATACACGTAACGTGACCTCCTGTATCGACTTCATGTCTTCTTCGCCTGTTGAATGTATTCTTGTCCACATATCTGTTACTCCATCCATTGCGTTTTTTGTATCTTCGATTTATATTTCATGCAAAAGTCCTATTGTAGTTTGTGATCGTTTTTTTTACGGAGATTTCTTCGTATCCTAACACCTACTACCTCTCTTGTTTTGTGGTGATTTAAAGGAGACTTTTAAGTGGTGATTTTAATATTTCCAGCTTAGTCTGGCATACAAACTTCACTGAAATTTTACCAAAAAGCAATATTTCCTTAACAACATCCTCTTTTATCTCTCTCTGCTCTTTTTCTCAACTGAACAATGTGCCAAATGTTAATAACAGAATACTTGATATTATTCTTGCTAATTCTCCTTTGTCGTCTGCACATTTAAGTGCTGCTCTGTCATTTTATGTCAGTCCTGATCCTCATCATCCACCTCTTGTTATAGAGCTTTCCTTCACCTTATTTCGCTAGAATAAAAATACAACTGTTTTGCGTTACGAATTTGCTGAAGCGGACTTCGCTTCCATGTCCAATGAAATTAATGCTGTTAGCTGGTTTGCTTTTTTCAGAGGCATAGATGTTGATGGTGGCCTTTATGCATTCTATGCTTTTTTGTCTAATCTTGTTTCATGTCACACTCTCACTTCTCGTGTTCCAAGAGTTGTTGATCCTTCTTGAGTAACTGTTGACGAGATACGTGCTCTTCAAACCAAAGACATGGCGCGTCGTAGATTTCGAAGCTCCGGCTTGGAGGTTGATCTTCTAAGATACAAAAACCTACGTTCGTGCGCTAAAAAGATAGTTAAAGATGCGATGAATGCTTATCATGGTCACATTGAAGCTTTCATATCATCACGTTAACAGAAACCTTCCTGGTCCTATATCCGTTCTCTTGAAAAATTTCACTCTATGCCTTCTGTGATCCACATTAATGATTTGTCTGCTTCCTCGACTCAAGAAATATGTGAGCTATTTGCTCATTTCTTTTCTTCTGCTACCTCTCAACTTAATTTATCCTTCTCTGCCAATATGTCCTCTCCAGATGTTAATAGTCTTTGTTTGTTTTTTGACGAACCCATTGGAGGTCGAAGGTTTGCTTACTAAGCTAGACAGTAGTGCCAGCTGTGGACCCGACGGCTTACCTAATTTCTTTGCAAAGTCCTTGTCATCATCATTCTGTGTTTCTTTATCTGTCCTCTTTAACGTTAGTATTTCTTCCTATACTTTTCCTTCGTCCTGGTAATCCGTAAATATTTTTGCCATCCTCAATGCCAGAAATTCTTCCTGCGCCTCCAATTATCGCCCTGTATCCTTTCTGTCTTGGTTCAGTAAGCTTCTCGAAAAAGTTGTTTATAATAGAGTAATCCTATAACTGAACCCCGCTTCTGAGCAACATGGTTTCGTAAAAGGTAAGTCAACAATTTCCAACTTACTTTCGTTCATCAATACTGTTGCCTCCGCCATCGGCCAGCGAAAGCAAGTGCATGTATTATATATAAACTTTGCCAAGTCTGTTGACTCTATATATATATGATATATATATATATATATATATATATATATATATATATATATATATATATATATATATATATATATATATATATACATATATATATATATATATATATATATATATATATATATATATATATATATATATATATATATATATATATATATATATATATATATATATATAGGTATATATATAAGTTTATTCTTTGCCTAGTCTCTATTTGGATTTTATCTGTTGATTTAGGCAATAATATATAATAAATAAATAATAAATAAGAAATAACACTTCAATTTTGAAAATAGAGTCTCTATGACCTTTAATCTTCAAGACCCCACACTGGTTATAGCCGTAAAACTGATTTTTTTAAGACTCATCATCATCATCAAACGGGATCGCGTCCTGGCTCTCTTCATCAAATTTTTGCATCCCGATCGGTCCCAATTAGGCACTTTTAAGCTCCGATCGTCATGTTCAATGCCATTTCTCCAGCACAAGCAAGGTTTCCCATGCTGTCGCCTGCCGTAGAATCTGCGGCAAAGAGTTTTCCAACCAGGAGCCTCTCCACTCAAACGGGCTAAGTTTTTTTTCTATGATAATGCCAAAGCTCAGGAGATTACCCTTTGAAGCAAATGCTTAGCTATGGCGGGAGGGAGGCACATATGGGAGAAGCCGATATTAATTATTCCATTATTTTTCTTTTTGAGTGCCACGTGTTTTTTCTTACATGTTTTTCTTTTCGCCTTATGGTGGTAGCCTCTCTGGAATAGCCCTTGCGATTTTCCGCGCGACTTTCTTCTTGAACGCGGCTAAGAAGTAAAAGTGGCTTTTGCTGAGCACCCAATACTGGGATCCAAACGTAAATACTGGGAAGACCATCGTCTTATGCAACAGCAGCTTTGATATCCCGGTGAAATTTGCGGATTTGATGACTGTAGTAGGCTTGGTTGGAATTAAGCAACCGCACGCATATTTCTTCCTCCATATTGCAATTGGCTGCTACATTTGACCAAAAGTAGTTGAAGAATTACACTTCAGACTTAACTACCCTGAAGCTTTTGCCAACTCTAGGTGTTCTTCCTGCAGATGCATCCACCTTGTACTTTGTCTTTCCTTCATTTAGGTGCAGTTTCAGGTTTTGTGCCGCTCGCTCAATCTGGATGAAGGATTCTCGAGCAGCTAGTGCCGATCTTCCAATAATGTTAATATTATCTGCAGAAACTAGTACTGGCCGGACTTATTGATGATAGTCCCAATCGTTTCTGCAACAGCACGTTGAAGATGAGGCAAGTCAGATCCTTTGTCAAAGTCCATTGAAGATGTTGAACGGTTTGGATAGTAATCCGACTATTTTAACTTGGCTTGTTGCATTGGTCATGGTCAACATACACAACCGTGTCAGTTTGTTTGGGGTGCTGAGTTCTCTCATGGCTTTATACAGTTTTATTCTGGCTGTGCTGTTTATCCATTTATTTGCCAATCTATTTACAGGCAAAAAACTTAATTACAAGTAGGACAACTTATAAATGGAAACAGAAATTAACAAAAAGAAAATAAAAAGAGATAATAAAAATTGAAAAAATTCAAAATGTGTAATTCAAAGCCATGAATGACAAAATAGACTAATCAATCAGCAGTGAATATAATGCAACAAATACTACTTTTAAAGGTGACTAAAAGTGTGGAAGAGGACCGAGTTGAAAGCTGTTATGGACACGTAAAAGGCGTAAAACAGGAGAATGAAAGTAAGTATCTGTAAATGCAAATGATACTAATTTGCCTCTTACACTACTGTTCATTAATCAAGGATATTATAGATAAAATCAGATGGCCACGAAAGATTTTGAACAAAAAGCATTCATTCAGGTAAGAGAGGGAGATTAAGAAGCGATAAGCGTTCATATTAAGGCATATAGGGAAGATTATATTTAAAAAGTAGGGTGCAAGTGAACCTCCGTTGAACAGATTCAACAGCATCAGAAAGATAAGTGAAACGAGGAGGCCAGATTTCACTACAGTATTCAAGTTTGGAGCAAACTAGGGTAACAAAAATCTTAACATATGTAAAACCACTAAAAGTATTGTGGCAGGAAGGTATAGCAAGGCCAGCAAACCACGAGGAAGTATAAGTAATTAAACGAACATGCAAACGTGACAAAAACATTTGAAAACATTTAACGATAGGTAGTTGGTGTTACACCCAGCAGTAATAGAATTCAGATATTCCAGAGGAAGCAGATGATAGTCTGAGCTCTCGATTGCCCGAAATATTTGTAAGTCATCTGCGTAAAGCAAATAAGATGACGATAAAACATTAAGAAAATCATTGGCGAAGAGGTTGAATAAGAGCGGTCTTAGTATAAGGCATTGAGGTGCATCAGAAGAAGGGGAAAACGATAAGAACGACACACTGGAGAGAGAGACAAAACAAATTTGATTAATTAAGAACGAAGATATCCGAGAAAGTAAAGGTTCACAAATATAATATTTGTTTAATATGTGTGGAAGCGGGTTGACAGAGTGAAATGCTTTAGAGAAATCAGTTTGACAGTTCCGATTTAACGCCAATGCCCCTGCATGACAAAATTCAATGAGATTAGCAGATGTGTACCGATGTTTAACAAAACCATGTTGCTGAGGTATGAAAGCAAAGCTAGAAGCGTCATACATCTTGTTAAACATGAAACGTTCAATAATAATAATAATAGAAATTTTTTAGAAAATTACATTGTACATATATAACTTAACTAAAGGGGTATTTAACATAAAAAAACTTATACTTAGCGGCTATTCTATTTTGGCCTGCTGGCTCTTATTGGATTTTTATTTTAATTGTTTTTTATTATTCATTAATTTTCCGATTTACACTTATTAACTATTACCCAGGTGGTACAATACCTGGGGTTGACTTAGCAATATAGTACTTAAATACTAACTTAATTTACTAAACTAAATCTAGCTTAAGTCTAAACACAACTAGCTTAGCGTACTTAGACCTAAACTTAGCCTAGGTCTTAACTATTCTCTCCGATTCGTCGGAAGGCCAACATAAGTGAACAGCAAGTCCATGAGCCGCCGCTGTCCTGCTATTTCCGCTGGACGCATAAATGGCTCATTAGAGCCTCTCATACGTCCGATACCCCGGATCAGTCCGTTTTCATGTCCGTCTGTCTGTGCGTAAAACCTTGTCGTCAGTTCTACAACCTGGTCCCTAAGCGGCTCAAGACCTGTCTCCTGATATAGGAGAGAGTTCTTCGGCCACTTTTTAGTTACCGGGTTGTAAAACCTGCCAGTGCAGAAATGTAGAATTCTCCGTTCGAACATCTCCGCCTCTGCCATGGCTGATTTGAAACAGGTTATATGCGTATGTCAGGATTGGCCGAATGAGTGTTTTGTAGCAAATGGATTTAGCCTTTGTCGTCATGCCCATCTTTTTGGCGAAAAGATGTCTGATGCGCTGAAATGTGGACCTGGCTACTTTTATTCTATGTCGAACATAGGGGTTAAATTTCAAGAATTCATGCATATCTACTCCAAGGTAGCGCAATGTAGGACTAGGAATAATTCTAGAAGTTCCGAACAAGACAGCGGCTTTTTTGGCCTTATTGCGGATGGTTTGGGATCCCCGATACTTGGAAGGGTTCCTGAATACAGTCAGCTGTGTTTTGCAACTATTTAGCTTGATGTCCCATTCATCAAAATAAAATTTAAGGTTGACCAAGTAATCTTCAAGGCTCTTCGCAGCTTTGAGCGGGTTTTGGCTCGACGCAAATTAGAGCGTGTCATCTGCATACTGTAGGACTTTAACTTGAGGATTGCCCGCTGGAAGAGGGAGGTCAGCAGTGAAAATGGTGTATAAAACAGGTCCAGTGACAGAACCTTGTGGCACTCCTGATGTCACAGGTCCCCAGGGTGAATTTGCTCCATTAACGCTCACATAAAATTGTCTGTTGCTAAGGAAGCTTGCGGCGAGTCGTATTACTATTTCTGGAAATCCCAACTTGATCAACTTGTATAGAAGACCTTCGTGCCATACACTATCGAAGGCCTTCTCGATATCCAAGGCACAAACAACCGTCGTAGTGTGTCGCTCATTCAGGTGTGACACAATCTGATCGTGCAAGTACGAGATAGCGTGCTGGGTCCCATGCTTACGCCTAAAGCCAAATTGATATTCTGGTGTAATATTAGCGAGCTCACAGTAGGTGGAAATCATTTCCAACTAAATCTTCTCAAAGACCTTTCCCAAATTAGGAAGCAGAGAGATCGGGCGGAAATTGCTGGCCTCATTGTTTTAAGAAACGTTCAATGATTTTGGAAGGATTTGAAAGTGGAAAAAATGTTTGCCCGCTTCCAGGAGGAAGGAAATTCACCAGCACAAAAGCTTATATTAAATAAAATTGAGAAACACATAAGGAAGACGCAAGATTTTCCTTAAAAAAGTTAGTAAGGCCATCAGGATCAGGAGACTAATTTGAGTCAAGAGACGATATAAGGGATTCAACTTCAAGAGGATTAGTTGAGAGTGAAGAGAGACAAGGAGGAAAATAGACAAAAAAACGTTATAAGAAGAGGGAATCTTTGAGTCAGAGTATAAGGGTGAAACAAACAATGCGAAGAGATCACAAACATTCTGAGGATGAGCAGCAGCGATACTATTAAATGTTAGGGAGTTAAGTATAGGAGAAGAAGATTTTAAAGAGCGAAAGAGAGATCAGAGGTTTTTAGGGTTATTCGAAGTCCGAAAAGATTCAATGTGCGAAAAATAGTTGGTCATGGCAAGCTTTATTTCATTCTTCACAGCAGCATGTACGCGAGAAAAATCATTGTAGTATTGGCCGGAATGAAAGCTTGAAAATTGACTTCGTGCAGTATTTTTAGTATCCAAAGTGCGTTTAACACTCTCAGTGAACCAAGGAGGACCGTTGCGCATATGCAAGCGGAAAATTGGGTTGTATCACTGTACCATCTGCTTATAGACTAGAAGCGCTGGCTGTGCTTAAAGTCTATATTCAATATTGAATTCCAGACATTTTTCCATCGCTTGCTTGAGACTAAAGGCCTGATCAATTATTCATTTGATGAGTCCACATTGATATTGTCCGATGATGGCTTTAGCATATGGGGCTATCCGCTCCTGCAGGATAGAAGAGACTGTCTTATAAGAAGTACTCAACAATGCTATACGTTGTAGTTGCTGCACATTGTTACATCTCCTTTCCTATGTATGGGACATATTATACCTTTACGCTACTCTTCTGGCATATCTTCATGCTCACATACACTGACAAAACACATGGCGCCAGACGCCATAATTTATAGACTTCTGGCGCCATGTACATAGTCGAGTTAGGGATTGTGATAAAATATAGCGCCACACGCCATAATACATGGCGAAAAGTACATAGGACTACACGCCATGTACTATAGTCTTCCACGCCATGTACTATAGTCCTCCACGCCATGTACATGGCGTGGCGGACTATATTAGATGGCGTGGAGGACTATAGGACATGGCGTGGAGAACTATAGTGCATGGCGTGGAGAGCTATAACACATGGCGTAGAGGACTATACTGTATGGCGTGGAGGACTATACTGTATGGCGTGGAGGACTATACTGTATGGCGTGGAGGACTATACTGCATGGCGTGGAGGACTATACTGCATGGCGTGGAGGACTATACTGTATGGCGTGGAGGACTATACTGTATGGTGTGGAGGACTATACTGTATGGCGTGGAGGACTATAGTACATGGCGTGGAGGACTATAGTACATTGAAGAAGCAAATCAGTCAAAACAGTGCTACTTACCATAAATGAGCACACGGAGAAGTCACTTGCTTGCAACAAACAGACGCTGGCTGCTTTTAGAATCACCGAAGGAGCCATTCAATAATATGCGCCCTTAGCCGATTGAGAATGTTCTCGATCTATCGACGATACTCAAGTATCATTTGCTGACATTTATAGATCCCCTGACACAGTATGGCTGCGAGTTATAATTGGAGTGCCATGAGCCATATTACATGGCTCATGGCACTGTGTAATATGGCGTGTGGGGCCATAATTTATGCGCCATGTAATTATTGCGATGGGAGCTATACTGCATGGCTCAGGGTACTATGTACATAGCGTGTGGCACCATAAATGCTGCGCCATGTAACATGGGACCACGCGCTATGTAGATTCTGAGACTATGGCGCTGGGAGCCATATTGCATGGCTCAGAGTACTATGTACATGGCGTATGGGACCATAAATAATGCGCTATGTTACATGACTCTGGGCGCTATGTGGATTTTTTTCAGTGTACGTGCAATATAATGTCATGCATTGATTAGTATAACGTGGGCTCTTCGTTTGTCGGCTCCAGGGGCTTTGTTAAATTTCAGCCGACTTATAGCTCTTCGTACTTCTTCTATGCTTAGTATTTTTGAGACTCAGTGATGTGAAATTCACTTCAAAAAAGTTTCTTCACAGACCGTTTTCGGTGTTTATTTAATAAGCATTTATTTTTTGCACCTGGCTAGAAAAGAGCTCAGATTTTTAAATCTTACTCACACAAAATAATTCTTTATTTAAAAAAATTATTCATGATATTTATGCTTAAAAAGCTTTACGTGGGAGTTGCTCCTTTAATTTATTTTATTGTAATTTAGACGATGATTTGCGCAACTTGTACCCCATTACCACTTAACTTTTATCTGCCCGGAATCAATCAAAAAATGAAACAATTGATCACTCTGATTCGTTATCTACTTTCATTTCATTTAATTCTTCCCATTTCACCTTGAATCCACCGTCTATTATTTTGAAGACTTACACTCTAAATAATTAACTTTTAGCAATAATAGCTATTATTCAGAAAATTTATATTATGCACATATTCAATTGAGTACGAATACGAACAGCAAACCAAATGACTGACTCTCACCTTCGTTCAGCTAATCTATGATACATACATTAACAAAACAGTAGCACGAAAGTCCGAAATTCCGCCTAGTGAAATTAACTGTTCCTGTTGTAGTAGCCAAACCCTAAAGCTTTCAATTTTCATTCGAGCAATCAATTGAATCAAATACTTAGTGCTACAAAAATGTAGTGTTGTCTAGTATATACATAAACATATAGTAAGACTGTTTTCCGTCCCCCATCAGACTTATCACAGTAATATCGTGTGTATTTAGCGAAATAATGCAGATTAATTGCGAAAATTACTTTTCGTTCTCTCGAAGACTAGAGAAGTATGGACGTATTCCGGTATTACAATATCATGGTACAAGGTACTCATCAAATTTGCAAGTATTGCTCGAATGCGTATGCTAGCTTCAATTGGCAGCATTGGAGCGAGTTTGAAGAATTTAACGAAATGGAGTGGGGTTCACTTTGATGCAATATGAACTGTAGTTGCAAATTGAATGGGAACGATTCAATGGTAATTGCTGAAAGAAGACGATTTCAAACAATTGTATTGTGAAAATGACAGGTGTGAGAAATTGGTTACAATAGCAATACTGTGTATTAGAGATGTTCATTTCAAATATATATCGATATTTTTTCCGATATGATGTATCGAAACTCTATATCGATAGCTTGCGATATATCGAAATGTAAATATCGATTTTTCGATATATCGAAATCGAATCAAAAGTAATATATATATTGGATAATTTATTTTCTTTATTGCGTTGGGCCTTTGGTTGGTTTGGTTAGGTGGTATTACTCACTAAATATAAGGGTTTGATATTGTTTCTATGTATATTTTTCTCGTGAATATCCAATTATTAATTAATAAAATTAATAATTTAAATTATGTGATTATTCCAAAGAATGAGCGCATAGATTATGAAATATCTGGGAAATTTTCGAAACGCATGAAGTTTACTACTACTACTGGATAAAAAAGCAGAAAATTCCTTGGGATAAATTCCACATTCCTTAGCTTCGCAATATTCATCCAAATAGAATAAATGAAAAATAGTATTAGTTAAATTTGAAATTTGCTTTGAACTCTGGTTGGAAACAAAGAGAACAAAGAGAAATATTTGTCCTCGTGATCTACCATTGCATTGACTTCTCTTCGCAGTGGTCAAATTTTGCTCATGAAAATAAAGATATTTATTTTATGATGGACTGGCTCATCTCAAATTATAAGTTAAAGGAGAAAAAAAGAAGTAAATACATTTTATAATATAACAAAATATCATAAAGGAAAATTTCAAATATTTTGGGACAAGGATAAGGTCATATCTACAGTCTTGCAATATCTTAACATGTGACAAATTATATTTATTCTTAAACTCATAATGAATGTATTCATTTTTGAACTTAACATTTCCTAACCCCCACCCACAATGAAGAGTTGACCATATCGGCTTCGAAACCGTTAATGCAACAAACCTAAGCACAATTCATAAGGAAAGGTAAGACTTCATTAACAGTAAATAGTCAAAAGAAGAAATTTAACACAAATCAATTATGTTTATTTTATGTAAAAAAAAAGAAGTAGAATACTTTATAATCATGATATAACGATTTTTTCAAAGTTCCCAATATTTTTTGCTTAAACCTTGTATAAAGAGAAATTTATTTACCCGTTTAGTTTGTAACTAATTTCTCTGTTGAGTTAAAACCTGCGTAGCCTTCGAAAATAATCTTTCAGAAGGCACAGAACTAGCGACCATAGTAAAGTACTTGTATACAATATTGTATAACTTGGGAAATTGTACTTTATAATCAACCCATACTGCCAAAGGGCTTTCATTTAATCTGCTAACTGGAGCCCTCAAGTTAAGAGATAATTTGTCTGATACACTTTCATCAGTTTTATTTGTTTTCCAATTCCGTTGAACTAAATGATGATGATCGCTTCAGAGACTAAAATAGGACTGAGTTTTGTCTGAGCCATCTGAGTCTGATCCCGCAGCTACACATAATTTATCTTGCTGATCTTTTTTCATTAGTTCTTTGATTTTAAGTACGGCATTCGAACAAGCCAATTGGTCTTCAAAATGAAGTTCCTTGAATCGCGGGTGCAAAGATAAAATCTATAAATAAAACAAATTGAGAGATTTACTAGGTCAGATATTCAATTTGGTTTCTCCGCTACCTAAGTTCTACGAGCTTCTGGTTGTAACTTCTAAAATTCGCGTACATACGGCTCACTATCTCTATTGTAAGACCAATTTTTGTTTAAAGTTAATTAATTTAAATTAATTATTTAAAGTACTTTCAATTACCTGAGTAAACCGAAACCGCCCAATCACCGAGAAGCCTTCACAATCTTTAAAAAAAAGATAAACCTAAGTTTTGTCAATGTACGAGGATTGGCAGCGCGGTGGACACGATTCATTTAAGTAGACCAATTAATTAGAAAACAATATAAAAGCAAACAAAATGGTTTGAACGGTTTGCTTTTTTTCGTTCTCTTCTCTTGCTCGACCAGCGGTTAGCTCGCGTCGCGACACGAAAAACGAAAAATTGTTGACCAACTCGTTTGCAAGCACAATACGATATTCTTGTATCGGATAATATATCGATATCATAATAATCGATATCTGAGGATTCGATTATATCGAGTTGATTCGATATATCGGGAGTCAAATATCGATATTTCTTAAATATCGATATGTATCGAACATCCCTACTGTGTATATTCAACCTATTGCAGCATATTCAATATGAGATGACACATTGAATTTGTGAGTAGTTTAGATGAAGTTACAGAACAATGGACTGTTTGTATTTCTATGCATAAAGTGAGATTGAGTCTGATATAGTGTAAGAAGGCTTTAGAATTGAATCCTAAAAATTAATGAAACGTTATCATTTGAAATTGTTTACATGTTAAATAAATATGAGCTAAAGCGTTTTTAAACAATTATAAACTCCAAACTAAGTTCTTTACAACGACCTAAATACAAAATTCATTTCTTTTGCATATTTTAAAAAAATATTTTTTGAAAACATTGTTAGTCAACCTACTAGTCTGAAAAAATTTTGATGTTTGCACAAGTGTGAAGTGTTTGTGGAGAGTTGTGGATTGTTTTTGGAAAGATGTGTGTTTCTGTAAGTGCATCCACAAGGTGCTAAGTCAATACAGCAAAATTGCGAACCATTCAAGGAGCAGTCCAACCTGGACTAACAAGCACAGCAAAATATCATTGAATAAGAAACAATCAGTTTCACAAAACTGATTCAGTGAGGTGATAAAATCCCGCACCGCTATACAGTTACCCTCTTAACTTTAGCCTCTAAATCCTTTTGGATTCCTGATGTATTACATATTCGGCCAAAATGAAGATTTTCAGATCACGAAGCTTGTCAAAGGCTTCAACAGTTTGATTCTGTATGAATTTCAACTTACAACAGTAAACGTTGGAAAAACAAGGATAAATAGAAGAAATCAAGAAAGCACTAAACAAATTCAACTTACGAAGACAGCCCTTCGCTATGTTGGCTACCAGACCAGAGAACGTGGCGAAATGAAAAGAAAATCTGAAAATTTGTTGGTGGATAATATTGCTGACTATGGGAGAAATTCTCTATGGAAATAATAAAGATGCCTCTCTGCGGCCGTTGAGATAGGAAGATTGGACGATGAAGTTGGTATAGACTTTATTGAAAATCGATGTTTCCGAGTGTGGATCGATTACATCGTTCATTATCTGACTCAAACACCAATTCAAAACTAAAACCAAGAACCACACAAGCTAGTAGCCGGTTTTCTACCAACTCAGCTGCACAAATTCAGAAATGTTTTTTTTCCACTACATTCATATTTTTACATTCATATTTTTTACCGTTTAGATGCCTAAACTCGAAGCCTGGTCACCTAAAAAACCGATTGCTGATTCTGTTTTTTCGTTCATGGTTGTATACGAACCATAAACCACACGCGACAGCAATTAGGCGTCCTAGTCGCCCATACAAGTTTGCAAACACTATAGTTTTTTAAATCTTTCACCATCATTAAATCGTTTTCCCAGCTATTCTTTTCTCTTCTTACTAGTCCATCATTCATATTATCATAAATACCCTTTAGCACATCCTCATTATAAAAAACGATTGCACGACAGTTTCTTATCCGCATCTATATTTCCAAAAGTGGACGATCAGACTATTTTATTTGTTCCTTTAAGTCGATGGCATTTCGTAGCATAGCAGCAAACGCGCGCGCGATATTCATGATGTCCTAGTCGGCCATTGTCATTTTTATGTTCCCGCAGGAATTAATTTTCGTGGCATCGTAAAAATGTTGGGAAAATTGAAATGAATTTCCCAAGTGAGCGTTGACAGCGCAATGATTATTGCAAGTAAAACTGCGTTGGAAAGATGTTGGCGACAGACAAATGATAAACTCGCGCGAATGCCCTTGTCTATCACAGGCTAGTCTGACGTGGCTTGAGTTTCAGCAACAAGCAAGTAGTATTTCGCTCTCACCACAGATTCCTCGAAGGAATAGTTAGTTGCCCTCGAATTCCTTCATTACTATTCACTCTTGTCTCATGAGCTAGTACGGCAGTCTTCGGGCTATTTCTCCGTTCGAGGAAAAATGATGAAGCATTGCTGGAATAACGAAAGAATGATGGAAAAGATTTAGGTCTGAATGGTTTGACTGCTTTTCTGCCTGGTTGTGAAAGATGGAAATGGAATTTTTATATCTTTTCAGATTGCTAGACTGGTTACAAGCGTGGAAGTAAAAAGTAGAGACGAAGTGAGCAAAGCTATCGACTGTTGGCCACTTGAAGCATGAAACCTAGAGAAGAGACATGCAAAGCTTCGTGAATAAAGGAATGACTCAATAAATGTAGTCCGTGACAACCATTAGGAAATGTAATTATGGCTGCAGAAATAGGATGCGGAGAAGAAAAAAAGTATTAAATTCATTTGGATCTTGGCGATTAAATTGCGATAGTAATTGGAAGAATGCTACACGCTGAGAAATGACCGAAATCAATATATTAGCATCTTAATATTATTATAGTAACAGCATTGTCCCTAATACATAATTTTAACAGCTCAATATTGTATGTTAGGAAGTTACAATATTATATTTGCAGTTTAACATTACATATTAAGCTGTTAACTTTTTATATTCAGAACATCTGTAAATATAAATGTTTTAACATCTTAACATAAATATATTACTATGCTAATATAAATGTATTAAGCAAGGGTGGTGAAATTGTTGGTCATACAACAAAGTACATTGCTTGTATTGTTAGTTAGGATGTTCATATTTTATGCGGCAATAGCACACTGGAATAACCTAATGTTCCGCGATCATCGAAGTTAAGCAGTGTTGGGCGCGGTTAGTACTTAGATGGGGGACCTCTTGGGACTATGGAAAAATCGTATCGATGGCGTGTTAATATTAATTATTGGTATACCAATATACTATAGTAAGACGTTAATATAACTTATTGCCATGTTACTATAATATATTGGCATGTTAATATATATTATTGGTGTGTCAATATAGTATTGTAAGATGCTAATATAACTTATTGCCATGTTACTATTTAATATTGGCCTACTAATGTAATATTGTAACAGAAAAATTCACCACACGCATGTTAATATATAACATTTTAAGAATGCCATGTGCGGGCAATATAATGTTATTGCTAGGTCAATATAATAATGTTAAGAAATGTTTTTAATATAAATATATTAGCTGCAAAATATATTAAGGGTAGAACAATGATTTTTCAGCGTGTAGGAATATGGTTTATTGCCTTCAACAAAACAGAATTTTTTGGTAGAACTTTAACTGTGAAGAATTTTTGGTATTTGATTGGTATTGCCAAGTACGAAGTAATTCGTTTATATGGCGCTGTCACAAAAAGTCTATGTGGTCTTTACTTTCAAATTCATTACGCGTTTTTACTGTGAAAGCTGCATGAAGATCAAAGTGGAATGTGATTGCTTTGGCTATATTTGGACCGGTAAACACTTGTAGAAAATAAGGAATCTTTAATTTCCTCTCCCATTCTGGACCTTTGATTCTGATTGCAACTTCCAATATTCATGTAGCCGTCATCCTCGTAGCACCATAGACCCTTTCAAATCTTGGCTTCTAACAAGTGACGCCTCTTATTGCTTCCGTCTAACGAAGGCGTTCTTCAGTTACGGGATTTGGGCAGCGATGCGTAGTTTTCGTCGACAGAATCGGACCATTATTTCCTGGGGTTTTCCGCTGGCCATTGAGTCTTGGCTTTTCCTTTAAATATTTCATATTGTTGCTCTATACCTGGTGCTCTAAAATTTTTCTGCATTTTTATGACAGAATTGGCTTCTTCCAACACTGGAAAGTCCATTTGGACTTTACCGGAAACATATATCCGCTATGATATTATTGAGCCATGTGCAGAACTAACAAGTACCTTAAACTAGCGAACCCATATGGCTTTGAGTAGGCGGCTGGTCGTAGAAATTTGGACAAAACTTGGTATTCAAATTTAAACGGGCTATTATACTTCTGAATGTTGTGAGCGTTTTAAGCAATTCCGCGTGATTACCATACGAGTAAAAGTGTTAAAAAAAACCCTCTACCGCATCAAAACCACTAGAAATCCTAATGTTCGAAGAACAGTAGAGGATTTGTGCAGGTTCTGAGTGTGTATTCTACCACTAGTTACTTTTTCCACTTACGCCGCGTCCACATAGGCCATGGGAGATGGCATAACATTCGACTTGCCATGGAAATGGAAAATGTAGACGGTATATGGCATGTCATATCTGATGGCATGCCATATATGTCAAGTCATATGGCAAGACATTTGCATGACCATGAGCATGGCCATATTCTGATAGTTGTTCATTTTCAAAATGGCGATGTCGAGGGAAATAGTCATACAAACCCTAAACGAATACAAAAAAAAAGATTCCTTATGGAAATATATGTTCGCCTCTTCCTCAATTTGCGCCTTTCCTCACATTCTGCTTCTTCTAACCTTCGCAGTGCTCTATAAAACCGGATAGCAGGCATATGTTCACTGCTGAATGATATTTTCAAAATGATATGGCATGACATGTCGTTGCCCAGGCATCAGATGACATACCATAAACTGACATTTGTTGCCATCGCATATGGCAGAGCTCATGGCCAATGTAGACTCAGGGTTAAGACTAATACACCCTAAGTAATAATAGATCCTAAGCTTATTTTAATTTCGGTGACTTCATCAAAAGTTACAGCGATAGAAAGGTGTTTGGGGTTGTCATCCGAAAAATATGCAGATCTTAAAAAACTTAAATATTGTTTACTTATTTTCATTGCAAATGTTTGCGATGAAAATTTTTAAAGCAAGCATTTACTGTTACGAAAATAAAAAAAACGCCTCGTGCCGACAGCCCTTTGCTAACACCGAAGCCAAAATTATGTCGCATCTGCCTTACGTTAAAGTCAACCTGCTATGCGAATTTCGTATTGATACGACCATTGCATTGGAAGTTTTCAACGTTTTCAAATTTCCTTAATCTTAACATATGGTGTTTATTTTCAGAACAAGATCACTACGATTTGAAAATTATATGAAAAAATCGCTTACTAAAGGTATCAAAAAAAAAAAAAAACTCTAGCGCACCTGAACCGCTAGAAACACTAATGTTCGAAGAACAGTAGAAGAATCGTGCAGGTTTTGAGTGCATATTCCACCACATGAGCTGCTTATTACGGCCAAACTGTTTCAAATGCCACGTTTTACTTTGGTCTCAAGAATGCATTATAACTCATATGGTAGAAGGTTTCAGATATTACCATTGGCATGGGTTTCAAAGTTTATGAAAGAAAAACACTTGTTAATTATATTCGTTATCAGTTGCTTATTTCACCAAACTTTGAAAGCAGCATCTCATATAACACCAATGAAGAAAATGCTCAGTGCCTGCAGCACTGTAACTGAAGTTGGCGTTTGGGGCTGCGATCCGAAAAATTTGCAGAACTTTGGGAATTGAAACATTGGTTATTTATTTTCATTGTAAATGTATCCGGTATGAATACTAACTGTAAGCATTTATTGAGACAAAAGTAGCACAACCGACTCGTGTTGGCAACCTTCTGCCAGTATCAAAGCCAAGAATATATCACATCTGCTTCACGTTGTTATATTACATTCGAAGTTATAGGTGTATAAAGAAATTTAGGGCTACCTACAGGAAGTTTTTTCAAATAATCGAAAGCTTAATATTTTCTGTTTATTGTCACTACAATATCATTACCATTTGAAAATTCTACGATAAAACCGCTTAATAAAGATATTGCAATTAAACACAAAACCAACAATAGCTGGCAACCCTATCGTGGCTTTTCAACCAAATTTGGCCTGAATAATGCTTATAATAGGTTCCGTTAATTGTATGAAATTCGTATTGATTTCATGACTGCACTGGCAGCTATAGGGCAAAAAGTTTTATTTTCCTGAGCGAATTCTCAAAACCAAAGACACCAAAATTACCATGGCTGGCAGCACCAATCGAAATTTTCAACCAAATTTCTATCAAACAGAGTTTAGAGTAAGGTGCAGCTACTGCGTCAATTTCATGAAAATCTGGTTACTAATTCACATTTCATAGGGCAAAAAGCAGTTTTTTTATCTTTGTAATTTTTCAAGATGGCACCACTGGCACAGAGTTGCCCCCAATACAAAATCGCTTCTATCAGACCTGGTTCTACTAAAGTTCAATGCATTCTGTAAATTTCAATGGTATCTGATTATTGGTTCGTGAATTCCCGTGAACAGAAGTTTTTGATGCTAAAAATATGGGTTAACTGGGAGAGGGTTACCGTTCTTGTCCGACATGAGATTTCCAAAGTTTTACTTTGAACGTGTAGATAAAGCATAAGATTTGTATACAGATTGGTTTTATTGTAAGAAACGGACATTTTTAGGATATTCGATGATTTGAATGTTTTCACTACCAAATTTTTATTTTTTTAAATTTAAGACACCAAAATTATCATAGCTGGCAGCTCCAACCGAATTTTTCAACCAAATTTCTACCAAACGTGGTTTAAAGTAAGGTCCAGCTACTGTGTGAATTTCGTCTAAATCGAACGATTCAATCAGAATTTATAGGGCTAAAAACAGTTATCTGTTTTAGTGATTTTTCAAGATGGCACCACTGGCACAGAATCGTCTGCATTTCAAAATTACTTCTATCAGACCTGGTCCTAGTTAAGACCAATACATTCTGCAAATTTCAATTAATTCTGCTCATCGGATCGTGAGTTTCCGTGAACAGAAGTTTTTGATGATAAAAATATAGGTAAATTGGGCAAGGGTTACCAGGCGTGCCCGTTATACCATATCAAATTTTATTTTTTGACTATGTTAACAAAGCACGAAATTTACATATGAGTGGCTTTTTTTTGAAGGAACGGCATTTTTTCAAGAGAAACGATAATTTGGAGGTTTTCACTTTCAGTGCTTGCCCTAGCTTTAGGGTTGCCAGCACGCTCATCAAAAGCTGCACAAATTTACAACTAAATAATACCAATATGTTCTGAAAATTTGGTAATGATTGAAAAGCTCTGTCAAAAGTTATCGCAATTTGAAAATTTTCAATTTTTCCCGATCTCTTTTTAGGCACCCAGCGCACACATGGGGTTAAAAAATTCCAAAAAATTATCCGATTCACATGTAAAACACGTTCGAAATTTATTTTGTTAACTTTATTTCTGCAAAACTTATTTGTGTACGGAATAATAGGTATAATAAAAATATCACTAAAATGGCCGCCGGCGCCAAAGGGTTAAAGATTTTTAACTTTTTCTGAGACCTGGCACTATTCTGCATATACACCAATGTGTCCTGAAAATTTCAGCTCAATCGGATGGCGCGTTCCTGAGATTTTTTCACTGAAATTTTTTTGGATATATATATATATATATATATATATATATATATATATATATATATATATATATATATATACATATATATATATATATATATATATATATATATATATATATATATATATATATATATATATAGAAATATGAATTTTTAGCCAAAGTGATTTTAATACTAATGTTCTTCTTCGAACATTAGTAAAAATACATAAACAACCATAGCTGGCAACCCTATCATTGATTTTTCAACTAGATTCCTACTGAATATTGCCTACAATAAGTTAAATTCTCCATTTGAATTTCGTTATGATTCCATGACTGTACTGGAAGCTATAGGGCAAAGAGCTTTATTTTCTTCAGCGAATTTTCAAAATTTAGTACACCAAAATTACCATAGCCTGCAGCTCCACCCGAAAGTTTTAATCGAATTTCTACCAAACGTAGGCTAAAGTACGGTTCAACTACTGTGTGGGTTTCGTCAAACTCAAATGACTGAATCAGAATCTATAGTGCTAAAAGCAGTTATTTCTCTTAGTGATTTTTCAAGATGGCACCACTGGCACAGAATGACCCGCATTTCAAAATCACTTCTATCAAACTTGGTCCTACTTAACACCAATAATTCTGTAAATTTCCACTGTATCTGATTATCGGGTCGTGAGGTAAAATAGTAAGCTAAAAATATAAGTTAATTTAAGCAGGGTTATAAATAAAATAAAAAAAAAATAAATAAATAAAATAAAAATAAAATAACAAATGTTGTACTTTAACTAAGACAAAGCATAGACAAAGCATAGGATTTATATATGAGTTGCTTTTTTCCCAAAAACGACCATTTTTCAGGGGAGTCGATGATTTGAAGGTTTTCATTTTCAGTGCCTGCCCTACCTACAGGGTTGCCAAAATGCTCATTAAAAGCAACACAAATTTACAACTTAATAATATTAATATGTGTTATAAGTTTCATAATGATGAAATGGCTCTTTCAAAAGTTGAAGCACCTAGCGTACCCATGGGGTTCAAAAATTCCAAAACCTATTCCAATTCACGTGGAAAACACGTTTAAAATTTGTCTCGATAACTTAACTTTTGCAAAAATTATTTGTGGACCGAATAATAGGTGTACTAAGCATATCACTAAAGTGGCCACCGGCACCAAAGGGTTAAAGATAATTGACATTTGAGACTTGGACCGATTTTGCACACACACCAATGTATCCTGAAAGTTTCAGCTCAATCGGATGGCGCGTTTACGAGAAATAGTCTGAAATTGTTTGATGAAATATATATATATATATATATATATATATATATATATATATATATATATATATATATATATATATATATATATATATATACATATATATATAAATATATATATATATATATATATATATATATATATATATATATATATATATATATATATATATATATATATATCTATATATATATATATATATATATATATATATATATATATATATATATATATATATATATATATATATATATATATATATATATCTATATATATATATATATATATATATATATATATATATATATATATATATATATATATATATATATATATGTATATATATATATTCGAACATTAGTAAAAATGAATTTGAATTCAGTTAGTTCCTGCCTCGTACGTTCCTGCTTTTTCTTCCAACTTTCTTTTTGCCTCAGTTCTTGCACCACGTCACATCTTTTATGTTTTTTTTAAAGAATTTTAGCCTGTGAGCTAAAATTTTTGTCTTGAAATGACAAACTCTCAAAAATGGCATCAAAACACATTTCGTACCTTGATGACGTTTTCTGAAAATTTGCACTTATGCTCTGTTTTCTCAAAAATTGTTTAAATTAATAAATCTTAGTTCTATGCCTTATTAATTAGCTTAATTTTTGGCCCCATCTGATATTCAAGCTACATTTGATATAGTTTTTAAGAGTTTACATTCGAAAAATTGCTCACTATATCCTTAATGCGGACTAAATCATCGTTGAAAATATCAGCTCGACGAGATATATCATTACCAAGATATTTTAGCCTCTCAGCGGGTGAATGCAATAGGTAATTTACCTTATGGTTTTGTAGCATGAATATGCCAGTGCACTTCAAAGTTCTAGAAGGGACTCTTAACGAAAATTCACTTAACAATATTGAATAAAAAAGTTGCGTCAAAACATTTACGTCTACCTGCTAGAGATGTGGTCAGAGTTCCCCCAGCTCGGAGATAGCCTGCTTGTAGAAATCGGCCGATCGTTGATCTCCACACATGTTGTAAACTGCGTGTTGGTCACAATCAATTGAATTATCGCCACATAATGGATTTATTACACATCCATTATGTGGCGATAATTCAATTGATTGTGACCAACACGCAGTTTACAACATGTGTGGAGATCAACGATCGGCCGATTTCTACAAGCAGGCTATCTCCGAGCTGGGGGAACTCTGACCAGGCGCCAGGATTAAGGGTTAGATCCCCAGCCGGCCAAGATGCAGGATATGGATTCCTGCTTTTCATTCTGATCCAGTGGAGGTCCTGGACATTATTCGGCTTTTCAACCCTGATCTTCCTACGGAGGATGGGAGGGTTGTGAAGATTGGTGAGCCGGTGGACAATCGGCGGGAAGCCCTCTTCGTCATCAACGAAAAGGCGCTGCCGGCATTGGATGCTCGAAAGGGCATCATCAGGTACGGGGTCGAAAAACTGGCCCTACGTATCTATCGAAGCGACAAGCCAAAGAGCTCTGCTTCGGGAGATCCGATACCTGCCAAGCCTGACCCAAAGATGGTGACCCAAACGGCAGTGGAGCCACTTGAAAAAAGGTCTAATGTCTGTCTGAGGGAAAGATTTGATGAGGAATCGGATTTGGAATCCCTCCTTGCCGATGGGGTTAGTGTCGAAACTGCCTCCGAGTTGGGTGTCTGCCTGGACCTCATGACTCTGGGCGCAGAGCAGGAGGCTGGGACGGCTTCTATGTCCGAGGGGGAGGACCTTGATCTAACCCTAATTAATTAACCCATTAATGGTGAAGGTACTCCAAGTGAATCTTTACCATTCCATAGCAGCATCAGCTGCCTTGCTACCACAGGGCGTAGCTCAAGCTACTGTGGGGGTCATAGGTGGCGGATCATGGACAGCCTACAGTAATGTAGGTTAGCTGCGAATAACAAATAAGCAGTCCCCGACCAAGAGCGGTAGAGAAGGAGGGTGGGGCGGAAATGCCTTAGAAACCCAATGAGCTCTCTATGACAGGACGAGTTGGCGCCGTCCTTCAACTATGCGTCTAACCTGGCCCCAGGTATAAAAGGCTAATGGGAAGGAACCCAAAATAATAAACCAACGATGGAAGTAAAGGAGCAGAAAATTCGAACGGGGATATACGTTCAAACGTCGGAAGGAACCGTGACTTCCAGCGGGCTATCTTCCAGCATAGCTGGAAGGGAGTCGCCAGCGGACCCTAACGTTAAAGGAGCGGGCAGCGTGGCTCCTTCAACGCTCAATACTACAAGGCAAAACACCAGTGTACAAATGGAGAATCCGTTTCAATGCAGCGCGCTTCTACGTCGATCTCCGACATCACAGGACAGTGCACTCTCAAAACTGAGTAGCACCCTTTCTGAGGACAGCAAGCAATCCGTAACGGATGTGTTCACAAAACTAGGGACCCTCATTGTTGACCTGATGGAGTATGTAAACCCGCGTCATAACGTTCACAACGCGATTAAGGAGCGGATACGGGCAGTAAGATCGACCTACAACAAGGTGAGAGATGAGCAAATGGCACATCGGACAATGCAAGTTCAGGGCAAGGTAGAAACGGCTACGCAAACTACACCAACGGCACCTTCCAGAGAAAAATCCACTCCGCTAGGCCCTATGGCTAGTGCTGGTCGACGCACAGAAAAAATAGAAGTGCAAAAGCGGCCAAGAGAGGAAGCGGCTGATTTACGCGAGCGACAAACTACACCTAAAAGAAAGAGGGTGAGGACACCAAAGAAGATTCTTTCCAGTGCCAAACTGGGGCGAAAAAGCAGCAAAGAAGCTGTGCAACTAGTGGGTGGAAACGCCAAGCAAATAAGTGAAAAGTGGACCAAGGTCAAGAGATCAAAGAAACAAAAAAAAACAACTGCCACGGAGGCCTCGCCCGGAGGCAATGATTATCACTGCTAAGGAGGGTGTTACTTACGCGGACGTCCTGCGAACAGTTAAGGGTGACCCTACTTTAAAGGACTTAAGTGACAACGTGACCCGCAGCCGACGGACATAGACAGGCTGCCTGCTGCTCGAACTCAAATCTGGCGGATCCGAACATGAAGAATTCAAGGCGAAAATTCAGACCTCTCTTGGAGAACAGGCTAACGTACGAGTTGCCAGCGAGTAGCAGTTGAATGCCGAGATCTAGATGAGATCACTACAAAAGAGGAAATCTGCAGTGCTCTAAAGGACCAATTGGGGCTGTCAAACGTGGAGGAATCAAATGTCGCGAGTCTTAGAAGATCTTTCAGGGGTACTCAAACAGCCACTATACATCTTGCGGTTGACCAAGCACGTAAGGCCTTAGTAGCAGGCAAAGTCCGAATCGGGTGGGTAATTTGTAGATTACGGGAGCAGATTTCAATGAAAAGGTGTTTCAAATGCCTCGAATTCGGACACATAGCGAACAACTGCAGAAACCCACAGGATCGATCAAAGCTGTGTCGAAAATGTGGAGAAGAAGGTCACGTTGCCAAAAATTGCAATAAGGATCCGAATTGTCTCTTCTGCAGGGAAACCGAAGGTTGCGATAACAAGCACGTAGCGGGTAGCAGCAGGTGCTGTTACGCAGCACCAAGTTTGACGTTGGCAGAATATAAACGGATGTTGGACAGCGTAGCAATGGAGACAAAATGGCACAATCCGAAGCTCATAGGCGGCAACTTCAACGCCTGGTCTGAGGGGTGGGGAAGCAAGAAAACCAACGCTAAGGGACGAGTTTTACTGGAAACTTTTTCGCGACTAAATATCGTCCTCGCAAACAATGGGAATGCCAACATCTTCAGTAGGCGAGAGCTTGGATCCATCGTAGACCTCACTTTTGTGAGCGACGCTCTAGTGAAGGACTTCCAGTGGTTGGTTAGCAAGCACTACACGCACAGTGACCATCAGGCCATAATAGCTACCGTGAACTGCGTACGTAACAAAAACACAATGTGTGCGAGTTCCCAGGAAAAAACATGCTTGGCTGGTCATCAAAAAAGCTAGATGAAGAAATGTTCCGGAAAATGCTACCTCCGGATATGGAAATGGACGGAACTGCATTGACGAAGGCCGCGCGAATCATCAGCGAGATACAGCGGGCATGTGATGCCTCCATGCCACGGCGTTCTCTCCATAAGGCCAGGAAGGCAAATTATTGGTGGAATGCAGAAATCCAGGAGCTTCGGAAAAAATGTCTTAAAGCTAGACGACGTAGCCAGCGCCGCAGGAATACTCCAGACTACGAAGACTTGCACAACCAATACAAATACGCCCGGAAGAACCTACAACTTGCGATCGCTAAGAGCAAGAGAGAGCACTTCAGAAAGCTGTGTAACGAGGCCGATTCCGATCCATGGGGTGGAGCGTACAAAGCCGTTATGACTAAAATAAAGCAAAAGAATTCTCCTCAAATAAAGTGTCCGAAGATGCTCCAGGAAATAGTCACAACGTTATTCCCACAGAATCGAGACGATAGCCTACCGGTAATACAGGTAGACCCTCAGAATGTGCCGGCGGTAAGCAGAGAAGAAGTATTGGCAGTCATACGCAAAATCGGTGACGAAAAAGCGCCCGGATTGGATGCGATACCGAACAAAGCACTTAAGCTGGCGGTAAAAGGGATGCCAAATGTCTTCGCTGATACTTTCACAGCGTGCCTACGGGAAGGCGTTTTTCCCAAGCAATGGAAGCAGCAGAAACTGGTGCTCCTGCCCAAGCAGGATAAACCTATTAGGGAGGCATCATCTTATAGGCCAATATGCCTGCTGAATACGATGGGGAAGATTTTCGAGCGAGTGATATATGAACGATTGCTGTCAGAAATTGAAAGCAAAAACGGACTATCGGATCGACAATTCGGTTTTCGGAAAGGGCGATCAACTGTGGACGCTGTCAGAATGGTGTCAGACATGGCAATGAACGCGAGGGGTAAAGGAGGATGCTGCGCTGTGGTCACGTTAGACGTAAAGAACGCCTTTAACTCCGCGAGGTGGAGCCGTATTATAGTCGCTCTGGTCGATAATGGAGTGTCACGCTATTTGGCATTACCTTACGCTTAGAACCTTACGCTACGACTCAGACGAAGGACCAAAACTCTACCTAGTAACGGCGGGAGTACCACAGGGATCTGTTCTTGGCCCCCTACTCTGGAACGTAATGTACGACGGGATATTAAGGCTACGAGTACCCAGAAACGTGGTGGTAGTAGGCTTCGCTGACGATATTGGCATCGTGATTCCCACCCGTCACCTCGAAGAAGCCGAAATTTACGCAACCGAAGCAATCTGGGCTGTTAAATCATGGCTTAGTTGCGCTGGGCTCAAACTAGCCGACCATAAGACGGAAATGGTACTAATCGCGAAGCGGAGGAAACTACCAGTAGTACGAATAAAGGTTGGTGACTGTATAATTACCTCGCAGCCTGCTATTAAATACCTAGGCGTAACTATCGACAGCAGACTGAGCTTCAAACCTCATCTGGAGAAAGCTGGTAAGAAGGCATCCGTTGTCGGTTTAGCACTCGCTAGAATGCTACCCAATATTGGCGGCCCGAAGCAAACCCGAATGCTTTTGATTTCAAGAGTGGTGACCTCTATTCTAATGTACGCAGCACCAGTGTGGGCACCAGCGCTACACATAAAATCGAATCGCCGAAAAATGCAAGCAGCCTACCGACTGATTGCACTTCGAACTTGCTGTGCCTTTCGAACAACGTCCTATGAGGCAACGTGTGTTATAGCCAGTATGCTGCCCATCGAAATTGTTGCAGATGAAGCGCTTCGACTCTATAAAAACGAAGCACGGACAGCGAGCACGCGAGAGATTCAAAGGCTAGTTTCAATGCGCTCATGGCAGAGTAACTGGGAAGAGGCGCAAAACGGACGTTGGACGTACAAATTAATCCCCAACGTTGCGCAATGGGTTTCAAGAAGCCACGAAGAAACAAGCTACGACCTAATCTAATTCTTGAGCGGACATGGCGGTTATCGGTATTATCTGCATCGCTTTGGACTCGACACCTCACCGGACTGTCCAGCCTGCAAAAATGTACCCGAGGATGCGGAACACGTTATGTTCACCTGTCCCCGCTTTGATGTATGTAGAAGTAGCCTAGAGACAGAACTAGGCACAAGGATATCAGCGGTAAATATCGTGAGCTGCATGCTGAAATCCCAAACTGCGTGGAATGCCGTCGAAAAAACACTTAAAAATATTCACCGCAAACTGCTTGACGCGGAAAGGGACAGAAAGAAGGAAGAAGAAAGGATGCGTAGAAGCAGCTAATGGCTGATCCACCCCCACGAAGTAATGCTGAATAAGTAGTCCCGTGGGGAGTGTGGAAGAAGAAGGAGGTGGTTTTAGTCGGTAAAAATCCGGCAGGAGCCCTGAAGCATCTTCTGGTAGATTTCCACCTTCCAACGACGAAAAAAAAAGCTGCCCTGCTACTCCGCCTGTCTAGGACAGAGGAGGAGCTAATTTTTATCCAAGAACCATGGGTTGTTAGCAACCGGGCTTGTGAGTTATGCATCAATGGATACAGACTAATAGCACCTGACGGATCTTGTAAGCCACGTGTCTGTATTCTTGTCAGGAAAACCATAAATGTCCTTGTATTACATAACTTCTGTGACAAGGATAACATGGCTGTTGCGGTGGAATGCGACCAAAGACCATGCTCGCCAACACTGGCAGCGAACCGACCTTCCTTACCTCCAATCGTAGGGAGGTGCTTGACGTTACCTTGATTAGTGGGCGGCACTCGCAACTTCTCCGTGACTGGAGGGTTCTACAGGAGTGTTCTTACTCTGATCACAGGTACATATTGTATAACGTGGCTGGCCGCAGCTCTGCCGAGCAGGTAGCCTTTATTAACAGAAAGAGGATGGACTGGAAGCTATTTAATTCTCTAGTTCGATCCTCACTGAAAACTGTTCCTAAGAGCATTGACTGTTACCATGAACTGGATAAGGCAGTTTACACCCTTACTAGTTCTCTCAACTTCGCGTCTAGGGAAGCATGTAAGCAACCCACGGACAGGGGAAATCCTAAGCCCCTCTGGTGGAATAAGGAGATCAGTATCTTGCAAAGAGAAGGTAGGAAGGAGTTCAATTGCTCAAAAAGATTTAATGACTGGTTGATGTATAAAACGAAGCTTAAGGCTTTTAAGTATGCCGTACGTAAGGCAAAGAGGTCCTCATGGAGATTTTTCTGCGGTAACGTGGAGAGTCTCAGCGAGGCAAATCGCCTTCGTAAGGTCTTAAGCATGACACCGAAGGCTACGGGGTACATAATGAATCCTGAGGGCATTTGGACTAGTTCGAGCGCAGATACTCTCAACGTACTGATATACGCACACTTTCCGGGCAATCATTGCCCTCTAGAAGTGGCGTGTCAGACGGAGCAAAATCACAGTTCAATGCCGCCGTTCAGAATATCAAATTCTCAACTGAGGTGGGCTATTAACTCCTTTGAGCCGTTTAAGTCCCCGGGCCCTGATGGCGTCCTTGCGGCTGACATCCAGAAGTCCATGGCAGTATCACTACCTTGGCTCAGAGAGATTTATAACGCTTGTCTACGCTTCTCGTATGTTCCCACCAGCTGGCGGGAATCCAGAGTGGTGTTTATTCCTGAAGCAGGAAAAGTTACGCACGTTAGGCCGAAGGACTATCGTCCAATAAGTCTTAACCCCATCTTGCTTAAGATTTTGGAAAGGATAATTGATTACCATATTAAAAGATCAATCGATCCTATTCTGATCTCGCAGTCGCAGCATGCTTATACCAAAGGTAAGTCTGTTGAGACCGCTATTCACGTCCTTATTGAGCAAGCTGAGAAATCTCTTGCTCTAAAGGAATATACACTTGCTGTGTTCCTGGACATCGAGGGGGCCTTCAACAACGTTAACTCTAACGCAATTGTTGAGGCTCTCTCGGTGATGCATGTGGATGAACAGCTGAGTGCTTTTATTGTGCAGCTTCTCAAAAGTAGACGCTACGCTGGGGGATGCCAGCGTAAGACGAGGAGTCAGCAGAGGCACACCTCAGGGTGGAGTTCTCTCTCCCCTGCTGTGGAACATCACGGTGAATACTCTTCTAAGAAAGCTGGACCGTGCCGGCTGAAAAGTGATTGCTTATGTAGACGACATAGCTGTTTCAGTGTCGGGAGAGTATTTATCTACGCTATCGGAGAGGTTAAATCACTCTCTTGACATACTTTCGCGTTGGAGTCGTGAGTTCGGCTTGAATGTGAATCCTAATAAAACGGAACTAGTGCCGTTTACAAAGAGGTACAAAGTTCCTAGTTTTGAGTTACCCAAATTGAATTGAGTTACCCAAATGAACTATTAACTTGAGCCAGAAGGTCAAATACTTAAGGCTGATCCTTGACTTGAAGTTACTATGGACGTACAATGTGGCAGAAAGAGCTCGGAAGGCTTTCAACGCACTTTACTGCTGCAAAAAGGCCATAGGGGCGAGTTGGGGATTGCAGCCTCGTACTGTTGCTTGGCTTTACATTGCTGTGGTGGAACTAGTTCTGCTGTTTGGGATGGCGTTCTGGTGGCAGGGTGCTCTTAAGGCTACCTGCAAACGTCAGCTTGAAAAAGTGCGGAGAATGGCTGCACTACAACCAACCTACTGATCTCACAGCAAGCTAATCTTGCTGCTGTGAGACAAAATTGTATCTCAGCATGGAATAGGACAGAGTTCGGTCATGCGAGGATCTTGGCCGAGGGAGTACCCGCACCAGCGGTTGTTAACTACATCGCTCCACAATGCATACTGGATTTGGAGTTTACAACTCGCATTCCATGCAAGGAGGAATGTTGTGATGGTATCACCCTTAATAATGGGCTTATCCATGTGTACACTGACGGCTCAAAGCTAAACAATAGAGTCGGGAGTGGTGTATACTCAGATGAACTGAATCTCAAGCTGTCCCTCCGTCTCCCAGACCACTGTAGTGTCTTTCAGGCGGAGGTAGCAGCTATTTATCAGGCAGTCGACTGGCTTCTGTGTAATTGAATATTCGGGGTCCATATTGGTATTTTCACAGATAGCCAAGCGGCTATTATGTCCCTTGCTGGTCCTTGTACAATGTCCAAGATTGTGGGTGTGGGTGGAAACGCCAAGCAAATAAGTGAAAAGTGGACCAAGGTCAAGAGATCAAAGAAACAAAAAAAAACAACTGCCACGGAGGCCTCGCCCGGAGGCAATGATTATCACTGCTAAGGAGGGTGTTACTTACGCGGACGTCCTGCGAACAGTTAAGGGTGACCCTACTTTAAAGGACTTAAGTGACAACGTGACCCGCAGCCGACGGACATAGACAGGCTGCCTGCTGCTCGAACTCAAATCTGGCGGATCCGAACATGAAGAATTCAAGGCGAAAATTCAGACCTCTCTTGGAGAACAGGCTAACGTACGAGTTGCCAGCGAGTAGCAGTTGAATGCCGAGATCTAGATGAGATCACTACAAAAGAGGAAATCTGCAGTGCTCTAAAGGACCAATTGGGGCTGTCAAACGTGGAGGAATCAAATGTCGCGAGTCTTAGAAGATCTTTCAGGGGTACTCAAACAGCCACTATACATCTTGCGGTTGACCAAGCACGTAAGGCCTTAGTAGCAGGCAAAGTCCGAATCGGGTGGGTAATTTGTAGATTACGGGAGCAGATTTCAATGAAAAGGTGTTTCAAATGCCTCGAATTCGGACACATAGCGAACAACTGCAGAAACCCACAGGATCGATCAAAGCTGTGTCGAAAATGTGGAGAAGAAGGTCACGTTGCCAAAAATTGCAATAAGGATCCGAATTGTCTCTTCTGCAGGGAAACCGAAGGTTGCGATAACAAGCACGTAGCGGGTAGCAGCAGGTGCTGTTACGCAGCACCAAGTTTGACGTTGGCAGAATATAAACGGATGTTGGACAGCGTAGCAATGGAGACAAAATGGCACAATCCGAAGCTCATAGGCGGCAACTTCAACGCCTGGTCTGAGGGGTGGGGAAGCAAGAAAACCAACGCTAAGGGACGAGTTTTACTGGAAACTTTTTCGCGACTAAATATCGTCCTCGCAAACAATGGGAATGCCAACATCTTCAGTAGGCGAGAGCTTGGATCCATCGTAGACCTCACTTTTGTGAGCGACGCTCTAGTGAAGGACTTCCAGTGGTTGGTTAGCAAGCACTACACGCACAGTGACCATCAGGCCATAATAGCTACCGTGAACTGCGTACGTAACAAAAACACAATGTGTGCGAGTTCCCAGGAAAAAACATGCTTGGCTGGTCATCAAAAAAGCTAGATGAAGAAATGTTCCGGAAAATGCTACCTCCGGATATGGAAATGGACGGAACTGCATTGACGAAGGCCGCGCGAATCATCAGCGAGATACAGCGGGCATGTGATGCCTCCATGCCACGGCGTTCTCTCCATAAGGCCAGGAAGGCAAATTATTGGTGGAATGCAGAAATCCAGGAGCTTCGGAAAAAATGTCTTAAAGCTAGACGACGTAGCCAGCGCCGCAGGAATACTCCAGACTACGAAGACTTGCACAACCAATACAAATACGCCCGGAAGAACCTACAACTTGCGATCGCTAAGAGCAAGAGAGAGCACTTCAGAAAGCTGTGTAACGAGGCCGATTCCGATCCATGGGGTGGAGCGTACAAAGCCGTTATGACTAAAATAAAGCAAAAGAATTCTCCTCAAATAAAGTGTCCGAAGATGCTCCAGGAAATAGTCACAACGTTATTCCCACAGAATCGAGACGATAGCCTACCGGTAATACAGGTAGACCCTCAGAATGTGCCGGCGGTAAGCAGAGAAGAAGTATTGGCAGTCATACGCAAAATCGGTGACGAAAAAGCGCCCGGATTGGATGCGATACCGAACAAAGCACTTAAGCTGGCGGTAAAAGGGATGCCAAATGTCTTCGCTGATACTTTCACAGCGTGCCTACGGGAAGGCGTTTTTCCCAAGCAATGGAAGCAGCAGAAACTGGTGCTCCTGCCCAAGCAGGATAAACCTATTAGGGAGGCATCATCTTATAGGCCAATATGCCTGCTGAATACGATGGGGAAGATTTTCGAGCGAGTGATATATGAACGATTGCTGTCAGAAATTGAAAGCAAAAACGGACTATCGGATCGACAATTCGGTTTTCGGAAAGGGCGATCAACTGTGGACGCTGTCAGAATGGTGTCAGACATGGCAATGAACGCGAGGGGTAAAGGAGGATGCTGCGCTGTGGTCACGTTAGACGTAAAGAACGCCTTTAACTCCGCGAGGTGGAGCCGTATTATAGTCGCTCTGGTCGATAATGGAGTGTCACGCTATTTGGCATTACCTTACGCTTAGAACCTTACGCTACGACTCAGACGAAGGACCAAAACTCTACCTAGTAACGGCGGGAGTACCACAGGGATCTGTTCTTGGCCCCCTACTCTGGAACGTAATGTACGACGGGATATTAAGGCTACGAGTACCCAGAAACGTGGTGGTAGTAGGCTTCGCTGACGATATTGGCATCGTGATTCCCACCCGTCACCTCGAAGAAGCCGAAATTTACGCAACCGAAGCAATCTGGGCTGTTAAATCATGGCTTAGTTGCGCTGGGCTCAAACTAGCCGACCATAAGACGGAAATGGTACTAATCGCGAAGCGGAGGAAACTACCAGTAGTACGAATAAAGGTTGGTGACTGTATAATTACCTCGCAGCCTGCTATTAAATACCTAGGCGTAACTATCGACAGCAGACTGAGCTTCAAACCTCATCTGGAGAAAGCTGGTAAGAAGGCATCCGTTGTCGGTTTAGCACTCGCTAGAATGCTACCCAATATTGGCGGCCCGAAGCAAACCCGAATGCTTTTGATTTCAAGAGTGGTGACCTCTATTCTAATGTACGCAGCACCAGTGTGGGCACCAGCGCTACACATAAAATCGAATCGCCGAAAAATGCAAGCAGCCTACCGACTGATTGCACTTCGAACTTGCTGTGCCTTTCGAACAACGTCCTATGAGGCAACGTGTGTTATAGCCAGTATGCTGCCCATCGAAATTGTTGCAGATGAAGCGCTTCGACTCTATAAAAACGAAGCACGGACAGCGAGCACGCGAGAGATTCAAAGGCTAGTTTCAATGCGCTCATGGCAGAGTAACTGGGAAGAGGCGCAAAACGGACGTTGGACGTACAAATTAATCCCCAACGTTGCGCAATGGGTTTCAAGAAGCCACGAAGAAACAAGCTACGACCTAATCTAATTCTTGAGCGGACATGGCGGTTATCGGTATTATCTGCATCGCTTTGGACTCGACACCTCACCGGACTGTCCAGCCTGCAAAAATGTACCCGAGGATGCGGAACACGTTATGTTCACCTGTCCCCGCTTTGATGTATGTAGAAGTAGCCTAGAGACAGAACTAGGCACAAGGATATCAGCGGTAAATATCGTGAGCTGCATGCTGAAATCCCAAACTGCGTGGAATGCCGTCGAAAAAACACTTAAAAATATTCACCGCAAACTGCTTGACGCGGAAAGGGACAGAAAGAAGGAAGAAGAAAGGATGCGTAGAAGCAGCTAATGGCTGATCCACCCCCACGAAGTAATGCTGAATAAGTAGTCCCGTGGGGAGTGTGGAAGAAGAAGGAGGTGGTTTTAGTCGGTAAAAATCCGGCAGGAGCCCTGAAGCATCTTCTGGTAGATTTCCACCTTCCAACGACGAAAAAAAAAGCTGCCCTGCTACTCCGCCTGTCTAGGACAGAGGAGGAGCTAATTTTTATCCAAGAACCATGGGTTGTTAGCAACCGGGCTTGTGAGTTATGCATCAATGGATACAGACTAATAGCACCTGACGGATCTTGTAAGCCACGTGTCTGTATTCTTGTCAGGAAAACCATAAATGTCCTTGTATTACATAACTTCTGTGACAAGGATAACATGGCTGTTGCGGTGGAATGCGACCAAAGACCATGCTCGCCAACACTGGCAGCGAACCGACCTTCCTTACCTCCAATCGTAGGGAGGTGCTTGACGTTACCTTGATTAGTGGGCGGCACTCGCAACTTCTCCGTGACTGGAGGGTTCTACAGGAGTGTTCTTACTCTGATCACAGGTACATATTGTATAACGTGGCTGGCCGCAGCTCTGCCGAGCAGGTAGCCTTTATTAACAGAAAGAGGATGGACTGGAAGCTATTTAATTCTCTAGTTCGATCCTCACTGAAAACTGTTCCTAAGAGCATTGACTGTTACCATGAACTGGATAAGGCAGTTTACACCCTTACTAGTTCTCTCAACTTCGCGTCTAGGGAAGCATGTAAGCAACCCACGGACAGGGGAAATCCTAAGCCCCTCTGGTGGAATAAGGAGATCAGTATCTTGCAAAGAGAAGGTAGGAAGGAGTTCAATTGCTCAAAAAGATTTAATGACTGGTTGATGTATAAAACGAAGCTTAAGGCTTTTAAGTATGCCGTACGTAAGGCAAAGAGGTCCTCATGGAGATTTTTCTGCGGTAACGTGGAGAGTCTCAGCGAGGCAAATCGCCTTCGTAAGGTCTTAAGCATGACACCGAAGGCTACGGGGTACATAATGAATCCTGAGGGCATTTGGACTAGTTCGAGCGCAGATACTCTCAACGTACTGATATACGCACACTTTCCGGGCAATCATTGCCCTCTAGAAGTGGCGTGTCAGACGGAGCAAAATCACAGTTCAATGCCGCCGTTCAGAATATCAAATTCTCAACTGAGGTGGGCTATTAACTCCTTTGAGCCGTTTAAGTCCCCGGGCCCTGATGGCGTCCTTGCGGCTGACATCCAGAAGTCCATGGCAGTATCACTACCTTGGCTCAGAGAGATTTATAACGCTTGTCTACGCTTCTCGTATGTTCCCACCAGCTGGCGGGAATTCAGAGTGGTGTTTATTCCTGAAGCAGGAAAAGTTACGCACGTTAGGCCGAAGGACTATCGTCCAATAAGTCTTAACCCCATCTTGCTTAAGATTTTGGAAAGGATAATTGATTACCATATTAAAAGATCAATCGATCCTATTCTGATCTCGCAGTCGCAGCATGCTTATACCAAAGGTAAGTCTGTTGAGACCGCTATTCACGTCCTTATTGAGCAAGCTGAGAAATCTCTTGCTCTAAAGGAATATACACTTGCTGTGTTCCTGGACATCGAGGGGGCTTTCAACAACGTTAACTCTAACGCAATTGTTGAGGCTCTCTCGGTGATGCATGTGGATGAACAGCTGAGTGCTTTTATTGTGCAGCTTCTCAAAAGTAGAGTTGTAATCTCTACGCTGGGGGATGCCAGCGTAAGACGAGGAGTCAGCAGAGGCACACCTCAGGGTGGAGTTCTCTCTCCCCTGCTGTGGAACATCACGGTGAATACTCTTCTAAGAAAGCTGGACCGTGCCGGCTGAAAAGTGATTGCTTATGTAGACGACATAGCTGTTTCAGTGTCGGGAGAGTATTTATCTACGCTATCGGAGAGGTTAAATCACTCTCTTGACATACTTTCGCGTTGGAGTCGTGAGTTCGGCTTGAATGTGAATCCTAATAAAACGGAACTAGTGCCGTTTACAAAGAGGTACAAAGTTCCTAGTTTTGAGTTACCCAAATTGAATTGAGTTACCCAAATGAACTATTAACTTGAGCCAGAAGGTCAAATACTTAAGGCTGATCCTTGACTTGAAGTTACTATGGACGTACAATGTGGCAGAAAGAGCTCGGAAGGCTTTCAACGCACTTTACTGCTGCAAAAAGGCCATAGGGGCGAGTTGGGGATTGCAGCCTCGTACTGTTGCTTGGCTTTACATTGCTGTGGTGGAACTAGTTCTGCTGTTTGGGATGGCGTTCTGGTGGCAGGGTGCTCTTAAGGCTACCTGCAAACGTCAGCTTGAAAAAGTGCGGAGAATGGCTGCACTACAACCAACCTACTGATCTCACAGCAAGCTAATCTTGCTGCTGTGAGACAAAATTGTATCTCAGCATGGAATAGGACAGAGTTCGGTCATGCGAGGATCTTGGCCGAGGGAGTACCCGCACCAGCGGTTGTTAACTACATCGCTCCACAATGCATACTGGATTTGGAGTTTACAACTCGCATTCCATGCAAGGAGGAATGTTGTGATGGTATCACCCTTAATAATGGGCTTATCCATGTGTACACTGACGGCTCAAAGCTAAACAATAGAGTCGGGAGTGGTGTATACTCAGATGAACTGAATCTCAAGCTGTCCCTCCGTCTCCCAGACCACTGTAGTGTCTTTCAGGCGGAGGTAGCAGCTATTTATCAGGCAGTCGACTGGCTTCTGTGTAATTGAATATTCGGGGTCCATATTGGTATTTTCACAGATAGCCAAGCGGCTATTATGTCCCTTGCTGGTCCTTGTACAATGTCCAAGATTGTTGCTGAATGCCGTGCATCTCTTAGGGAGATGTCGAGACATTCGGTTGTTCAATTGATTTGGGTACCTGGACATAAGGGTTTTCAGGGCAACTGTGAGGCCGATGAGCTAGCAAGGCTTGGAACTTTGCTACCTGAGGTCTCTTGCTCCTTTTCAATAGGTATACCGATGATATCGGTCAAACTGGCCATAAGGCAAAAATATCTTGAGGACGCAAAGAAGCCCTGGGCAGATGAATCTTCCTGTGTGATACCAAGGCAGTCCTGGGTATCCATGGATGCGCATCGCACCAGGCAGCTTTTAGGCTTAACTCGAAGCACCCTTCGTTGCATTGTGGGCGTTCTAACGGGCCACTGCTTTATAGGACGGCATGCACAACGTTTGGGCGTAAAGTTTGATGACTTCTGTCGGAGCTGTGGCTCTGAGGATGAGGAAGAATCCGTCCTTCACCTCATGTGCCAGTGTCCGGCTTTGACAAGGAGAAGAAGACTGGTGGCACTTGGTGCACCCTAAAACCGGACGGAACTGTCCCTGGTAAAGCTAAAGGGGATAGTCCGGTTTTTCAAAGGAAGCAAATGGTTTCCTGACTTTAGTGAGTAGAAGAGAGTCACTAAAATATTGTTGCATCACAACGGGCCTCTCCTGTGCCTATGTCTGCTGGTCGTCAGGCCTCTGAAGATCGGCAGCCACGTCAACCTAACCTCAACCTAACACGCAGTTTATAGCCTACGTACCTCAGAAATTTATTCGAAATTTTTCCAGAGCCTTCAAATGGGCTTCAATATAAGGAATCCAGAGGACGCTGCCATAATTGAATTTACTTCTAACTAATGATGTGTATAACATTTTCAATGCATTTACATTGAAAAGTCTAGCGCATCAGAACCGCTAGAAAATTACTTTTCGAAGAAGCTATCTTTGAAAATTCAAAAATGTGTGAAGACGTTATACACTTCTTTGTAGTATCATATCAACCATTTCTTACTCAAAGGAACAAATATCATTTTCTGACAGCATTTTCTATAACACATATGATGAAAATGTTCAGTGCTGGCAACATTTGTCCAACACAGCAGCAATAAATCTACCATTACATGCTCGTGCTTAGTAAACCTATCTTTTGAATTTCATTTTCATCCGAGGATGTCATCGAAAGTTTCAGCGATTAAACTATGTCTGGGGTTACCATCTCAAAAATTTCCAAAACTCGAAACATTTAAATATTGGTTGGTTATTTCATTGTAAATGCTTTGTTTATGAATCTGTTCGTGCGATATTTACGAAATAGTCCGGTGCTGGCAATCATGTGCTAGCACCATAACTGCTTCACGTTGCGTTAAACCCACCCTATGAATTTCGTTTTGATTGAATGGCTGCGCTGTAAGTTAAAGGAGTGAATATAATTTTAGGGTTACAACTGTTCAAACTTTTTTCATTGCAAGACCATTCCCATTTGGAAATTTTATGACAATATCGCTCGATAAAGAAATTAATCATAGCTGGCAACCCTTTCACGGTTTTTCAACGCAATTCCTACAGAATTACAAACGCAACAATATATGCTTATCACAAGAATTTCGTTTTGATTTCGTCACTGCATCGGAAGTTATAGGGAAAAAATCTTTATTTTCCTGAAAATTTACAATATTTAGGAGACAAAAATTGCCGTAGCTGGCGTCCCTGTATTAATTTTTCAACCAAATTTCTATGAAGTCTATCTTAGAGTAAGGTTCACCTACTGCGTGAATTTTGTTAAAATCTGGCGGCTAAATCGTAAGCTATAGGCCAAAAATCAGCGATTTTTCCAAATGGCACCACTGCCACAATGTTCCCTGCATTTCAAAATCACTTCTATCAGAGCTGGTTTTGGCTACTAGTAATATGTTCTGTAAATTTCCTATTGATCGCATTATCTGATCGTCAGTTCTCGTGAACAGAAGTTTTGAGTGCTGGAAATAGAGGTAATTCGATCACGAACTGCCGTTCTTGTTTACCGCGGGATTTTGAAATATTTTATTTGACTTTGGGGACAAAAGTAAAAATTGACCAACTATTTGAATTTATTTTCAAAAATCAAAAATTTTTCAGGAAGGTCGATGATTTGAAAGATTTTTGTTCAGGAGCCTGCTGTAGCTACAGCCATGCCCGCACAGTCTTGAAACTCCAATGTGTTAAGTTTTAGTTTACATCAATACGCTCTGAAAATTTCACGATGATCCATTGTTTTTCTTAGAAGTTATGACAAATCGAAATGTGAAAAAATCCTTGCCTACTTTTAGGCACCCAGCGCCTACACAAGGCTCAAAATTTCCACTTCTTTATAATAAGCAAACTAAAAACCTAATAAATTTTTATTCCTAGTACTTTTTTTTAAACAAAAATTTACACTGCTTGGAAATATAGGAGTACCTGAAAAGTCATTTAAATGCCCGCCGCCGTCAAAAGGTTTAAGATATCTGAATTTTGGTAAATCATGAACCTACCTGTTATATACATCTATGTTCTCCGAAAATTTCAGCTCAATCGGATCGGCCACTTCAGAGATAATCTCCCTTAACCATTTTGCTGATATATATATATATATATATATATATATATATATATATATATATATATATATATATATATATATATATATATATATATATATATATATATATATATATATATATATATATATATATATATATATATATATACTATATATATATACTTTGAAAAAAAAAACTCTTGGTTGGTTCAACTATTTTTAATAGTATTGCAACGATTCATTCAAAATCGTTAAACGAACTACGGAAAATAGTTATTTTTAATATGTTAATATAGTTAATTTAACGATATAAAAGTATTTGGCTCTGGTTATACGAAAAATATCGCAACGTTCATGAAATCAACTGTTTTAATTGTTTCATAACCACGAAAAATAGTTGATCAATAGAAAAATATTCATCAATTCACTCAAAACTCCAACGTTCCGAATTATCAACAGTTTTTATGGTACTTAAACTATTTCGCAATAGTTGATTTCAACAAACGTAATTCAGTGAACAACGTTTTTGGAATTATTCTACGCAAAGTAAAATGGTTTCAACATTTGGACGTTTTTCATGCTCCGAATGAAATTTTTTTTGTTTATCAACCACGCGTCATGGTGCATAGAAGTAATCAACAATTATCTTATGGTTGTTTTAACTATAGCCCTAGTTGATGCAAAAACAACTAAGGAAAACTGTTGATTTTTCATACTCCTCATACTCATACTCCTATTCTCTCATAGAAGTTTCATATGCTACATGGCAAAATTGTGTTCGGTTTGCTGTTCGATATTATTCATATTCATGTTATGCTGTGAAGCCTTTATATTACGTTGTATGACGCCGTTTAGGTTAATCACAATACAGCGTTTTCCACTGCGGAAAGTGCTGGCAAAAACTTTGCTGTAAACACAAAACAGCGGCATTGCGGCAGCGGCGCCACAGGGAGAGGCGTGAATGCTGCAGTTGAATTTGTTGAACCACAATACAGCGACAATGTCGCTGTCAATGCAGCCAAGGCACCAACCAAATTCATTTATTTTTCTTTTGTGTTGCTAAATCCTGTTGTACGAGGATTCAGTTGGCTTATCACAATACACATCAGCCATCGCTTGTCTATTAGACCATTCAATCTTATTCAAACAGCGTTAATTCAACTTAGTGGTGATTCCAACCTATGGTAGGTATCACCGCTAGCGGTGCGGCAAAATTAGAATTTTGGCAAATTCGGCCGCAGCCATTGTGCGCGTTACCATACAAATGTTAAATTCAACAAACATAATTCCACACTACATACTATAGTCATTTACTATTTTGTACTATGTATATTGTTGGAGTACCATTGTTTGTGGTTGCTTACTTTTTTTTCACCACGGACGTTGTTTATCAACCACGCGTCATGGTGCATAAAAGTAATCAACTATTTTTTTATGGTTGTTTTAACTATAGCCCGTAGTTGACGCAAAAACAACTTAGGAAAATTGTTGATTTTACCAAGATTTTTCTTTCAGTGTATATATATATATATATATATATATATATATATATATATATATATATATATATATATATATATATATATATATATATATATGACGATTTTCGGTGAAGTGATTTTAAAACTAATGCTCTTCGAACATTAGTAAAAAATCCCTGCTACTTCTTATTAAAAAAACCAAGCATTCTACGCGATCCATTTGCAATGTTTTTAAAGTGGGTAGTAAAATTCAAAGATGGATCAAAAGTAATGGCTAAATCTTTTACGTAATCAACGACTCATAAAGGACTATTGTTTAGTACGTGTACTTGATTAAAATTACATGTTATGCTTTTGAAAACCAATAGCTGACATTTAGAAGTGTTTAATTCGAGGCATTTATTTACATAATAATTAAGAAAATTATTCAAGTAGAATTTTTATACCGAGATATCTGCCATTCATCGGATTAGAGATATTGAACATCATTAAATACTTTACTTATGTCGCTCATGAATATGAGAAGGAGCAACGGCCCCAAATTTGACCTTTGCGGAGCACCAGATCTGTGGGTAAATGGTAAGGAGAAGTGACCGTCAAATTTTAATATAATATAATCCTTCACGAATGTGATCAGAGAGCCATTCGAATAGTTTTCCATCGATACCGATTAGTTTGAGTTTCTTTTCCAATGTATTGAAGTTGATCCTGTCAAATGCTTTACTGAAATCTGGGTATATAGTATGAACCTGTTGTGATGCAAAGTACTGAGAAATAAAATTATGATAGGTCATGAGATTAGTAATTGTTGATTTCCCGCATAAAAACCATGTTGGTTATCTATAATAAGAGGCATGATAAAAGCTGTTAGATAGTCCGTTATTTAGCTTTCAAATATTTTCGGTGTAATGCCTAGTACTATACTCTTCGCGAAACGAATTCAACGGTCAAATCCCATACAAAAGAGCTTTACTGACGAATTGAAAAGCTCTTTTTGTATGGGATTTGACCGTTGAATTCGTTTCGCGAAGAGTATAGTACTAGGCATAACTAATAAAATATAAATGAGACAAAATTTACTAACATCAGATCTGCTCCCAGACTTGGATACCGGAATTACATGCGAGCTCTTCCAAGTTTTAAGAAAAAATCACAGGGCTAATTATTAATTGAAGGTAGAGGGGCTAGAAATGATTCCGCGCATTTCTTCACAAATATCGGCGGCAAACCGTCAGGCTCCCCACATTTCCTTACATCAACAGATAGCAACTTCTTTAATAGTAAATTGGAGCTTATAATATGGCAATGAAGATTCAATTAGGTTAAAGATACTGAGCACATCCATAAATGACGGGTGCCAAGTTTGAGGGCGGGGGCAGCCACCACCAGGGCTGCTAAGACGACGGTTGTTATATCCCGGGGCTGGTGCTATCGATGGTGGATATCTTGATGCGGGGAACAGTGCGGGCTTGATCTCCCGAACGTCGGTTGCCATGATGATTACTTGTATAGGCGCGTGCTGAAACGACGGCTGTCAAGTTTCAGGGCCAGGACAGCCACCACCAACGCTGCTAAGAAAACAGTTATCGTGTTCAGGGTGGATCTGAGGAACATTTTAAGGGGGCTCTGTTAGATTCAATTGCTGGTCTTAGCATAAGTACTAATAAAAAGCACGGAAAGAACGGTATTGATTTAGGGAAGAGAATGGGAGGTAGTGAAGGATTTACCATCAGCTGGCACGTAAAAAGAACCAAAACCCAAATAATTCACTTTATCATATGCAAAAGTGAGAAAAGCATACTCTCAAATGACAGGTAAGAATGTATATATCATTGTTAGCTGATAGGTGAGAGTGCGTTGGCGTGCGTATAATCCCATCAAGAAACACTAAGCGCAAAGAACATTCGCTGGCAACAAATGAAATTGTGTGTAGTGCATTGCATAAAAGTGTCGGAGCCATTCTTCTTACTCGCCAAATGGTATCGAAAGTAGTACTCCGCGTTAACTACTTTATTGTTTACATTTTAATACTCAGAAAACGTTTCAAGAAAATCAATACTGCATAAATCGCCATTCGTTAAAATAGTCTCTTTGGGAAAGCACATGTATATTACCTAGTGGGAATGGGCAACGTATTTGATCGTAGCAGCATTGCTTGGCGGGGTACTTTCTGTCTTTTTTCAACTTTGACTTGGATATAGCTATCTATTTATCGCAATCAGTGGGGAAATATAGCAAATTGTAGCGCAAATCACGTTCTCTCCGTGCTATCTATAGTACTTATGCTATGGTACTGGTCCATTCTGATGTTTAATTTTGACGCTTAAAACGTCAAATTTAAGTGACTTTCGATGTGGAAAGAATTTTATATTTTTTTCTCTTTTCTATCGCAATTCAAAGTTTTCAACCCCTGAAGGCCAAAACTGCTATGATACAATATTCTACTTCATAATATACTACTTTTAACTTACAAATAAAGTTACGGCTTGAAACAAAATTATTTCATTCATTTCCATTTCCTTGACATAACAAAAGTACCTACACTGTGCGAACATTATAAAATTTTAGCACAAACTTTTTTTCACAAAGCAACGCATATCTTGCGAAACCATTTTCTCGAATAAAGTCCATAAAATAGCCTTACCACAATTAAACATCATAGGAAAAAAGGCCAAACAAAATACTGATTTCCCGGTAAGCTTCACTTTTTGTCTTTCCTTGCGTAAAAAGCAAAGAAAAAAACTTGCACAACTGTACCGAAGAAAAACTTTGCAGCAGCAAGTATGAATTTTAACGAAACGAAACGACAATGACGGCAATGTCTAGGACGATCGTAACGACGAAGAACAACAGAAGACAAATAGTGACAGAAAAACTCACTGGACGAAATGAAATAAATTTAAATTTTTGTCTCTTATAAGTATTCTTAAGCAAATAGTGTAAAATTTGCAAAAAGTTCTAAAGGTATGACTTGTAAAAATGAGGAGGAAGAGAAGACACAGTTTGAATAGAAACTAAAATATAGTAGCTAATTAAAAATAACTTTAATTATACCGGGGTTGATTTTGTGCTGGAATAATTTTACTGACGTTGCTGAGGGTAGATTGACATATAGTTTATTTAAAATAGAAGAAGAGAACTCAATTGAAAGCAAATTGTAACTCTTCAGAAGTTTTTTTTCTCGTATGAATGAGATTTTTTAATTCATTTACACAAGAGACACATAGCTTTTGGTGGTCACAAACTTTAGTTTTTTCCAAAGTCTCTTCAGAATTTTCAATGTTGCGTTATTGTCAGAGTGTTTTACCCGTACAGCTTCTTCGGCTGGGCGAAGCATAAATCTAGTCGAGTGTCGAGTGTGATCTCAAAAAAAATTTACAGCTTAACTAGTACTGTCAGATTAGGGTACTTTATCCCTGAAATGCGGGATTCCGAGTTAATTCAAAGATAAGTTTTTTGCGTCTTAATCAATAATTGGTTAGCATTGAAAATAAGAATTCTGCCTCAGTTGTTGTTTTCAATGCTGCCTACACTAACCTGCAATTGCAAAAAAAAAAACACCTAAAGTTGAACAAAACTGTGTCAGGGGGTCTTATTATTTAACGTACCTTCTTACCGTTACACCTCCGACTCCCAGCTGCAGTCAAGGTCGGTTTGTATAGGGTGGCTACCACTTGCGGAGAAAGATGTGCGGAGAAATCTTTTACGCCACTGTCTTGAAGCGAGAAGTGAACAGTGCGCACTATCTTGACAATTATTCACCGGCTCACCGCCCATGCGGTTAAGCGGAATCGAACAAATGAAATTTCTCCGTAATTCTCGGTTCACAGAAAATATTTACATATTATTACATTCGATAAATGTTGCTACGTCACAGCTTGTCGGCCAGTGCTCATCCACAGCACACTTTTGAAGACGTCGTGTCGAAAGTAAGAAAGGGCACTGAGAATTTGGTCACCGTCGCTGCTCGTCAGCCAATGCTGTTTCTCAGTACACTCCAGTAGTTCCCGTCTCGCATATAGAATTGAAAAAAAGTCTAGCGCCTCAGAACCGCTAGAAAACTAATTTTCGAAGAAATTGTCTTTGAGTGACAAAAAAGTGTGAAAAGACATAATACACTGTTTTGTAGAATCATATCAACCATTCCTTATCCAAAGCAACAAAACTCCACTATAACACAAATGATGAAAATGTTCAGTGCTGGCAACACTTTCCCAACGAAGCAGCAATAAATCTACCATAACAAGCTCATACTCAAACCAACTTATCCTTTGAATTTTGTTCTCATCGGAGGATTTCATCGAAAGTTTCAGCGGTTAAACGTTGTTTGAGGCTGCCATCCGAAAAATGTTCAAAACTCGGAAAATTTAAAAATTGATTCCTTATTTTTATTGCAAATGCTTTGCATATGAGAACGTAATTTGAAACGTCTGTTGGTGCAATATTTACGGAAATGGCTAACGCTGGTTAGCCTGTGTCAGCAGCAAAGCAAAATACATACCAAATCTGCTTCACGTTAAGTTAAACCCAACCAGTAAATTTCGTTTCGATTGAATTACTGCGCTGGAAGTTATACGGGTGAAAAGAATTTTAAGGCTACCACCCTCAAAACTTTCCAAGTTTTTAAAGCGTTAATATTTGTTGTTAATTTTCATTGCAGGATCATTTCCATTTGCAAATCTAATGACATAATCGCTCAGTAAAGAAATTAAAAAAAATTACAAAAATGGTCATAGCTGGCAGCTCTTTCATGATTTTTGTACGAAATTTCTACGACATTTGGTTCACATTAAGGTCCATTTACTGCATGAACTTCGTTTTGATTTCTACACTGGACCGGCAGTTATAGGGAAAAAAGCTTTATTTTGCTGAGCAAATTTGCAAGATTTATGAGACAAAAACCAACATAGCTGGCAACTCTATTCGAATTTTTTAGCCAAATTTTCATCAAATGTTACTCAAGATCCAAGTACAGTATGAATCTTGTCAAAATCTGATGGCTGAATCGGAAGTTAAAGGCCAAAAACCGGTTTTTTTTCTCAGTGATTTTTCAAGATGGTACCACTGGCACAGGGTTGCCCGCATTTCGTAATCACTTCTATCAGACCTGGTCCTAGCTAATACCAACATGTCCTGTAAATTTCACTATGATCGGATAATCCGGTCGTCAGTTCTCGTGAACAGAACTTTTGAGTGCTGAAAATAGAGGTAATTTGGTGATGGGTTGCCGTTCTTGTGCAAATCGGAATTTTGAAAATTTCAATTTGACACGGTGGACAAAGGTAAAAATTTATCAATGATTTGATTTTTTGTCAAAAATAAATATTTTTTCAGGAAGGTCAAGCTACAGGGTTACCCGCACTATCTTGAAAATCTACGTGTGCTAAATTTTAGTCACTCTGCAAATTTCACGATGATCCAAAGTTTTGTCAGAAGTTATGACAAATCAAATATTGGAAAAATATTCTTGCCTCTTTTTAGGCACTCAGCATCCATAAATGGCCCAACATTTCCAATTCTTTATCATAGACAAGCTTAACACATAATAAGTTTTCATTCCTAAGGCTTTTTACTAATGTTCGAAGAACAATAGTATTAAACTCGTTTCGCCGAAAATTCATATTTCTTTATATATATATATATATATATATATATATATATATATATATATATATATATATATATATATATATATATATATATATATATATATATATATATATATATATATATATATATATATATATATATATATATATGATATATATATATATATATATATATATATATATATATATATATATATATATATATATATATATATCACCAAAATGATTAAGGTAGATAATCTCTGGAGTGGCCGATCCGATTGAGCTGAAATTGTCGGAGAACGTAGGTGTATATAGTAAGTAGGTCCACGACTTTCTCAAATTCAGATATCCTAAACTTTTTGGCGGCGGCGAGCGTTTTAGTGAATTTTGAGGAACTCCTATATTTCCAAGAAGTGTAAATTTTTGTTAAAGAAAAGTATTGGAAATGAAAATTAATTATGTTTTTAGCTTGCTTATGATAAAGAATTGGAAATTTTGAGCCGTGTGTGGGTGTAGGGTGCCTAAAAGTAGGCAAGGATTTTTTTTCAAATTTTGATTTGTCATTACTTGTAAGAAAAACAATGGATCATCATGAAAATTACAGAGCGTATTGAAGTTGACTAAAATTTAGCACGTAGAGATTTTCAGCATAAAGCGGGTAACCCTGTAGCTGTGGCAGGCTGCTGAAAAAAAAAATCCTTCAAATCATTGACCTTCCTGAAAAATTTTTGATTTTTGACAAAAATTTCAAATCTTTGATAAATTTTATCCTTTGTCCTTCATCTCAAGATAAAGTTTTCAAAATTCCGTTTTGCACAAAAACGGCAACCCATCACCAAATTACCTCTATTTTCAGCACTCAAAAGTTCTGTTCACGAGAACTGACGACTGGATAATCCGATCATAATGAAATTTACAGAATATTTTGGTATTGGCTAGGACCAGGTCTGATAGAAGTGATTTTGAAATGCGGGCAACCCTGTGGCAGTGGTGCCATCTTGAAAAATAGCTGAGAAAAAAAACTGGTTTTAGGCCTATAACTTCCGATTCAGTCATCAGATTTGGATAAGATTCATACAGTACTTGGAGCTTACTTTAGGTAACATTTGATAAAAATTTGGTTGAAAAATTAGTATAGAGTTGCCAGCTATGGTGATTTTTGTCTCATAAATCTTGCAACTTTGCTCAGCAAAATAAAGCTTTTTTCCCTATAACTTCCGGTCCAGTGCAGAAATCAAAACGAAGATCACGCAGTAAATGCACCTTAATGTGAGCCAAATGTCGTAGAAATTTCGTACCAAAATCATGAAAGGGCTGCCAGCTATGACCATTTTTGTAATTTTTTGAAATTTCTTTACTGAGCGATTATGTCATTAGATTTGCAAATGGAAATGATCCTGGAATGATAATTAACCACAAATATTAACACTTTAAAAATTTGAAAAGTTTTGAGGGTGGTAACCCTAAAATTTTTTTCACCCGTAGAACTTCCAGCGCAGTGATTCAATCGAAACGAAATTTACTGGTTGGGTTTAACTTAACGTAAAGCAGATTTGGTATGTATTTTGCTTTGCTGCTGACACAGGCTAACCAGCGTTAGCCATTTCCGTAAATATTGCACCAACAAATGCTTCAAATTACGTTCTCATATGCATAGCATTTGCAATAAAAATAAGGAATCAATTTTCAAATTTTCAGAGTTCTGAACTTTTTTCGGATGGCAGCTTCAAACAAAGTTTAACCGCTGAAACTTTCGATGAAATCCTGCGATGAGAACGAAATTCAAAGGATAAGTTGGTTTGAGTATGAGCTTGTTATGGTAAACTTATTACTGCTTTGTTCGGAAAGTGTTGCCAGCACTGAACATTTACATCATTTGTGTTATAGTTGAGTTTTGTTGGTTTGGATAAGGAATGGTTGATATGATTCAACAAAACAGTGTATTACGTCTTTCCACACTTTTTTGTCACTCAAAGACAATTTCTTCGAAAATTAGTTTTCTAGTGGTTCAGGTGCGCTAGAGTTTTTTATCATAAATTTACACTGCTTAGAAATATAGGTGTACCTGAAAATTCACTAAAATGCCCGCCACCGCCAAAAGCTTAAAGATATCTGAATTCTAGCAAGTCATGGATTTACCTATTACATACATCTATCTCCCCCAAAAATTTCAGCTCAATCGAATCGGCCACTCCAGAAATTATATCCCTTAATAATTTTGCTGATATATATATATATATATATATATATATATATATATATATATATATATATATATATATATATATATATATTTACATATATATATATATATATATATATATATATATATATATATATATATATATATTTATATATACATACATATATATATATATACATATATATATATATATATATATATATATATATATATATATATATATATATATATATATATATATATATATATATATATATATGTTTATATATACATATATATATATATATATATATATATATATATATATATATATATGTATATATATATATATTTACATATATATATATATATATATATATATATACATATATATATATATATATATATATATATATATATATTTATATATATATATATATATATATATATATATATATATATATATATATATATATATATATATATATATATATATATATATATATATATATATATATATGTATATATATATATATATATATATATATATATATATATATATATATATATATATATATAAAGAAATGTGAATTTTCAGCGAAACGAGCTAAATAATGCTAAATTTTCTTCTAAAATCAGTAACAATAGACGACAACAGACTCCACTGATACTCGCCAGGCCGTCATACCCACTCGCGTGCATCATCTGAAAAAGAAAAAAAACAAGATCCTGCGTCGACTTTCTTCGATGCTTCAGCTGTCCTTTGTTCTGCTGCAGTGCTGGTGCAGCAAATTCTGCAGGCCCGCTGGTTCTACGCAACTTTGGTGCATTCACTTATGCACTTTGGATGAGGTTACCCCGATCGGTCACTACCGTACCGAAAGCAATGAACGCGGCCCAATCGGTTCGACGGCTTATCCTATTCCCCGTTGTTGGCACGTCCCTCGTCGTTTGACACTTGTCAGGTGGCAAGACGTCAATCAGTCTCTTGTTCAATCAGCTTGACTTCGGAATTGATCGAATCGACGACTTGCTTTAGATACCAGTTAAGAACATTATATCTACGCTTCCCTGTGTCGGTTTCTCCGGCTTCGTAACGTGCCTTTTCACTGCGCATGTGAATAACCAACATACTGGAAATGTTATTGAATTGTGATGATGGTTCCCTTCTTGTCTATAAATCAACATATACAACGTATATCGTCTCTAAAGCTTATCAAAGCAGACAGTAATTGATACGAGAAACTCGATCGTTTTGCGGAATAAGCCTCCGAAAGGAGAATCAAATTGGACTTGTTTTTGCGGGATGATTAAAATTGAAAATTTCTATTTATATTGAAAATGTTCTTGTTCTTGTACTCCTCAAATGACAGTGTGTATTTCTTTTTCTGTAGACTACTGTGCACTGCTCCATTTTTGTCAACATTTTCACCCGCAGTGGGGTTTTCACCTTCGCAATTCGCTGGATGCTCTTCTTCACTATCCTCGACCTCTTCCTCGTCCAGATAGATACAGAGTTGCTCGACTCGAATGATGGATTTGTTTAATAGACGGTATGCTTCTTTCACGTGACGTAGTTCCACTTTGTTAGAACATTTCATTTCTGTTATAATCTCACTCTGTTGAATCATACTTTGCAGCTAGCGCGCAGTTATCCGCCAAAAGCTGCGTCCAACTGTTCCTGTATCTTGCTGCCGTAAATATCCATGATTTTCTACTAAGAGTTTGCCGGCTTCCGCACTGATTATCGGTTTAAAGTGTCTAGCAAAAGTATTGTAACGAAGCACAGCTTCACGCGTATAGATCTGTTCGATATTGTCTTCGATATTCAAGTGCAAATCAAGTATCTTGCTGGCGATCGCATAGTTTACCACTTCATTGTATTCATCGACCAAAATAAGCAGCAAAATAAGCAGCAGTGATAATCGACGTCCTAGCGTTCAGAGTGGCTCGTACGCCAGCTTTTGCGATGGAAAAGGTTTGTTGCTCCATAGCTTCGCGGTTGGCAACTTAATCTCGCTGATCCATTTTGTGAGACTCGTCAATACAGCAAACTCCATTGTCTGCCAACATAATTGCGCCAGCCTCAGTTACAAAATCGAAAACCTCCTCGTAACGAACGACAGCGGCTGTTTCCCGATGTGTAGATGGCACGTGTAGAGAAATCAGCCACCTGCTTCAGCAATTATGACTTGGCTGCACTGGGATTGCCAACGACGCATACATTCATGTCACCGCGAAGAGCTGTTACTCATTTTCTAAGAAAATTAGTATTATACTCTATTTCTACTATTTCTTTATATATATACATATATATATATATATATATATATATATATATATATATATATATATATATATATATATATATATATATATGATATATATATATATATATATATATATATATATATATGATATATATATATATATATATATATATATATATATATATATATATATGTATATATATATATATATATATATATATATATATATATATATATATATATATATATGATATATATATATATATATATATATATATATATATATATATATATATAAATATATATATATATGATATATATATATATATATATATATATATATATATATATATATATATATATATATATATATATATATATATATGATATATATGATATATATATATATATATATATATATATATATATATATATATATATATGATATATATATATATATATATATATATATATATATATATATATGATATATATATATATATATATATATATATATATATATATATATATATATATATATATATATATATATATATATATATATATATATATATATATATATGATATATATATATATATATATATATATATATATATATATATATATATATATATATATATATATATATATATATATATATTTATATATATACATATCAGCAAAATGATTAAGGGAGATAATCTCTGGAGTGCCTGACTGAAATTTTCGGAGAACGTAGATGTATATAATAGGTAGGTCCATGACTTGCTAGAATTCAGATATCTTAAATTTTTTGGCGGCGGCGAGCGTTTTAGTGAATTTTGAGGTACTCCTATATTTCCAAGCAGTGTTAATTTATGTTAAAACAAATATTTGAAAATGAAAACTTATTATGTTTAAAGCATGTTTATGTTCAAAAAATGGAAATTTTGAGCTGTGTGTGGGTGCAGCGTGCCTAAAAGTAGGCAAGGATTTTTTTTAAATTTTGATTTGTCATTACTTCTGACAAAAACATTGGATCATCGTGAAAATTGCAGAGCGTATTGATGTTGACTAAAGTTCAACACACATGGATTTTCAAGACAGTGTGGGTAACCCTGTAGCTACGGCAGGCTCCTGAAAAAAAATCTTTCAAATCATTGACCCTCCTCCAAAATTTTCGATTTTTGAAAAAAAATTAAAATCATTGATAAATTTTGACTTTTGTCCATTATGTCAAATTAAAATTTTTAAAATTCCGATTTGCACAAGAACGGCAACCCATCACCAAATTACCTCTATTTTCAGCACTCGAAAGTTCTGTTCACGAGAACTGAGGACCCCAAAATCCGATCATAATGAATTTTACAGGACATATTTGCATTAGCCCAGGTCTGATCGAAGTGATTTTGAAATGTGAACAACCCTGCGGCAGTGGTACCATCTTGAAAAATCACTGAGAAAAAAAACAGCTTTTTGGCCTATAACTTCCGATTCAGCCTTTAGATTTTAACGAAATTCACACAGTACTTAGATCATTCTTCAAATAACATTTATTAAAAAAATTAAAATAGAATTGCCAGCTATGATGATTTTTGTCCCATAAATCTTGCAACTTTGCTCAGCAAAATAAAGCTTTTTCCCTAGAACTTCCGGTCTAGCCATGAAATCAAAACCAAGTTCATGCAGTAAATGATCCTTAATAAGAACTTAATGTTGTAGGAATTTTGTACAAAATTCATGAAAGGGCTGCCAGCTATGACCATTTTTGTAATTTTGTGGAATTTCTTTACATAGCGATTATGTCATTAGATTTGCAAATGGGAATGCTCCTGCAATAAAAATTAACAACAAATATTAGCGCTTTAAGAATTTGAAAAATTTTGAGGGTGGTTACCCTAAAATTCTTTTCACCCGTATAACTTCCAGCGCAATGATAAAGAATGGTTGATATGATTCTACAAAAAAGTGTATTACGTCTTTCCACATTTGTTTGTCACTCAAAAAATATTTCTTCGAAAATTAGTTTTCTAGCGGTTCTGATGCTCTAGACTTTTTTTTCATGCGCTGTCTTCCCAACACCATGGACGAGCGAGGCGAGCCAATAACACCATTTACCAAAACAGGTATGTATGCCTATGTTATATTGCATGTTCGTATCAATCGCGTGTTTGGCGGAGCCAGTTTGGTTGACGCTCTACTGGCGCGGCCGATCCGGAGGCAAACAGAACGTCGGCTGTATCATTTGCCATCGACCGCGGTTACTTTGTCCCGCATAAGCCGGGTCGTATCCAGAAGAACAGGTACGGGATAAAGTTTTAACTTTTATTTACTATACGTTTAATCTGTATTTACCATAATTTTGCTCTTTATTTACTAGACTTTTAATCTGTATAATAGTATCTAGTTAGTAGGAAGTTAGTTATTAGGTATCTAGTAATTATTAGTAGTTAGTTGCTGTACAGCCACTAAATATAGAGCAGCTAGCCCATCAGCAAAAATCAACTCAACAGAAAACGTATCGATCAGTAAACAACCTCCCAGTCATCAACAATAAACACGACATGAATAAACCATAATCGTGGACAACAAACCCAGTCAAACTGATGACACACGGAATAAAATATCACAGCCCCACCGTCCAAACTTTTTAAATTTTTGAAACGTAAATATTTGTTGTTAATTGTCACTGCAGGATCATTCCCATTTGGAAATTTTATGACAACATCGCTTGATAAAGAAATGTCAATAAATTACGAAATTCATCATAGCTAGTAGCCCTTTCATGATTTTTCAAAGAAATGCAGCAAGATCTACTTATTATATGAATTTCGTTTTGATCTCGTAACTGCATCGGAAGTTATAGGGAAAAAACCTTTATTTTCCTGAGCAAATTTTCAATATTTAGGAGACGAAAGTTGCCACAGATGGCGCCTCTATGCTAATTTTTCAACCAAATTTCTATGAAATATATATTAGAGTAAGGTTCACCTACTGCGTGAATTTTGTTGAAATCTGTTGGCTAAATCGATTTTTCAAAATGACACCACTGCCACAGTGTTGTCCGTATTTCGAGATCACTTCTATCAGACCTGGTCTTAGTTCATACCAACACGTTCTGTAAATTTCATATTGATCGCGTTATCCGACCGTCAGTTCTCGTGAATAGAAGTTTTGAGTGCTGAGAATAGAAGTAATTTGATCACGGGTTGCCGTTCTTGTTTACCGCGGAATTTCGGAAATTTTTATTTGACTTGTTGGACAAAAGTCAAAATTTATCAACAATTTGAATTTATTTTCAAATATCAAAAATTTTTCAGGAAGGTCGATGATTTGAAAGATTTTTTTTCAGGAGCCTGCTGTAGCTATAGAGTTGCCCGCAAAATCTTGAAAATCCATTTGTGTTAAGTTCTAGTCTACATCAATACACTCTGTAAATTTCACGATGGTCTACTGTTTTTCTTAGAAGCTATGACAAATCGAAACTTGAAAAAAATCCATGCCTACTTTTAGGCTTTCAGCGCCTACACAATCGAAAACAGCGAATATTGAAGGTAGTGCGCACGATAAGTTATTTCATTAGAGGCCTAAATAATTAGCTAGGTTAATTGCGGTATAGCCGTAGCATAGTGATAGTGTGTTTTAAGAATAAACCCGAGTTACATATGTTCAAGTATCTAAAGAAGACCTCGTTTTCCTAGTAAAATTTGTAGCGTTGTACAGATACAGATTTTGGTTAACATATTCCGTTACGCTGTTTTCTTTTTTTCATGCATTAGTGGACGCCGTCACAGCTTCTCGTTTCAATGCGACGCTGATGCGGTAGTTTCGGTCAGTTGAAGCGAGTAGCACCCGACCCACCCCGATCTTCGCGAGCAAAGCCGCCCGCAACTATCCTTTTTTTGCCCTAGTCGGGGAGAAAAGGTTGTTGGTTGCGATTATTTCTGCCACGGTAATAATGTATATATATATATATATATATATATATATATATATATATATATATATATATATATATATATATATATATATATATATATATATCATCGTCATCATCATCGATGGCGCGACAGCCCAAATCGGGCCTTGGCCTCCAGTAACGTTCGCCTCCAATCGTCTCGATCCTGCGACCTGGTTCTCCAATTATTGAACCCCAGTATTGACCTGCTGTCTGCGTCTATCGTGTCTTCCCAACGTTTCCTCGGCTTACCAACTGGACGCTTCCCTTGTGCTTTGCCTTCCAACGTTCTTTTAGGTAGTCTATTGGCCTCCATCCTTGCGACGTGGCCGGCCCATTGTAATTTCCGTAATTTAATGCATGTGGATACAGGTGGGTCGTCGTATATATGGTACAACTCATTGTTGTATCGCATTCTCCACTCTGTCCCTTCTTGTATGGGGCCAAAGATTCGTCGTAGCACTTTGCGCTCGAATACGTCCAGCGCCTTTTCGGAGTCCGTAGTCAAAGTCCAGGCTTCGCTTCCATAGAGAAGCACAGGTTTAACGAGTGTTTTGTATATGCGAAGCTTATTATTCCTGTGCACGTTCGTAGACTTGATTATGGGGAGTATGGAATAGTACGCCTTGTTTGCTGCATTTATTCGCCGTAAAATTTCGTCCTTTTCACTGCCTGATTTATCAAGGTGGACTCCTAAGTAGATGAAGCTATCTACATTTTCGATGTTGTAGTCTCCTAAGGTCAAGTTTTGTCTGATTGGCGCCATTTTTCTTGTTTGGGTCATTAGTTTGGTTTTATCTTCGTTGACCCGTAGATTTATTTTTTTGGCTTCTGACTCCAAACTTAGGAAAGCTTCCTTTGCTTCTGGTATGGTCCGTGCCATAATGTTGACGTCATCGGCGAATGCTACTATTTGCGTGGACTTGAACAGTAGTGTGCCTGTTGTATCAGCTGGTATTCTTCTGATGACGTATTCCAGAGCAAGGTTGAATAGCATCGGGGCAAGTCCATCTCCTTGCTTTAAGCCTGAGTTGGTGTGGAAGCTGTTGGATAGGTCACTGTTGACTTTGACCTGAGATTCGGCGTTCATCATTGTCACTTTAGTCATGCGGACGAGTTTTGTTGGAATTCCCAAGTCAAGCATGATTCGGTAAAGTATATTTCTGTCTACACTATCGTATGCTTGCTTGAAATCTACGAAGACCTGGTGCACGTCGATATTATACTCCCAGCATTTTTCAAGCACCTGTTTGACTGAGAATATTTGATCTATCGTAGATCGTCCGGACCTGAAGCCGCCTTGATACTCTCCTATGATGTTATCATAGAAGGGCTTCATTTTACGTTCAATAATTTTGGACAAAACTTTATAGGACGAGCATAATAAAGCGATGCCTCTGTAGTTTTCGCAACTTAATTTGTCTCCTTTTTTAAAAATGAGGCATATAATACTTTTTCGCCAATCATTTGGCAACTGTTCTGCTGCCCAAATTTTTAATATTAATTGGTGGAGAATGTTGCAAAGAAGAGTTCCACCATTTCTGAGTAATTCGGGAGGTATTCCATCTATTCCCGGAGCTTTCTTTATTCGAAGGTAACGTATGGCTGCCTGAACTTCTTCGAATGTTGGTGGAGAGATGTAAATGTCCTGAACTGCTTCTGGGATATTTGGATCTGCTGAGTTTGTCGTCGGCGCGGGATTAAGCAGCTGATTAAAATACCGTGCCCATCTTTCTTTAATCTCGACCGAGTTACTGATGATGGATCCACTTTCATGCTTACAAAGGCTCGTTCGCGGTTTGTATCCCTCGCGTAGCTGTTTGATTGAGGAATACGCAGCTCGTAGATCATTATAGGTCATGTTTTCGTTCAGTTTCTGGATCTTGTTGTTGGTAAGTTGGCGTTTCTTTTGGCGACACATTTTTTTTGCCTGTCGGCGGAGGATGTTATAGTTTTCGGTTTTAGCGCGTGTTGGTCGTTGGATTAACTCTTTGTAAGCCTCATTTCTCTTTTTAATAGCATCTTGACACTCGTTATCAAACCAGTCATTCCGAGGATTTTGGCGTTTATGTCCTAAGGTCTTTTCTGCTACTGTTTTGATTCCTTCTTTTACCTTTGTCCACATGGTTTCGATATCTGCGTCGTGTTCTCCCGACAGAGGGATATCTTGGAGTAGATTTCCGAGCGTCGACATGTATGTAGTAGCTACCGAGTTTTCATTGAGTTTTTCTAGGTCGTATTTCGGTATTCGTGATTTTGAGTGCTTTTCACACCTCGAAATACGACATCGGTATTTCGCTCTGATAAGGTAATGATCGGAGTCACAGTTCGCGCCACGTAGTGTTCGAACATCAAGAATGCTGGTGGCCACCCTTTTTTCTACGAGAACGTGGTCTATTTGATTGTAGGTGCGACCATCTGGTGATGCCCACGTTCGTTTGTGTATGTCTCGATGTGGGAAGTATGTTGAACTTACAAGAAGGTTCCTGCTAGCTGCGAAGTCAATCAGACGCTGCCCGTTTTCGTTCGTAATTGGATGAAGGCTGTGTCCTCCTGTGGTTCCTCTATGAGCCTTCTCGCGGCCGATTTTTGCATTGAAGTCACCTAGAACAATTTTCACGTCATTCGAGGGCAGTGCGTCAATGGTGCGTTCTAAGGTGCTGTAAAAGTCGTCCTTCACTGCGTCGTCCTTGTCTTCGGTTGGAGCATGGCAGTTCACCAACCAAACATTAAAGAATTTTGTTTTTATGCGGATCGCACAAAGTCGCTCATTTATTGGTTTGAAATTGGTGACGCATTGTTTGAATTTATTGTCTACTATAAATGCAACTCCAAACTCTCGACTTCCCGAAATTTTTCCGCTGGTAAACAATGTGTGCGTTCGCATCTCATTAATTTCGCTGCCAAGCCATCTAGTTTCTTGAATCGCCAAAATGTTGATGTTGAACGCTGAAGCCTCATTAAGAAGCTCTCGAAGTGCCCCTGCTCTATATAGCGATCTAACGTTCCAAGATCCGAAAGAGTAATCCATATTTCGTTGCCGAAGTCGTTGCCGTTTAGTCAATCCGATCCGAGGCTGATTTCCTGGTTCCGTGACAATTGATTTTTTTTACGGGGATGCGTTGTCAGCGCCTCGCCCAACCCCCAACCTGGAGGGCCGGCCGACGGAGGACTCTGTTTTATGGCGCAGAGTGCTCGCCATCACCCTTTCTCGTTAGCTGCGTTAGCATTACCGGGAGCCACCACGTGGAGGTGAGAATAGGATTTGGTAGTGGCACTGTAGTTGACATTTCAGCGTGCTTTTCTCAGTTTTTTCGACAATGTACAGTGTCGGATCCATACATTATCCTGAGACACAAACCTTACTACCCTTTGACTACCCTATATATATATATATATATATATATATATATATATATATATATATATACAGATATATATATATATATATATATTTATATATATATATATATATATATATATATATATATATATATATATATATATATATATATATATGTCAATCCTTCTGTCTACATGTCGTGATGCAAAGTGAAAATAGTGCGGACAAAAATCAACTTTCCACAGTGAAGTCGATTTATTATAGCATTAATATTGTGCTTCATAGCTCATATTTCTGTCGTTGCTTCGTTCGGTTCTGAACTTTTCGAGTTTTCGACGGCCTTTTCCTGAGTTTTTTGGCGTTTTTGTGAATGCCTTTTCAGCCCGACGTAAAGTTTTCAAATTCCAAGGTCGCGGAACTTTCATCGTTATCGCGACAGCAGCGAAACTCCGAGAGGTTGACTCGGTTTCTCTGCTGCAACTAACTTGAGCTGTGCATATACACATAATAGTGCTATCTGACCCCATTTTCTTTCTTCCAAATTTTTTTGTGCTTAAGTGAAGTGCTAAATTTCTCATTTTTCATTTTCCAAAACAGTTATTTTCGAAAAACAGTTAAAATATTTTGTACTGTGCAAATTGTCTCTCGCGACATTCTAGTATTATTTCAAATTTGCAAAGCGCTAAACTGCCCGTAGTTCGACTGAATTGTTGCGGTCTTGCACGTGAAAGTCCTTCGGTTCGATCGTGAACAGTGCGATCGGGTTTTTTTTTCTCCCCGAAAATTAACTTGAAAACTCATTATAAAAACAACGAATCCAATAAATATTGTGCAAAAATAATCCCCAAAATCAACTACTAAGAAAAAAAAAACTTATTATATTGGATCAGATGACAATTGATCTAATTTAGTTTTTATTTTGGACAATCGACATCAAAATAGCTGGTGGCTCAGCGGTTCTATCAACGGACTTCCACGCAGGTGGCACACGGATCGATCCCAGGTGTTACGTGTTTTTTCTGCATTGAATTTTTCACGATTTAATTGACAAAATTGAAATTTTTCATAAATCTTTCATTTAAAATCATAAAGTTTTTATTCAATCTTAATTGATTCTAAGTTGTTGCATATCGTTGGGCGCTTTTACCATTGAATCATCATACGCTTCCGAAAAATCCTGGATACCTTTGGGCACCTTCACAAACATTTGCGCGCATGATGAATTTCAAGTGCAGCTTGGAGAACTGCTTTGCCTTCGATAATACCTTGAAATTTGTTACTTGCAAGGCTTTCTGCAACAGAAAATTGCATGGCGCTTGCATGGGCACTCCAAGGGATTGGTATCATCCCTATCTTGATAACCACTTCATTTGCACAGACTGCCAAAATGTTGACCGACTTATGAAGAGTATGTATGACAGCATAATCAGCTTTATTGGAACGTTGAATGCTGAAAAAGATCATTTAATTTCGAAACAACAAGCCCAAACAAAAGCAAATGAAGAAATTCTTATCGAACTGACACAGCATTTCGATGGGTTTACGTCAGCTCTTTCCGAAGAAAAAGTTGTCTGAGCCATGGCTTGATAGGGACCTTAGGCATTTGCGAAATCGTAGGAACAAACTTTATAAGCGGATTAAAAACAATATCGACATTAGTTCTGCTATTCAGGATGAATATAATGAAGTTGCTAAGCAGTTTTCAGCAAAGTCTCACGAGGCTTATGCCAATTACATTAAGACAACGGGCGAAAATATAATCCGCGACCCGAAAAAATTTTACGATTTTGTAAATGTGAAGCGAAAAACCACTGGTTATTCCTCGTCGATGTTCTTTAATGATATCACTTCCTCCTCTCCTAATGAGATTTGTGATTTATTCGCTGATAGTTTCCAGAATATTTTTAATGCACCAGACCCATCAAACTCACACCTCTCTTTCTCTCATCCTACTCCTACAGATTTTGTCGGCCAATTTGAAATTACACGTGACGAAATACGTAAAGCTATTTCGGAACTCGACTGCAACAAAGGCCCTGGGCCCAATCTTCTTCCTCCAACTTTCTTGCGCAAGTGTGTAGAGCAGTTTATAACTCCCTTTCATATTTTTTTCAACAGATCACTTTCGTCTGGAGTTTTCCCATCTTGCTGGAAACTTTCATATGTCACACCCATATTCAAAAATGGTGATAGACGCTGTATCGGAAATTATAGGGGCATTGCCATCTTATCTTCAATTCCGAAACTTTTTGAAAAGATTGTGTACGATAAACTTTCTCCACTTGTTGACTCCCGTCTGAACGAGCAACAACATGGTTTTAGAAAAGGTCGCTCAACTACCACGAATTTGACAGTCCTAATCTCAGACGTGGTGTGTAAAATGAAGAAAGGATGCCAAATTGACGCAGTCTATACAGACTTTAGTAAAGCTTTTGACAGAGTTGACCACCCTACCTTAATTCTAAAACTCCAGAAATTTGGATTTGCCGGATCTTTGCTTAGCTGACTGACTTCCTACCTTGGAAATCTAACACAACTGGTAAAATTTCAAGGACTCTTATCGAAAAATATCTCTGCTAGCTCTGGTATACCACAAGGTAGCCATCTTGGCCCACTTCTTTTTAATATATTCATTTCCGACCTATCTGACGTCCTAGCAAATATACCTCATTTACTTTATGCCGACGATCTCAAAGTCTATCACATCATTAAATCTAAATCCGATGCACTCTTTCTCCAATCTAAACTTGATTCACTTGATCAGTGGTGCAATGAAAACAAGCTCTCGCTCAACATTGCTAAGTGCCAAGTTATAAGTTTTTCCCGAAAACACACCGTCTCACACAATACGTACTTCATCGGGAATAATTTGTTAGCTCGAGTTGAAAACGTTGTTGACCTTGGTGTTATCTTGGATGAGAGACTCCGTTTCACCTTGCATTATGATAAAATGCTTTCCCATGCAAACAAACAGTTAGGTTTCATCAAAAGGCGTGCGAAGGAATTTCGTAACCTGTGGGTCACAAGATCCTTATACATCTCACTTGTACGCCCCATTCTCGAATATGCTTCCATTTGCTGGAATCCGGCTTTTGAGACCCACAGTAACAGATTCGAGTCCATACAAAAGCAATTCTTACTTTTCGCATTGAGAGATCTATACAACCCTTACGATTTTAGCGCCCTTCCTCCTTATGAGTTTCGACTGGGTCACCTAAACTTATTGCCACTTGCATCCAGAAGAAAGATAATTTCGGCCTGCTTCACATTTGACGTCATTAGAGGCGTTATCAGAGTTGAGTTCCTCAATAATAAAATGGTGTTAAATAACCCTGTAAGGAGCACCAGGTTCTCTAGTTTTCTTAAGGAATATCCACATTCCACTACTTACGCAACTAATGAGCCGATTAATAGATGCTGCAGGATATTCAATAGCATAAGTAATCTGTATTCCCCAACGGTCTCAAAATTATCCTTCAAATCTTCCCTTTTCCAAGCCATCCGCAACTCTTTATGTTAAGCTATTTGTCAATGTTTTATTTATTCGTTATTTATTTATTATTATTGATTTATTTGTTAATTATTTGATTTATTTAATTTTTTTTTTCCTATTACTTTTATATACTCATATTAAGTTTTCGATTTTCTATTTTGCTTGGTATTGTTTATGTTACTTGTACCTTGCTTGGTTAATGAATAAAATAAAATAAAAATAAATAAAATATATATATATATATATATATATATATATATATATATATATATATATATATATATATATATATATATATATATATATATATATATATATATGTATATATATGTATATATATGTATATATATGTATATATATGTATATATATACAAAAAAATCAGTGAATATTTCTCTCCATATTATTAAGCTGAAACTTTCAAGATACGTTTGTGTGTATGTAGGAAAGGTCAAGGTCTCACCAAACGTTAATTTTCTTTATTTTTGGCACCGGCGGTGATTTTAGTGATATTATAGACATGCCTGTTTTCATATTAAAAAATAGTTTTCAGAAAAACTAAGTTTGCCAAATGAATAAGGAACGTGTTAGTAAAAAAGATTTGATAAGGTTTTGGAAATTTTTAACACTTTGTGTGCGCTAGGTGCCTAAAATGAGATCCGGAATATTTTGATTTTTTTTAGAATTGCGATAACTTTTGACAGAGTCATTGAATCATAACAAAACTTACAGAGCATATTAGTGGTACTAAGTTGTATACTTGTGAACGTGCTGGCAACCCTTTAGCTACGATAGACGCTGAAAGTGAAATACTTCAAACTATCGACTTTCCTGAAATATTTTCACTTTTAAGAGAAAAGGCAACTCATATACAGATCTTATGCTTTGTCTACAAAGTCAAAGTAAAACTTTTGAAACCCTAAGTCGAACAAGAACGGCAACCTTTCCCAAATTTACCTATATTTTAAGCATCAAAAATTTATGTTCACGGGAACTCATGACCCAATAATCAGATACAGTTGAAATCTACAGAATATATAAGTAGGACCAGATCTGATGGAAGCGATTGTGAAATGTGGGCAAGTCTGTGCCAGTGGTACCAGCTTGAAAAATCACTAAGAAAAATAACTGCTTTTGGCCCTATAAATTCTAACTTAGTCACCAGATTTTGACAAAAATTACACAATAGCTGAATCTTTGAAAATTTGAATGGAAAATTCGGTTGGAGCTGCCAGCTAAGGTAATTTTGGCGCTCTAAAGATTCCAGTGCAGTGATGGAAGCATATGGAAATTCATATGGCAAATTAAACTCATTGTTGACAATACTCAGCAGAAATCTTATTGAAAAAACAATGGTAGGTTTGCCAGCTATTTTTGCTATTTTCGTATAGAAAGAGTATGTAGTTCTTGAGTTCGTTAATTCAAAAATGTAGATAGAAATGCAGATAGAAAGTTTGTGCAAATCAGGGCAGAGCGGGTGTTTGACTCAATTTCTGATTGATTATTGTGAAAGCAAATATATTTGGAAGATGCAAGCAAGCACATTTTGATAATTTAAAAATATATGCTTCAAAGTGTTCGCAGAAGCTGAGCAATTTAAAAATTGTGGTATGTTCGCAGGCATACAGCAGATCATTTTATGGTATGATATTTTGTTTCGAAGTCGAGTTCTAGCTTGGCAAGAAGCAATCACACAAAATGATATCTCTCAAATTTATGATAGATTTTAACTACAAATTGAATTGTATGAGAAAAAACAGTGCGGTTATTCCATTTTTGATAACGTTTCATTCATTTGCACGTTTAATATTTTGTACTTTGGGGCTTGTTCTCGTCTGCGTAAACTCAATAAACCATAAATTTTGATTTGAAAGAGTCATCAGGTTAAACAAATAAACAATAGGCATGTTTTTTTGCTCCTCTATCCAGCAGAGAATAGAGTATACGCATTGGAAACACTAGTACAGAAATTATATTCCTCATTTGTAGTTCACGTGCTGAACTATAGAATGTGCTGATAGAAAAAAGAAAAGCTCATGAGAAGTTGTTTTTTTCGCTGTGAGGTGGCTTTGGGTTTTTCATGGTTATGTTGAATGTTTTGGATATTAAAAAAAGCCCTCATAATATTTAGAAAGTTAAAAGAAGTAATTTTCTGTTAGTTCTTTTTCTATTTGCAATCGATTGTGGTAGTGTATATTGGTTATTTTCTCCCCTTACTTTGAGCTGTTGTGCGTTACCACAGCTAATACAGAAACCTATGTCAGTCTTAGCGAATGCACTGCTGTTTTATACTTGATCGTTGTTTCGCGGCATAGCTATATTCTGTTTTGTATCGCACTGGCTCATGGTGTTAGGAGACTAGCACAATTTGGCTCAAGTTTATTTACTTGGAATATCAGCATACTTATTTATTTTATTGAACTCAAAATTTATACAAAAGACTCGCAACTCATCGTAATGTATGAAAAAGCGTGTTTGTAAACTAAATATTAAGCTCTTAATTATACCGAATACCGAACTAAAAGAATACCGAACTAAAATTAAAAAATTCACTATTTTTCCGGGGACTAGTGCATTTACCCTATATAGAAACATGTACGGCTTCCATGCCTTCCTCTGGTTTTTATTGTCAAGCGACAACAAAAGTCTAATCATTTTCATAAATTTACACAACCATAATCGCAAATGGTCCATGTACTAACGGCCAGTGCTCACACTTTACTCAATTTGAAGTAGATTTAATTGATTTTTATTTTGAAAATGATAGCTACTTCCCAACTTCAGTTTCTTCGGATTCTACACCATTTTCGCTTCGAATTGAATCAAAGAGAGTTTTTTTTTTCATATTTTTTTTCCTGCATCGAGGTTCGACAGCAACACTTTTCTAGTCTAATGCTGTTTCAATGCAAAGAACAATTTACTGCAAATCACTAACGCTAAATGTAACTCAAAAATAATGCTGTTTCGCAAAGAAATGCTGAAGATTGCAAATATAATTATGTTTTGAGTATAAAACTGATATTATGCTTTAATTGATTTTTTTAATAACTTCTAATTTGAGTTTTTGACGTTGCTTTCCGTTATAGTAAAAATGATAATATCCACCTACTTTATATGAAAAAATAAATAATGCTTTACATTAAGTGACCCCAATCGTTCATCTACTTAATTTCTTTCTACTTCAAATCTACTTCAATTTATTTTCAGCTTCTACTTCAAATGTTGTTCACGAAGTGTGAGCCCTGCTAACGGCAGCATAAAGTACCCAGGAAGCAATTTAGAAAGCGTTTCCTACAAACGATAGTTTATCGACAATCAACAGACATATCCCTCATACGAAACCGAGCTTGTTCGCAAATATATCAGCAAACAATAATTTTCCTTACGATTAGAGACAAATAATAATAATGCATGCCATATGTATGTCCCTATGGCCCATGCAACTCATTAAAAGGCAACATTACCTAGATATTTTCCCTAGATTGTTTATAATGTTACGATGTTTTATGTTCAACTTTGGCTGCCTTTTTTGCTTTATTCTTCCAGTCTTTCAAATTCACTCTACTATGCGTAAATAATTTTAACTTATTTTCAAATCGCAAAAGCAAATTTATTTGAAATCGTTAAAACTATCGCTAATAATTCATAAAAGTGTCACTTTTAACGAGTATATAGGTCATATTTACTCGCTAAAACCGCATCTTCTTCAACTCATTAATGAATCGTTACAGGCCGCCTCCATTAGCAATTTCCCATGGCATAGCATTTTGAATTACTAATGGAGGCGGCCTATGGTATGCCTTATTTGATGGCATACCGTAAATGGTAGGCAACATGGTATGACATTTGTTTGGCCATCTGCCTGGCAATATTTTGACAGTTCTTGATTTTCATGCTCCGTTTCCTATAAGAAAATGTAGGGATTCTGAATTCATAGGGATTTTAAGATCTCGTTGAGCAATACAAATAGTCTACAGAATATGAAATTGTGGGAAATAACGAAAAAGTCGAATTTTGATGCGGAATAGTGAAATTATGTACTTATTTTATTTAAAAGAGAATGACTTCTATAGCATTCCCCTTTGTACCCTAGCAAATTACATAATAGTCACATTTTCTTTTTAAATTTCACCCGCTTATCCAAAAAGTGATTTATCCTGCATGTGAAGTATTTCTTCAATTTCTTCACTCTGCACCTAAAATAACTTCTTAAGAGCATTTAACGCTTAGATACAGCGCGCGTCCTTTCCGCTTAGATGCATTTTCGGAATGATATTGCATTCCGATGCATGCTGTTTGGTGGATGGCCACCAAACTGTTCAACGAAGTGAACAGCGGCCGCTAGAAGACACGATTTTAGAAATTTCCCTTTTGGACACGCCCTATTGAAAACAAATCACAATCTATGTGTTTGTAAACCAGATCGCCGCTCAAATGTCTATGGTTACACGAGATCGGGATTTCAAACCGGTTTTAATCCGATCTTCGTGTAGCCATATAATTTGATCCGGCACACATTCATATGAACGCTTCGTACAAAACCGGTATTCGCAAATCAAGCTCATGAGGAGCTTCCGTGCACGTACACAGTCTGCGCACACATACATGGAAATCGGGTGAAAGCTCACGAATTTCGGTATATTCCCAATCCCAAATTGGGAACAGCTATAAAATCGCTCATTGATAATTCTTTTAGATAATTGAAGTGAATGCAGAAAAAACTTTTGGATTTTCAAACTTATTCGTGGTGTATTCTTTAAGTCCGGTATTGGGAAAACGTAACAAAAACGCCGAAAGTGCTCAAACTTGCCCTGTTTAGTCCATGGAAAGCTTTTGTACGTTGGTTGTTAAGCTTGTCTTTACTGCTACAATAAATAAAATACAAAAACAGAATACAAAAAGGAGAAGTAGCTAGAGAATAGAAAATTTGAGTGACATTTCGAACCTTTACAATAAACACTGTTAGCACCTCAAACAACAGAATTTCAAAAAACTTTGTTGGCACGTGCACTTATGCATGAAAAATATTTACAATACATAATTTACTAAACGAAACATTAACGGCATTAGGTTCGGAATTGATTGTAAATTCCAACGTATTTCACAACAAACTCTTGACAATATCTCCATCACAGATTCGTTTGCACTTTGTCTGGAATTTGTTCGAACTCAGTGAAATATTCGTAACAAAATCCAATTGGTTTTAAATTTGTTTCTTCCAAACTTAAGAACAGATTCTTAATAAATATTCAAATGTTTCTCATAAAATAATGAGCAGCAATAGTTTTTTTATTTCAAGAGCTTTTTATATTTCTATCTCTTTCGCTCAATTTCGGAGATGACACGCTGGATAGTAGTGGTCTTGAGTAGTTACCCTACGGGAATCGCGGTAATATATTCTGGAGGAATTTTTGAATCAAATAATGCTGGTAATGCATATGTAATGTACTAGAAAGCTATTTTCCAACAATTATACGATATACTCGTATACATGACTTGGCGCATGGGGAATGCTGAAAGGGAGAAAGCTCATATGTATAAGCCCATGACTGGCCAATGAACATCACTCGCAGAAATAAGGGGAAAAGAACTTGTGAGCATACATCGGCTATGGGTAGTCTGCTATATAAAGCGGAAAGATGAAAATTTTGGAGCATTTCAAATCATCACAGGTAATAAAAATGTTTGAAAAGATGCTTTTAGACAAAAAGGATAAAAAGGAAAAATGTGGAGTTTATAAAATTACCTGCCCAGAATGCGACAAAATAAACATCGGTCAAACGAAACGGTTAGTTGGTGTTAGACTAATGGAACATAAACTGTATGTATGAAAAACAAGAATAGTATGAAAAACAAGAGTACCAATTCCCCCTAGTCGCAAACAGCATGCGCTATTGGAATTTCCAATGAGCTTCACAATCACTCAGCATGCAAAAACCACACATGCAGAGATACGTTCGGCCGCCGGCGAAAGCTTTAATTCGTATTCACCGTAGATGACGGAAATGCGAGAATACGATGTCGTACTTTCCAAAAAGCTATTATACATAAAGCTATAAAGCTAAAAGCATAAGTTTCCCCTTGTATAAATCTTCCCAGCCTAGGACATGCAATGTTAAAAAGAAATAAACATGCAATGGTTCGGTAATGCTTCCACGCATTACGCGTAATTCTTACCGAATATCCGTAAGCATTACTTTTCCCGTTGGGTAGTGGTAGAATACACAGTCAAAATCTGCACAAATCTTCTACTGTTCTTTGAACATTAGTGTTTGTAGCGGTTCTGATGCGCTAGGGGTTTTTTTCATGCAATGTCTTCCCGATGCCATAAACGAGCGAGCCGAGTCAATAGCACCAAATACCGAAACAGGTATGTATGCTTATGTGATATTGCATGTTGTCATTCATATTGCCGTTTCAATTGTATGTTTGCTGGAGCCAGCTTTGTTGACGCTCTACTGGCTCGGCCGATCCAGAGGCAAACTGAAGGTCGGTTGGACCATTTGCCATTCACCGCAGTTAGTTTGTCCCGTATAAACCGGGTCGTACCCAACAGAAGGTCAGGTACGAGATATAGTTTTAACATTTATTTACTATACTTTTAATCTGTATTTATCATACTTTTACTCTTTACTTACTAGACTTTCAATCTATATTTACTGTACTTTTACTCTTTATTTACTTTACTTTTAATCTCTATTTACTTTACTTTTAATCTGTATTTGCTACATTTATTTCCGTGACAACCTATCGTAATATATAACAGGATTACCTTCAGTATTCTTCATCCGTTAGTTGCGAAGTACAGAGATAATAAGATGACAGTGAATGTTTGGAATGTTTTGATAATAATTTTTTATAAAAACCAAATAGAAAATTATGTACCAAATTTCAAAAACAGGATCCAGGAGAATCCTGAATGTAAGGTGGGTGGAGCTTTGTACATCTACTACTTTACTGCTGAGAAGCTGCTTGAAAGATGATAATGAATTGATGAAAAAAATGTACATTATATTATTGATTAAAATGTAAATAAACGTTACTAAAAGTGATTCAAATGTTTTCTTTACAATACGACAGAACTTTTCCGCTAATTTAGTATGTAAGGAGCTTTTGTAGGAAATGTTTGTTGTTCTTCGATTTCAGTAGCAACAGACAGCTAGTCCCAAATATATAAGAAATTACTGCACTTTTTCAGAGTTTGTGATCTGTGTTATTCGAATATGTGGACTCGGTAATTCATAAATGGAAAACGACTTCCCTCTATCAAATATTTTAAATAGTACGAACAAATTTTAAGTTTACGTTCCTAATATTCAAAATGCTTGTGGCGAGTATAAATATCAAAAGCTGTTTAAGTTATTCCAAATATTGCTGTTGCTTCCATTTTGTAACCATTTTCATTGACATGCAAATATAAAACCTGACGTAATTTTGTTAAATTATTTTAAATTTATATAATTCTATATTAATTATATTAAAATTTTGCGCGAGTATGTCCATTGTGCCGATTTTCATCCAACATAAAAAATGTTGATGAAATTCAATTTCAAACTAATTTGGATTAAAAACAGATAACCGGAAAATGAACAATAATTATCAGATGTACTTCATAAATATTAATCAATAACTATTTGTTAAACTTTCACCTTTAAAATTTTTTTGTGGAATTTATACTAAAAATCACCAGCATATAGAGGACTTTTTGCCAGGATTTTAAGGGCATCCTTCTCAGAGGATCCGGCAATACTGACCTCAACTGCTACAACGTTGGTGCTGCATACAATAGCCCTATAGTTCAATCCCGTGCTTTACCAATTCATTTGTTTCAAAGTCGTTCTTGCCTGGGCCAGTGTAAGCAAATTCTAAAAGGCAAATTCTACTTACTTGAAAAAGTCTCTGCGTAGTTTTTTTTCTTTTCTTCTGAGCTCTTTTTGTTCCTCCTTGCATCCCAGCGTTCTATAAGATTGTTGCATTGTCCGTTATGCAACATTCTTACGTTCAGCCGCTAGTTTGTATTCCGATCTCTGCAACTACTGCCGAAGATGGTGTCAGTACTTTTACTGATTGAGCGAAACATATTATTTTTAAGTCATATCCACCTCTCAACCATGTCTGGAAACCCGGTCCCAGGAATTTCCCTTCGTCGAACTCTTGGAAGGCAAGTCTTAATATAAGACCAAAGTTGCTACTGGTGTTCTTATTGTGAAAGGCTGCCTTGTTGATACCAACTTATTTCGCGGATGCGATGCTTCTATGCAGAACGATTCGCGTACGAAGAACCCTAACAAGAAGATAGTGGTTCGATCTAAATTGGCACCTCACATGAGGCTCGAGTAGTGGTACGTGATCTATTTGTGATAACCAGGTAGCCTTATGAATACCTTCACCTGATACTTGCAACTAACAAGTTCTTCGGTGCTGCTAGTTTTATTACTAGAAGTCCATTTTCATTAGTATTGTCATGCAAACTATGGATGCCTGTGCAATGCAGAATATCGGTTCTTGACCTTTGTTAGCGTTAAGATTTCCAAAGATGATTTTTACATCATATCTTGGGCAGCCATTGAGGATCCGTACGACCTGTCATAATATGCTTTTCGAAGAGTATACCCATTCAACTGTATATGCAGCAAGTGAGCGTGTGAGCAACTAGAAATTATTCAGCAACATGTGCGAATTCTACTCCTCATCAGCTTCCAAACTATGTTTTGAATCCTCCTTTCCTAAACTATGTTTACTGATTAGCGTAAAAACCTATTAAACATTTTTTTTTGTCATTGCTACTTTACGCTTACCCTTTCAAAATATTTCTGTCGTCTTATATTGCTATTTATTTCTATTTTTGCGTATTTTTACTAATGTTCGAAGAACACTTGTATTAAAATCGATTTGGCCTAAAATTTATATTTATATATATATTTACTTATATATATATATATATATATATATATATATATATATATATATATATATATATATATAAATATACAGTAGCGGACAAAAGTCTACGGCAGCACCTTATACCAAGGTTCTGGTTAATTAAAAATCCATTGATGCGCATTTTTTCAGTTACGTAAATATATTTATGAAAAATAAAATCAAAAACTTTTCATTACAAACTTAAAGATAAATTCATAAAAACATAAAAAACATAAAAAAAAGTCTACGGCAGTCAATACTGGCTCACTTATACACAAAAAAATTCCAACTAATTCTAACAGTATTTCTTCAAATATTTGTTTATTTGCTCATATTGTTATTCAGTTCATGTGCAGCTGCAACTCTATAATCTATATTACACCTAGGATCGAACCATAAGGACCACAAAATGTCATCGCGAAAAGAAATTTCTAGTAATGTGTGAAATTTGGTCATTCAGTATAAAAAAGACAATAAATCGTGCTATGAAATTCAAAACAAGCCGCGAACTGGCCAACCGAAAAAGCTTTCGCGTAGGGTCATTAGTTACATTTTAAAAGAAGTGAACAAAATTCCGTAAATAAGCGTTCCAGATTTGGCGAAACAAGTGGCTACGGTAAGGAAAAAGGATGTCTATTCGAGAACAATCACGAGAGCATTAAATTTTAATGGGTTTCAAAGCAGAACTTCTCGTAGAAAACCATTATAACCCGCCAAAAACCGACCTCTGCGCCTAGAGTTCGCCAAGGCCCATATTAACAAGGACATTGATTTTTGGAATTGAGTCTTTTTTTACCGATAAGTTGAAATTTAGCGTTTTCGGGTGTGGTGGTCGCGTTAAAATATGAAGGTTACAGAATTACAGCTTCAGAGACCAACAATTTTATTCCTACTTTCAAGCGCTGTGAAGGTAATGTTATGGCCTGGTGAGAAATAGCTGCATCTGGGGTCGGCAGATTGGCTTTTGTTGAAACTACTATGGACCACTACGTTTACAAGAGCCTGTTGGGCCTTAATTGAAGCCATCAGTTGAGAAGTTGCACTTTGGAGGGAGTTGGGTTTTTTCAGACAATGAACCGAAACTCACAGCACTTTTTGCCTCGAACTGGTTGTTACTGCCTCCCAAAGCCTGGATTTAAACCCAATAGAACTTATGTGGGAGCTTCTGCAGCGGAAGATTCAGAGTTGTTGCATATAAATTAATTTTTTTTGAAAGAAGCGCTCATTACAGAATGGGAGAAAATTACATCCGCTGGAACTGGTAATTTAGTCATCTCTAAGCCCCGAAGACTACAAACAATGATTGATACTAAAAGGGGTTCAACAAAGTACTTAGCCAGCAAATAATTTTCAAAATTCCGATACGTTTAGTTAGAAATTTAATGTGTATATGTCAGCCAGCACTGACTCCCATATATTTTTGCCCATTCATTTTTTTATGTTTTGATGAATTTATCTTTAAGTTTGTTATGAAAAGTTTTTGTTCTTTTTTTATAAATATATTTACATTACTGAAAAAAATGCGCATCAATGCGCATCAATGAATTTTTGATAGAAGTTTTACCCAATGCTCATTATCTTTATGTTTTACCCAATGCTCATTATCTTTAACCCTTTGGCACCGGCGGCAATTTTAGTGATACTTTTAATATACCTATTATTCCGTCCACAAATAAGTTTTGCGAAAATTAAGTTAACGAAATAAATTTTGAACGTGTTGTAAATGTGAATCGGATAATGTTCTGGAATTTGTGAATCCCATGTGTGCGCTAGGTGCCTAGCAAGAGATTGAGAAAGTTCGGAAGTTTAGAAATTCCGATAACTTTTGACAGAGTTATCAAATCAATATGAAATTTTCATGACATGTTGGTATTATTAAGTTGTAAATTTGTATGGTTTTCAATGACCATGTTGGCAGCCTTGTAGCTAGAACAGGCGCTGAAAGTGAAAACCTTCGAAACAGGGGCTTTCTTGAAAAATTGTCGCCACTCTTATATAAATCCTATGCTTTGTTTATGTAGCCAAAGTAAAACATTTGAAATTTTACAACGGGCATGAACTGTAACCCTTCCCTAATTTGCCTATATGTTTAGAATCAAAATTTTCTGTTCACGGGAACTCACGATCTGATAATTAGGTACAGTTGAAATTTACAGAATGTATTGGTCTTAAGCAGGACTAGGGCTGATAGAAGTGATTTTGATATGCGGATAATTCTGTGCTAGTGGTGCCAAATTGAAAAATCACTAAGAAAAATAGCTGCTTTTAGCACTATGAATTCTGATTCAGTTATTCGACTTTGACCAAATTCACACAGTAGCTGGACCTTACTTTAAGCCACGTTTAGTAAAAATTTGGTTGAAAAATTCGGCTGGAGCTGCCAGCTATGGTAATTTTGGTGTCTTAACTTTTGAAAATTCGTTGAGGAAAATAATGCTCTTTGCCCTACAGTTTCCAATGCAGCCGTGGAATCATAACGAAATTCAACTGGCAAATTAAAATTATTGTAGGCAATATAATAAAAGTTGCTGGTGGTAGAATACACACTCAAAATCTGCACAAATCCTCTACTGTTCTTCGATCATTCGTGTTTCTAGCGGTTTTGATGCGGTAGGGTTTTTTTGTCAATATTGTAAAACCAAATAAAATCCAATACTTTCTGGCTTAGCTCAGCGACTCAATCACAGCTTAGTGAACTGAAAGTCAAGTGTGTGTTCATTATTCATTGAGCTGAGAATGCAAGACCAAAAAAGTAGAGCTCTACTGGCAAAGTCATTTAACTACAAAGAATTAGCTTTGAATAAGACTTCATAGCCTCGACTTTTAATTGGAAGCCATTTCGAGTGAAAGTATGATGCAGGCCTAATGGTTAATTGAGCAGTGTTGGTCATGATGCTGCAGAAATGGTGACATTTGACATCCGCAAACATAAAAATTACAATATTAAGATAGTTTAACTAGTGTATGATAATTTTCATTGTGCTGTAGCCCGGTCTCAGAGATAAATCAACTTCAAGTAGCCCGATAAAAGCTGTAGTCTTCCTTAGTATTTTATAATGGTACAAATATAAGCAAAATATAAGTTGAAGAACATGTTTTCTTGTGTTTCAAGCATTAAAATTGCTTAGTGCTTAATATGTGTCATCCACATATGTTGGTCAACAGCTGACTATTGTATAACTCAGATTTTTCCGTCTATTACTAACGTAAACTTGAACCCAAACTTGAAAACTATATTCGAAAGTGCTCAACTATACTTTATCCGTAGGCATGTGTGACAAGAATCCACACATGTGCTGCTTGCCGTTTAGCCTAGAATACAAAGCAAATACGCTAAGCAACATCAGAAGATGGCAACGTCAAGTGACAATGGCAGCAACATTCGTCCGCTCTCGAACTTGAATCGAATTACGACCGAACTAGAATTCAAAACTTCTTCCGAAAAACCGCAACAACAAGCTCTGCATTTGATAAGTACGAACTACCAACCTCCGATACGTTCCTCACATCCTGGCTGCAAAGTAACATCGGCCTAGCGATGCAGATATATATTCCCGTCTGTTAGGCCATTATCACCAGACCTTGTTTCTTCAAACCAGAGCTACTTTGACATCGGTTGGGACGCGGTCAAAGAATGAATCCAGTGTATCCTGGTTGTTGGCCGCAAACATTCTTCGCTTCTCTTACTTTCTTCCTCGTATTGGAAACGAGTTATCATAGCTACCGCATGTGTGACTCAATTCTTTTTCAACATGTAAATATCTTCCGTGCATCCGGTGATGCCCTCGAACCTCGTTCGCAAATGAGCGAATCCATGTTATATGCTCGTCTTTACATCGTGCATGCCATAATAGCATGCTTCTCCATTCAAGCATCCATTTTACTGTAATAGTTCTGCTCATCTCATCCCTGATATTTGATGTATTTTTGCTGAGGCAGGCTCCGGAACGTTAGAGCTAATGGTAAACAAGAGGAAGGCTAAAGTTTTCGAGTTTCAAAAGTTTCACATACATACACCATTAATTACACTTAATTTTAAAGTAAAGCTCAATTAATCACGTAACCAACAGGACATTTATCATTGGTCATGTTTCGGATTGTGAAAATTCAAAGGAGACGAACAGGAGGATTGCGGTTAAGTCGTTAGAATAGCAGAAGACATTGAAAATGAAACGATACCGGTATTGACTCTCCCATTTGAAATTTATATTTTTGATGAAACCTCACTCTACCGCAATTCTCGATTGATATTTCCTATGAACTGTAGTTTCAATGCAACTAGAACTCTAATCCTTGACCATGGCACCAACAAATCTTCTAATGAATATTTCGTCAAGTTGAAAAAATCATATTTTTAGCTTACTTCGGCAACACTAAACTTCGGTCATCTAATTCTATGCAAAGCTTCTCTTTCCTCTTATTTTCCGTCCCTCGAGCAAGCGGCCTTCCTTGTTTCCACTTCAGTTATCCTTGGACATTTGAATTTTAAAATATATTTTCAACAAGCCCTCGAGAATTTGCGAAACTGAGATTTCGTTTACCACCGTGTCGTAGCTGTGCTACTATGCCATCCTGGCTGTTTTGTGTACAACTTAGTTTTGCAGATTTCATGTTGGGGCTTTGTAGGCAAACAGCTAAAAGGTAGCAGGCACAGTAGGTTGGAAAGATCCAATGAATGCACTAATTAGGGATTTCCATGTCATTTTTAGGAGCGTTTTTATTTTCACTGTTTCGATGTCGTTGCTCTGAGTCTGGTTTTCAGGACAGGCAAGGAAAAAGTCATTGCCGCTTGTGGTCTCGTAAAGACCTAAGGCTAAGAAGAATATCGATGTTTTCTGAAACGGTAAGCTAAACAATTAAGAGCGTCGCTACAAAAATATATAAGTAAAGTAGTAGAAATCAACCGTCCGTAAAGGAAACGAAGCAAGATTATGACGATGATGTTGATGATGCCGACGATGACAATGATGATGGTTTTGAGGTTATGCGTTCTTTAATTGCTTTCCTTCTTTTGCGACTACACTAGGTGGAAGTTGTTTTTTTTTATGGTTGAAAGAAGTGTTGAAGAAGGGCGAGAAAGATGCAGGGCTATTGAGTTTTTCGACACGATATTTATTCGCGGAAGTGAAGTGAAGAAAAGTGTTCGTTTCTAATGCTCTCTTATTTTGCGAAGACTGTTAATAAAGCAAAAATAATGCAAGGTTTTGGGATAGGCATTGAAAAAATGATCATTAGCTTTGTTGATATTTTTGACAGAAGATGTAGCGAAAATGAGGATGGAAGTGACCTTAGCACAACCTAGAACCAGACCGAAGTCCAGAACCAAGAGTGCTAGGGTCAAACAGTGGAATGGCTAGTGCCATTCAAGAGGCAAAACAAAAAAAAAGAATTGCCCCGAGAGCAGGGTGCCCTAGAAATGGCCGTGAAGGCCCCTCGTCCGCATTAGCGGAGCACCCTTTAACCAACCCCGACGGATGCTGGGGTGCCGCTTTGCTAGCTCGCTGCGGCTGGGGTGGGTTCTTGACAAAATGGGGATGGTTTGCTCTCAAGAAAACGGGATGCTACGTATTATTTCATCCGTCATAATACTGTAGCCGCAAACTGGTATATAAAATACCCAGGGACCAAAAAGGGGGCATAGTTCCGTAAAGGAAACCACCCATGGCTCTGCAACATGGGCTGACTAAGCAGACCCAGTGCTCGTGACAACGCACGGAGCCAGAACATTGAAAATCTAAAACGGGAAAATAGGAAAAAGGCTACCTCTCTTTACAAGGAACCCGGGTGAGGCAGACAGCCCCGGGCCCCCGATGTTAGTGGAGCCCTGACCCCGATGGTCTGGGGTCCTCCACCCTCTGATACTGGCCCCATATCAAAAATTCAAAAATCTAATCAAAAACCAAAAAATGCTGAAACTAACTGTTGGGCCAGTATCCCTCCCTTATATAGAAAGCTGAAAATCACGAAAATTCACGAAAAACTAATTACATTATAGGCCAGCCAGGCCAAGCGCGGACCCTGAAAAAGAAGAAGAACTGCTAGGGCTTTCGCCCAATAAGAAGGCCAAGGGTTTTAAGTTAACAACTCATAGTTAATTTATTTAAAGTTATCAAAAATTCAACTATACAAAAAGATTCAACAGTATTTTTAGCGAACATTATAATCTGTCATTACTCTTTATAATCAACGATGGATGTATCTCAAAATTTCAGTTTTACAAAACAATTGAAGTGGAAGATGATTCTCAGAAATTGCAAATGTTATTTACTTGCAGGTGGTACAAATTTTTCCGAGGTTTGATAAAAATTTTTTTTTTTTTCTTTAATGTATTTTAATGTCTTAGCAGAAAAACTAATTTTGACTTTTTATATATTTTGTTTTTGTTTTCTGTTTTCGTATATGCGCTGATTGAAATCTGGTGTTTAGATTTTTTTTGGTTATCGCAACAAAGATGTTTTAGTTCTTTTGCGAAAAAAAAATTATTTCTACCAATTCGATCGAATTTGATTTGAAATTGCATCACTCATTTTGTGACTCTCTTTAAATCGACTATTATGCATTCACATTCCATTCGTTTACAGCGCAAATTTACAAATTTCTTTAGAATTTTCAAAAGTGTTCCTCTTGTGGTTTTTATGTTTACTTATTTTATCTTTTTAATATGTGCTTTACATTTATGCTTTCTTTATTTTTAATTTTGGTATGTATATTCTTCTACCAACATTTTTATCAAAGAACCATAATTTTCAATTCCTTAATCTTCCTCTTTGGGTTATACTATCGTGGCAATATCGTACAAAAAAAATACAAATTTCTGTGGTCTAAACACAGGATACTACTACTGTTTGTAGTCATATTTCACAAAAACGCGGCAAAATAGTATTATTTAGATTTTTGAAAATATACATATGACAAATTTTTTTTTTTTTTCTTTCTTCTTCTTGCCTTAAAACAAGCTGAGTTTTAATTATTGATAGAAAACAAAACAAAACAATACCACATCATATCAACCTAATCTGTTTTGTTCTCTTGGTTTTTGGGGGGGTGGGTGGAAAAACCTTACCCACGCTTTACTTCTTCATTAGTATATGAATATTTGACCTATTTTCCTATTGTTTATAATCCAAAAGGTGGTACTGGTACATAACGATGGATTTCCAAACGATTATCAATATTATCCAATACCACACGATCGTCATCCATTAATATGATATTGAAACATTGGGCATATGTAACTTTTGCTTCCAATGCGGAAACCAATTGACCATCTTGTATAAATATTGTTAAATTAAAATTATTATGCCTGTCTGCAGTTAGAATTGCCACGCTGTATTCATTCCGACACCGATCTGATAGTTAATGATAACTTCACCGCCAATCGAGAATCAGTCGGTCACACTTACGTGTACAAATTGCTGCCACAACCGCTGCTAACATGCCGAGTCAGAAATCCTGATGAATTGAGTTGGGTGACATACACTTTCAACAAAGATGGCATCTTCTCCCCCAGTCATGGTCGATCGTCCGATGTTAGCCAACAGTCGCCGATCAAAGGCAATTTGTTCAATAAAACAAAGAAAACTCCACCATTGTGCGACTCAATCATTAAAGATCCGTTCCCTAAACTCAGACTGAAATGAAATTGCTCTAGTCACCGTAAGCTTCGTGTAAACGATTGACTGTATCAGCTCGCTTGCGGTATATATTAATAAGTTTGGCGGCGTCATCACTTACATGCACTTCGAACCGTGACCACTGCGACGTAGCTTCTGCACTCGGCCACGACTTATCAGGCACGTCAGAACAACACCTCGATTTGCCACTTATTTATTAGGCTACATACCATTGATCCAAAGCCCCGTTGAACTGGTGAAAAATTGCCGTGAAGTGTTGACGGAAGTATTGGAAAAAAAAACCACGTGGTCACGCTTTTAAATTCAATTTGAAGGGGACTTTCAATTAAAACCGCGTCGTAGTTATCGTGGCAAAAAAAACAACACTCTCGTAAGCTATGAATCGCCACATATCAATCTCTTTTTCCCCCAATTTTTTTAAATGCAAGGTGACGGACTGAGTAGCACTCAACACTAGTGTTTTTAAACTGCTCGGAAAATTCAATGAACTTCAGGCAAACTGTATTGTTTCGTCGTATATGCGTAACACGCAGAATAATAGAATGAAAAATCAAATCACTCAAAAGAAACGTCGTATTCCACCAACGACCGAGTAAAGGTGGATGGATGGTCATTGCACAAACAGAACTACTTTTTGAGCTTCTTGCTGTGATTTGGGTGCTCGCGATTCACAGAAAAATTTGGTCCGAAGATCACAATTTCAGGCATAGACTTTCAAAAAGCGAATGACATCGAATGATCAAAAATGATAACTTTGCACCTATTCGAACAACGAAACTCACTCTGTATTCTAGATTTCGTAGAACAATACTTTTTCCGGCGTATTAAGTTGTTGTTGCTAGTGTGGTTCTTTCTATTTGGAACATTTGAATATGCTACTAAAGTATGGTGGTTTGTTGTCACTTTTATTTCGATACCACAATTAATATTTATTTCACCACTTCCACTTATCGCGAGCGTTTTACAAAGCGACTCACCACCGACCGTCTTTTAATTGAAATTATGGGGTATAATCACTTCGGTTACACAAAACAGCTTTTCAACTAGCTGACTTTATTTACGGTTTCAATTGTCCGGATTACAAGTAAATGCCTCAGGCACCGCCACGTTCTTGCCGCCACGCCAAAAGCGGCCGCTCGCCCACACGCCTAACAATCGACTGTCACGAGCTTATCGCGGCCAGCACACAGCCCAGTGCCGGTCTCGAAATTTTTGCACAAACAAGTTACCGTTAATACGGTAATTTGTTTGTGAAAAATGAAATTTTAACACGACATTGCTTGTGTTTCGATTTTTCGAAAAACAAGATGCCGTAAGGTCGTTTTGTAGAGGACTTCTGATACATTACGTATCAGAAGTCATTTGCCGTGAATTTAGAAAAAATTCGAAATGGCAAATGCTACAACACAGATCTTTCCACAAGGGCAAGTGCGTGGAAAGAGCTGAAGGATGGATGTAATAATGGAAATATAATGACGTGAACAGGTGATCATGTCAGTTATTATCCAATCCTTTTAAGAAAATCGTGAAGAATGTGAACAGAACTCAAAGGGGGTAATTATTACTGAAAGGAATTATCGTGAACAACGTATACTGATTTAGAATGAAAGTATCTTTGGTAGAGGAAATGGTGAACGAGGTGAACATCTCTAGATACTTTTCAATTGAAGCAGGAGTGACACCTGAAATAGGCGCAAATGGACGATCTCCAAATAAAATTTGGAAACAGATCGTGAACTGGTGAACTAGTGGGTATATCACTTAGTGATGTCTTTCGCGTGAAAGACGCCCACTGATCGTCCATTTTGATCGGCCAGCTGGTAATAAGCACCGCCGATCTTCTTAATTACCTTACTAGGTAAAAACTTCCGGTCCAGCTTTGCATTGTAGTGCGCGGCTGCGTCACTTTGCCGGAAGTTGCGCCTGTAGACCGCTTCGCCAGGCTGGTATGAAACCACCCTGGAACGAAGGTTATAGGCCTTTGCATTTCGAGACTGGGCCTGGGTGGTGAGGTCGCGGATGGTTTGGCGTAGAAGAGCCAGGTGGTCAGGAGGTGGTAGAGTGGTCTCGGGGTCATCCAGAAGATGGAGTTGTCGCAGCAGGTGATAGATGCGGCCATGAGTTATCATTGGTTGCCCGAAGACTGCCTGATAGGGCGAAGTTCCTATGGTTGCGTGAGGTGCTGAGCGTAGCGCGCAGGTTATTTCTGAAAGTTTACCGTCCCATTCCTTCTGAGCGGGATCAATGTACGAACGGACGGCCGCTAGTATGGAGCGGTTAAGACGTTCCGAGGCATTGGCTTGAGGGGAATACACAGCGGTGAAGGTATGTCCGATACCGAATTCCTGTAGAAAGGTCTGAAAGATAGACGACCGAAATTGTACACCATTATCTGTTACAACACTCTCCGGGACTCCAACAAGGTGAAATACCCTTTTCCTCAAGATGTCAATGACTGCTTTCGCAGTGAACTTCCGAAGCGGCTCAACGAAGGGGAATCGCGAAAGATGGTCGAGGACGATGAGAGCTCCAATGTTGCCAGACTTGGACCTAGGGTAGGGGCCGATAATGTCGATGTACAAGCGCTGGAATATGCGCTCGGGAACGGACTGCAGCGTCATTGGTGGACGAAGGGTGTGTGAAGGGGCTTTGGTGGTTTTGCATGTAAGGCATGAACCCACATAATCACGCACTTGAGCGGCCATTCGTGGCCAATAAAACCATTGACGTAATCGCCCGAGGGTTTTGGCCACGCCACCATGCGCACTCAAGGGTGGGTCATGAGCTCCCTTCACTAATTCTGCCGTCATTTCTGACGGCACCCACAACTTCCAGGCCAACTGGTCTTGAAGTCCGTTTCCGGTCGCATACTCAGTCCGCTTGTACACGAACCCGTCTACAACTTTTAGGTCCGGCAGTTGGTCTTGTCCTGCCTGGACTTTCGCCGCTAGCTCCAAATAAGAAGCACTTGTGAAATGCGGCGAAGTCAAGTCTAGCTCCATTGGAGTCTCCTCGCCCTCTGCCGGCGTCAACGCCTCGGCAGAGAACATGCGCGACAAGGAGTCCGGCACTACGTTCTGGCTTCCCTTTCGGTGGACTATTTTAAAGTTGAAACCTTGAAGTTTCAAGGCCCACCGGGCTAATCGTCCATTAAGGTCTGGTTGGTTCATTAGCCATTTTAGGGAAGCATGGTCGGTCACGATTTCAAATTCGTGACCTTCCACGTAGGCACGGAACTTCTTGATTGCCAACACCGCTGCCAGACATTCTTGCTCAGTGACGGTGTAATTTCGCTGAGCGGGATTCAGTTTGTGGGAGATATAGGCGATGGGGGCTTCAGCTCCGTCTTCTGTGCGCTGCACCAGCACGGCACCGACTCCATGTTGACTTGCGTCACATTGGATGGAGAAGGGCTTGTTGAAATCTGGGCTGTGCAGCACTGGAGCTGAAGCAAGGCTGTGTTTCAATTGCTTGAAAGCATTTAGCCTCTCATCGGTCCACACAAACTGACTCCGCTTAGAAAGCATGTCTGTCAGTGGCGTTGACAATGACGCATATTCTCTGACGAAGCGCCGATACCAACCGCAGATTCCTAGAAATCTTCGGAGTTGCTTCGTGGTAGAGGGAAGGGGGAAATCCATGATAGATTTCACCTTGTCAGGATCAGTTTGGATGGTGCCCCCACCAACAATGTGGCCAAGGTACTTGACGTCTCGCAAGAGGAACTTACTCTTTTCCACATTGATGGTGAGGCCAGCTTGTCTCAAATGGAAGGCGACCTGATGAAGTACCTGAAGGTGCGCGTCGAACTCGTCTGTTATCACCAACAGGTCGTCGAGGTACACGAATACCTGGTGCTTGAGTTGGGGCGGAATTACCTTATCCATCAGCCGCGACATCGTTTGGGGTGCATTACACAACCCAAACGGCATCACGACAAAATGGTAAAGGGGTCGACCGGGCACAGTGAAGGCTGTCTTCTCCTTTGACTTTTCCTCTAGAGGGATTTGCCAAAAGGCATCCTTTAAGTCAAGGCTGGAGATGAAATTTGCCTTAGGAAGTCTGCTGAGAATTCCATCAATCAGCGGCAAAGGATAGGCATCCTTCACTGTGACCGAGTTGACCTTCCGGGCATCCAGGCATAGGCGTACCTTCGAGGGCTTTACCACCAACGTTACCGGTGAAGACCATGCACTCTTCGACTCTTCGATTACGCCCAACGCTAACATCCGGTCAATTTCCTGATATAGGAGCTTTTCGACAGCTGGTGACACAGAGAAATGTCTCTGTTTTATGGGTTTCTGGTCACCAGTGTCGATGTCATGACGGATGAGCGTAGTCTTTCCCAAGCCCTCAACAGCGAACGAAGGAAAGCAAGCAATCGCAGCATCCGTCGGGGTTGGTTAAAGGGTGCTCCGCTAATGCGGACGAGGGGCCTTCACGGCCATTTCTAGGGCACCCTGCTCTCGGGGCAATTCTTTTTTTTTGTTTTGCCTCTTGAATGGCAGCAGCCATTCTACTTTTTGGACCTTAGCACTCTTGGTTCTGGACTTCGGTCTGGTTCTAAGTTGTGCTAAGGCCACACTCTCCATCTTCATTTTCGCTACAGATGGCTGGAGTGGAGTCGTGTGCGGAACGTCGGGTTGTGAATGTGAAGCGGAGTGTAACAATTTTGAAAAGAAAAATTATAAATATCAGTGATTTTTTGCTAAAAATTTTAGTGCAAAACGTACTGAAGTGTTGTGGCCACCGGTATCAAGATTTCGGATCTGAAATAAGAAGCGACATTCGCCTCGTATTCGGATACGACGCGATATTCTGGCGAGCATTCGACTCCGTATGGATATTTGAGCCAGTTCGTTATGTAGCAAATAGATATTGGCCGAGGCCCAGCGAGCCGAAGTCAGACGAGGCCGCCAACATGTGGACGGCATTTGATGTAGCAAATAGATATTGGCCGAGGCCAGGCGAGCCGAAGTCAGACGAGGCCGCCAACATGTGGACGGCATTTGACAGCTAGTCACGAATCGCCTTGGCTCGTGCTCAACATCCATTCCGATCGGATGTGGCACGAGCGCCTGTGACACATGTCAAAGTCGCTCGTCTGGACCGCCCACACACTCGATTCGCCTGGGCTCGGCCAATATCTATTTTCCACATGACAGCTCATCACGAATCGCCTTGGCTCGTGCCCAAAACCCATTCCGATCGGAAGTCGCACGAGCGCCGGCGAGTGCTGTCAAAGTCGCTTGTCTGGACCGTCCACACACTCTGGCTCGCCAGATCTCGCCTGGGCTCAGCCAATATCTATTTGGCACATGAAACAAATCAGGGTGCTGGCCTGCCAACTTTGCGTTTCGCGGCAGGTTTAGGGGCGTCTTTGGCACGAAACGCGTGGCGCACACGCCCGTCTCCACGGGCTCTGTTGGTCCAAAGACCGCCCGCCTGGTAACAACGTGGTCTCCAGGTAATTACTTGAATCAGTATCACCATTGAAATACCAACATAAATTTGGAGTGTAACAAACCTAACTTCCAATAACTTCGTAAATGTCTCGGTTATTCCTACAAAATATACCACAGCCCGAGATGATTCTGAACGATTTATTAGCCTTGTGCAAGATACAGCTAGTGATGGGTCGCTCATGAGCGAGTCAATCAAAAAGAGCGACTCTTTTGAAGGAGCTGTGTGAGTCAACTCTTCAACTCTGTGCGACTCAGCTCTTCGACTCTTTTGAAAGAGCTATGTGAGCCATCATTTAGAATAGCTCCGCACACTTCATACCTTCACTTTAGTGGCAATAGCGATATTGCAGAGCCACTCAAACAACCACCCGACCAAATAAAGCTTATGCATATACACACGGCAATACTTCATTAGACTACCGTGTGTACTTGAAGCGAAATCTATGCTATTCTAACGTCGGAACACGAACATATGTATACGACTATCGTATTGCACAGTGAAAAGAGTCGCTCCGTTGAATGAAGAATGAATGAAATCACGGAGCCAACACTGTGCGAATGAGGAATAAAAGAGTCGACTCCGTTGAATGAACACTGTGCGAGTGAGGAATAAAAGAGTCGTATCCGTTGAATGAACACTGTGCGAGTGAGGAATAAAAGAGTCGACTCCGTTGAATGAACACTGTGCGAGTGAGGAATAAAAGAGTCGACTCCGTTGAATGAAGAACTGTGCGAATGATGGATACTGATCGTGTGCGGTTATTGATGGCGACATTTTGTGAACATACAGTATGCGTTTACGTGCGTATATTTTGCTCTGGTTCACGAGTATTTTAGTAGCCAAATATTGGCTATTAGGCAGTGCATTTCATAGGTAGATTTTAGAGATGAAGCGTATACACTAGAACAGGTATATGGAACAGGTTCGTATCGAATATTTTCGTTCTTCAAAAAGTTTTTAGGGCAAAAGTAGTTGAAATCGGACAAAATCGGCCTATTTGGGGTTAAGGTGGTTTGGGACATAACGGGCCAAGACCTATTGCTACGATACAAAAATTTCGGTTTTGTAGGGGAGTAAGGGGTTTTTTGGCCATAGTTTGGCAAATACTGCCTTTAGGACGCTTTCGATGATTGGAAGTGGTCGGGGAGTACAATAGTGATATTTCAAGGGCAAAAAATTTTTTGATAGGGGAAATTGGGCAAAAACTTTCATTTTTCCAAAAAATTTTTTTTTTTACTAGCATGAATTTGGGGACCTTTTTGAATTGTTTCGGGCGAAATTTCCATACAAGTCTGGGAAAAAGCGGCCTAGTTTTGAAAATACGGCAATATGAAATCTGCCGAAAAACCGTCCGGAAAAACTGAAAGTACCACTAAAAGTGCAAAGTAGGAAAAGGTTGAGATCCTTTTAGGGCAAAAGTAGCTGAAATCGGGCAAAATCGGCCAATTTGAGGTTAAGGTGGTTTGGGGCAAAACGGGCCAAGACCTATTGCTGCGATAGAAAAGTTTCGGTTTTGTAGGGGAGTAAGGGGTTTTTTCGCCATAGTATGGCAAAAACTGCCTTTACGATGCTTTCGATGATTGGAAGTGGTCAGGGAGAAGAATAGTGATATTTTAAGGGCAAAAAAATTTTTGAGAGAGGAAAATGGGCAAAAACGTTCATTTTTTAAGCGTATACACTAGAACAGGTATATGGAAGAGGTTCGTATCGAATATTTTCGTTCTTCAAAAAGTTTTTAGGGCAAAAGTGGTTGAAATCGGACAAAATCGGCCAATTTGGGGTTAAGGTGGTTTGGGACATAACGGGTCAAGACCTATTGCTGCGATATAAAAATTTCGGTTTTGTAGGGGAGCAAAAAAAATTTTTGATAGGGGAAATTGGGCAAAAACGTTCATTTTTCCAAAATATTTTTTTTTGACTAGCATGAATTTGGGGACCTTTTTGAGTTGTTTCGGGCGAAATTTCCATACAAGTTTGGGAAAAAGCAGATACGGCAAAATGAAATCTGACGGAAAACCGTCCGAAAAAATTTTGGTAGCAAAATAACGGCAAAATTACAACAAAAACAGAGGCAAATGGAATACGTAGAGCTTAAATTAAAGTTTGATGCTATTACCAGGTGGAACTCTACGTAATCTATGCTTGTGCGCATTCAAGAAGTAAAAGAGCCACTATTAGCCACCTTAGGTGTCCTCAACTAAAATCTACCAACTCCTTCTTCTGATGAATGGAATATTATGAAAACAGCCCCTGATATATTGAGCATCTTCAATGAGGCTACTCTAGAAATAAGCAGTGAGAAAACAGTATCGCTTTCAAAAATATATATTATTACAGTCGTACAGTGTTGCTCATTGAGATCACACCTACGAATCATGTAAGTCTCCTTAGCGAACTCAAGTGCACTTTAGTGAATTCGAAAATCAGTTTTGTCAGTACAAAATAGTGCAAATTCTTCTTCTAAAATCTAATTCGGAAACTCTTAATTACGAGCGAAGGAAAAAAACGGAAAGTTTATCCGTCCTCACATGGTGAGGAGGAAGACAAAGTAATCCGAGGAAAACTCGAGTATAATGTGAAATTTTACAAAAAACTGAAAGAACATCATACGAACATGGCGCTTAATAGCAGTAACCGGTTTACTCCTCTCGCAGATCTGCCGACTGATGTAAACGAAATCGAAGTCAGTGTGCCCAATAACAAAACCCCGAAGATATCACCGTTGATAATAGTGCGGAAAACAAAACTCTACGTTAATAATGTGTTGCAAAAAGTAAACATCAAAGACTATGAAATGAAACTCGTTTCTCTTGGTGTTAAAGTGTTTCTCTCATCGAGCGAAGATAAGTCGGCGCTAACTAAATACCTAGAAAGTGAAAACTGCGAATTTTTTACACACCAAAACAAAAGTGAGATCCCTATTAAAATTGTTCTGAGTGGTCTACACGAGATGGACATTATAGAAATCTACGACGAATTGAAGAAAAAAAACATAATGTGTGAAGACATCAAGCCAATGCATCTAAGAACGGCACGTTACGACGGTCATATAAATTATCTGCTATATTTTAAAAAAGGTTCAACTACTCTAAAAGAGCTACGAGAAGTTCGATCGCTTTTCCACACTATAGTCAAATTTGACTACTATAGAAAAGTGCCAAATAAAATCACGCAATGTCGAAGGTGCCAAATGTTTGGGCATGGACAGTCTAACTGCCACATGAAAGTAAAGTGCGGAGTATGTTCCGGAGAGCACGAGAGCATCGATTGCACAAAAACCTCGTTTCAGTGTATAAACTGTGGGGCTAATCATCGCTCCTCAGATGACAGGTGCCCCAAGCGTTTGGAGTACATGCAGCTAAAAGCTAAGTTTGCCAAAAAGAAACAAGCTAACATCACTCGTGTCGTAAAACCCATTAGAAACGACGTTTTCAATGCTTCTCACTTCCCACCGCTTCCAGGCAACACGGTTGGCAGCATAAAACAGACTGTGACCTGGCCAACAGCGGCACCAGCAGCAGGTCCAGCATCAGCCTCAAATGAGTATACTGAAGATGAGCTTTTCTCACCTACCGAGCTACTAAATCTCACCAGAGAGCTTTTGACTGAACTGAGAAGCTGTAGAAATAAAGATGACCAATTTAAAGTAATTACGAAACTAGAAATTAAGTACATTTACGGTTAATATGGTTAGGTACAATAATTTGAAAATCGCAACCTGGAATGCACGCAGTGTCAAAAGTAAAGTTATTGACTTAAATAATTTTATACTTAATCATAGTTTAGACCTAGTACTAATAACTGAAACATGGCTCAAACCTTGCGATAGATTCTACTGTAATGGCTATTCTGTATATAGAAACGACAGAACTTGCTCTAGAGGCGGGGGAGTGATGTTAATGATCAAAAAGCATATCGAGCATAATCAGGTCTACATAAAAACTGAAGTTATCGAGAACATCGCCGTTAATATAAAATTCAACGATTTAAGCCTCATGACTATCGTTGTAGCCTACTTTCCTGGAGGCAATTCCAATAGTGATAAAACTAAGTCTTTTAAGCGCGACTTAGTCACGCTTACAAACTCGAAAAACAACTTTGTTATCTCTGGAGATTTCAACTGTAGGCACTCTCTCTGGGGCTGTTTGAGAGCTAACCAGTGGGGAAAAGCTCTGCATCATGTATATACAGTTAAAGACTTCCACATTCTATACCCAGCTGAGCCAACATATTATCCTCAAAATAAAAAGCTTAGGCCATCTACACTTGATATAGTTCTAACCAATCGACCTGAGTTTGTCACACAACCTTCAATTTCATGCGAACTATCTGCAGATCACGTACCTGTCCACTTCACACTAAACAAAACTGTTTTAAATAAAGATTTACAAGTCTTGGATTATTGCAAAGCCGATTGGGAAAAATTTCGCAAAGTAGCTACCAACTCGATTCAATTAAGGTATTTGTCCCTTCACAATATACAAAAAACAGAACAAATTGACTCGTGTATTCAAATATTTGAAAAAACAATCAGGAAAGCAATAGATTGTGCTATACCTAAAATCGCTTCTAAGTCATTGTCCCGGTCGATTCTTCCTCTTCAATTGCAAAACCTCATAAGAAAACGTAATCAAGCAAGAAGATACTGGCAAAGAAACAGAAATTCTCAAAACAAAAAAGTCTTCCAGGATCTCAACACAGAAGTACGGCAAAAGCTATTCGACTGGCGTAATAAAGAATGGAATAAAAAAATCAAGCACTTAAACAAGGCATCCAAACCATTCTGGAATCTAACAAAGTCTCTACGTAAACGGTACCAGACTATTCCAGCATTAAATATCGAAGAACAGCTTGTTGTCTCTCCTCAAGAGAAGGCAAAGAGGATCGGAGAAACTTTTCGAAAATATCACAATTCGAATCAATTCACAGTAGACCAAACCCTGGAACGAAAAGTTAAAGACGATTGGCTTTTTATAGACAGTGCAAAACTGCCAGCAAAAATGCACTTTAAACCTAGAGATGTCATGCATGTCATTCAGAAGCTGCGCGTAAACAAATCAGCTGGAGATGACGGTCTGAATCCCCTTATCTACAAAAACATGCCCAGAAAATGCATTGTATTTCTCACATACATTTATAATGCTTGTATGAATCTATCGTACTTCCCAAGAGCTTGGAAGAATGCCAAAGTAGTTCCAATTTTAAAACCCGGTAAACCTGCGCATGAAATCAATAGTTATAGACCGATTAGTCTGCTTAATGTAGTGTCCAAAATTTTTGAAAAGCTAATTCACAAGCTTCTTGTAAATCACACAGAACAAAACAACATTATCCCTGCCATACAGTGTGGATTTCGTCCCGGCTTAAGTACAAACCACCAGCTAAAAAGACTCTCATCGGACATAAAAAAGTCATTTAGTAGCCAAAAGTCAGTAGGTGCTATCTTCCTGGATATTCAAAAAGCCTTTGACACGGTTTGGCACAATGGTCTCCTACATAAGCTACTTAAGTTCAAATACCCTCTTGGCTTAGTAAAAATAATTCAAAGTTTTCTCACCAATAGAACCTTCTATATAAAAATAAACGACGTGAAGTCATCGAATTTTGAAATTCCTGCAGGTGTACCCCAGGGGTCAGTGCTTAGCCCGACCTTATATGGAATATATACATCTGATATTCCTCAAATATCACACTGTGATCTGGCCTTATTTGCGGATGACACAGCAATTTATACTTCCCATGAAGATCCTATAATTATCACATGCAGACTGGAAAGAGGCTTGTTACAGCTTACCGACTATTTTTCACAATGGAAAATAAAAATGAACGAACAAAAAACGCAGGCAATTTATTTCACAAGAAAACGGTCGCCTAGATTCAAACCACAAGGTCTTGTTCATTTAAATTCTCTGGGTATCGAGTGGAGCGAAAATGTTAAATACTTAGGTATAATATTGGATACAAAACTAACGTTGAACTCTCACATCGCCAGTCGTAGCAAAGCAACAAGCCAGTTAATTAAAGCACTGTATCCGCTAATTAATCGGAAATCCAAACTTAACCTCGAAAACAAATTACTCCTATTCAAAGCTATTTTTCAACCCACTCTGACATATGCGGCTCCGTTATTAAATGAAACGTCAAAAACGAACCTTATGAAGATTCAGAGATTGCAAAATAAAGTCCTAAAAATTATGCTTGATCTTCCCCCGTGGTTCCCTACTAGGACATTACATGAAGCCACTAGAATCGATCTTATCAAAGATCGACTACGAAAAATCACCATAAAATTCAGACTTTCTTGTATTGCATCACCTAGCCCCCTCTACAATGAGTTATATTTATAAGTTTTATAGTGTGACTAATGTGTTAAAATGTAGCGTAAGAAGGTAGTCTGTAAGAAATTCAGCAAGGTTTTGAGATTTTCCTTCAAAATTATGAGGTTTGTTTAGCCATGGTTAATTTTTCCCTCAATAAATTCTATTATTAATAAGTGAAACTCTCAGCACCATAATAATTATAACATTAGCTGAAAAGACATATAGTGTCTGAACTCTAAACATAGTACATCAGTATCTCAACTAAAAATGTGAATTATAACCAATGAGAAACAATAAATTAAATTAAATTAAATATATTATTATATCAACGATTATAAGCTACATTTCAAAACTCTGTCTGAACGAATATAAAACTGCTGATGTACGCAGTTTTTTAAATGTGATCCAAAGATAACTTTCAAACAGATTTAAATTATATAAAGAAAATATGTTTTGCCTAGAGAGCATTCTTTTAGATCCACGATTTAAAAGACTAGCATTTCAAAATGAATCCACATACAAAATTGCTTGTATACATCTAGTTTCGGTACCCACAGCACAAGGAACGCAAAATTCGCTATGGCGAAAATTTGATGACAAAGTCAACAGTGTAAGAACCCAGCAAAGCTATGTAGCTGCAGGCATTAACGAAATGGACAAGTATTTACAACATGTAAATATACCCAGAACTGCTGACCCTCTCAATTGGTGGAAGGAAAAGAAAGATTTACATCCCAGAATCTGGAGATAGTGAATCAACGATTGAGTAGAGTGGCCACTTATATGGAAAGATTTTCAGATATGATTTTATGGTTTATTTTTAAATTTATATTATATGCTATATTATATTTTTAAAGTAATGTTATGTTATATTAGATTTAAGCTTATTATTATTATTAATAAAACAACAAAAAATAGCAATTTACTTTATACTTTTGCAACCATAAAAAAGTTGCTTGAAGTGGCTCTTTTGAGTGGCTCTTAAAGAGCGACTCTTTAAAGTGAGTGAGTTTTACGGAGCTGGCTCACTTCAAAGAGCCTTTTTGCCCATCACTAGATACAACAGATGATTAACCATATAAGATACAACAGATGATTTAGCATGCCCTAACCGCTTATAATTAACAAGCCATAATTTGAAACCGGATCAAAGCTAATTCGAAAACTACCTTCTTTAGCTTACTTGACCAAACCAATACATCACTAGATATACGTTTCACCAGCCATACCCAGCCATAATCCAAATAAATGTTATTGCAACAAACCATCAATTCCATTTTACTGCCAATTAAATAAACAGCCCCATTTCAACGAAAACCATTAAAACTTAAAACCACCCCATTTAAGAACCTCTGCTCTGATCCTACATTTTTTCAACCATGCTTTCTCCGTTCAACGCTCCATTTCGCCTTACATTCGAATCGTAAACTTTTCGAAACTACTAAAACTCGTGTCGCACATCACTCCAAGTCACACTCTACCTCTTTCTCCTTCTATTTCCCTCACTCTCTACACACACACTTTTCAAAATCGTAAATTTTCTTGCTCCTGACAATTGTCAAGAAAGAATGTGCCGACCAGTCATAAAACTTTCAGAATCGTAACTTTTAGTATAGCCCGTATGATGACGACAACGCTGCTCCTTACGATTCTCAGTATGAAGGAATTCCTTACATTACGACCTTACTGCTAGGTCCAGTGTTCGTCGTCCTAGTAAGATCCAGTAAGAATTACGACAAGCGAACAAAGATTATTCGTCCATGTCGTGAAAATTGTACCTACTCTGAATGTGACCGGGTCATAGGAGACCACGACAATGAAGTCGAATAAGAAGCCTAGAGAAGGTTCAAACTATAATAACTGTGACTGGAATCCTTGAATATCTCGTGTGTACTGCTACACTTTCTAAAAACGAAGAATATCTTCTCTTACTCGAGAACGGCTCAAACGACCCGCAACTTTTAAATGCTGACGAAAATTCCACGACTGTCGAAGCACTACCGTTTAATGATAACCCGAAAATCCTTTATAGAACATATAACGGCTAGTAGAAGCAACTGGACAACATTCATCTAGGTCGATTTTGATTTGATTTGGTTCTTCCTGAGATTCAAGGACCAGAACTTAACGCACATGGCCAGGAAGTCTTGAAACTTTTGCGGAAAAAGCTCGATGGGTCTAGAGTAAAAAACAGAGTTAGCTGAAAATCGTTACCAGAAACATATAACGTCGTAATTTAGATAGTATTCTGTTTTTAGTACCTTACGTACATAGCTACGTAGCAGCACCACCAGCACTTAGGGCAACTAATACTTGGCTGTATCCTCGAAGACATTAGAATCCGATGAAAAGGAATCATTATACTTCATTACTTTTGTCGGATTTGAGTTTTATTGGTTCGCAAGCTACTGTAAGTCAAAGGTTTTTATGAACTGCTGAAAGATGAACTTGTCATTACTGGTACATTGTTTGCGATTTATTTAATTAAATAAATTGTCTACTAGAAGCCACAGAATGACAGTCTATATACGATATAGTTCCACATATATTGGGCCAATTATTGGGCGCTATTCGAAAATCTTTTCAAGCGTTCATGAGAATTTTACAAATATTTCAACCACCAACGGAATATCGGTTCTCATGATTTCGCAAAAGATTTCACTTCTCCTTCCATAAATAATCGCACCGTTGCCCCCGGACCAACGACTATGAAAAGCATTCGACTTTCGTTAGCCTTACATGAAAGCAGAACATAATATTTGCTTAAAGAAGAAATAAAATATCCAAAACGAGTATCCTTTAAGTAAGTGGGTGTAACACAAGGATTGGTCCGGTTCCAAGTGGTTTTCTATGATCATAAATTTACCAAGAGGCCAACCCCCAATGTTCCATTGCGATGTTGGTTGAATGATTTGCTTACTTGCTTACTTGTTCGAGCCTCGTCGAGATCCTTTTTTCGGGATATGGTGAAAATACAAAATATCGATGGTAGTAGCGTAGCAAATAGTAGCAGCGGCAGCAAAGAAAACCGTTCGGTTACAGCTCAACTATTAACTCTCGTATGTTAAATTTATCTACACCAAGAGAGCGTACTTTTGGCGCGGTTACTTAATTTCTTGTCTATAAGAGTAATGGGTGAATGGCTGGCTGTTAGCGAGGCGATTGTATGGAATCTTTAGGACTTTGAATAGATTTTCCGCTTCCTTTTCCTACTACCAACGTTGGCGCTGCCACGGTTATATTCTTTAAACGAGCGCCTGTTGTTGCTATGTAGTTTAAGGGTACCGAGAATTTTGTACGCTAGGTATTTTCTATATGTGAATTTCTTATACAACATGCGAAAATTGTAAGAAGCACAAAATGGTTCCGAGAGCATCTTGTCAAGATTGATGAGCTTTTTGGTAATAAATTTTATCTGTATTGCATACTTCGAGCGACCGTTCCATTATTCTTCTTCTTTGGTGTTCAAAGCGAGAAGCAGTTTGTAGTAAAATGTTGGGACTATTAATGGTTGTAGTGTTTTCAGGAGCATGCTCTACAAAGATAGGATTTGGAGGCAACAAAGGAAACAAAGAAGTGGTTCTATGTGAATTTAGATTACTTTATGGTAAAACCTATAAATGTTAAAGACCATTTTATTATTACTGAAACAGATAAAACTATTATATGTGTGATACTGTGCTAAAAAATATCTGAAGTCAATTTTTAAAACAAAAAGGTCTTATGCAACTTGATGAGTTCGATAAGGAAGTTTTAGTCGATAAGTCGCATGTAAAACATATACAGGAATAAGGTTGTTTCAAACAAAAACATACATTTTTTTCTTATAAAATTAATCTGGAAAATAATCATAGTCTCCTTTCCTCGAATAGAAACCCTTGCTAAAGTTTAGAAAAAAATAAAACTAGCCCACCAGAACCGCTCGCAATACTAATGTTTAGTGAACAGCAGACGAATCGTGCAGATTCTGAGTGTATATTCTACAATACGTGCTCCAACCTATTTAGAGGGCAAAACCGCTTTGATATTAACAAAGCATTTAAACTCATAGACTGGAAAGGTTTTCAGGATTACCACTTACATGAATTTCAAGATTTATGAAAGTCAAGCACTACAAAATTTTGAAAGCAGCATCTGTTGCAACACAAATAAGAAAATACACAACACCTAATTCATAGAAAAAAAACTCTAGCGCAACGGAACCGCTAAAAACACTAATGTTCGATGAGCATTAGAGGAATAGTGCAGATTTTTATTGCATATTTTACCACACGTGCTCCAACGTGTTTCGAGGGCAATGTACCACTTTGATCTCACCAATGCATTTAAACTGATTGAGCGGAAAGGTTTCCAGTGCTGCCACTTGCATGAATTTGAAAAATAAAGGAAAGTCAAATACTTGATTCTTATATTTATTATCGGTTGCTTATCTTACCAAACTTGGAAAACAGCATCTTCTGTAGCACAAACGAAGAAAATACTCAGTGGTTTCAATACTTTATCAGCACTGCAACTTAAAGTCTCCCACAATTGCCTCACGTCAAAATCAAACAATCCTATTAATCTCGTTTTTATTCGATGACTTCGTGTAAAAATTTGCAGAACTTAAAAAATTTAAACATTGGTAACTTATGTTCATTGTAAATGTTCGCGATATGAATACTTAATGCAAGCATTTATTGATACGGAAATAGCAAAAACACCTCGTGCTGGCAACTCTTCGCCAGCATCAAAGCCAGAAGTATATCACACCTACCTCACATTTAAATCAACCAACCCTGCGAATTTTGTTTCGATCTGATGACTGCATTAGAAGTTATAACGGTGCAAAGAAATTAAGAGTAACCACCCGCAAAAATTTCAAATTTTCGAAATCTTAATATTGGTTGTTTGATGTCACTACAAGATCATTACCGTTTGAAAATTTTACAATAAATCGCTTAATAAATATATGGCAAAAAATTACAAAACCAACAACAGCTGACAGCTCTGTCATGGTTTTCAACCAGATTCTTCCTAAATATTGCTTACAATTCGCCATATGAATTTTGTTTGGATTTCATGACTTAACTGGAAGTTATGGGGCAAAAAGTTTTATTTTTCTGAGCGAATTTTCAAAATCCAAGCAATTTTTTTTTAAAAAAGCAATTTTTCCTTAACGCTTTTTCAAGATGGCACCACTATCACAGACTGGCACATATTTCAAAATCGCTTCTATCATACCTAGTCCTACTTGAGGTCAATACAATCTGTGTATTTCATATGTATCTGACTATTAACTCATGAATTCCCGTGAAAATAATTTTCTGATCCTTCAAACATAAGTAAATTGGAGGAGGATTACCGTTTTTGTCCAATGTGAAATTTCATAAGATTTTTTTGGCTGTGTAAACTATGCATAAGATTTCTATATCAGCTCGTTTTTATTAAAAAAAAGAAGATTTTTCAGGAAAGCCGATGATTAGAAGGTTTCTACTTTCAACGCCGCCCGTAACTGCAGGGCTACCAGCAGGTTCATAAAAATCTACACGAGTCTACAACTTAGTAACATCAATATGTCCGTTAAGTTTCATGATGATTTGATAGTCTGGTCTTAATTCAAAAGTTTTTATATTTTCCTAGTCTTATTTAAGACCCATAGGCTCAAAAAATTCGCAAATATTATCATATTCACATTTAAAACACATTCGAAATTCATTCCAGAAACTTTATTTTTGCAGATATTATTTTTACAGAATAATAAGTACATTTGAAATAGTCGGATGGTGCGTTCCCGAGTCAGTGAAATTTTTTGATTATATGTATATACATATATGTATATATATATATATATATATATATATATATATATATATATATATATATATATATATATATATATATATATATATATATATATATATATATATTTATTGATATATACATATATATATATCAGTGGCGTGGCGTTCATAGAAGCAAGGGAAGCATTGCTTCCCTTACATTTGGCTGACATAGATTTCAAATTGTTTATTTTTCGAAATCGTGAAATAATCGCGTATTAGCATGTATTAAAAAAAAAATTCTCAAATCAAATTGTGAACATCTCACACAGTTGATCTGGTAACGCCACAGAATGAAAATAATGAAAGCATGACCACGGCTTGGAAGCAACGTAAAAATTGCATCTACGACCATTTATTTGATCCCATATAGACTAGACTGTGACGTCATCAAAAAAAAATGTATTCATATGATCTGTTTGGAAGCAATGAAAATGTTGCTTCCTAGGGGAAATTATCTTCTCAAGAGAGAGACTCAGAGCGGAGCTGCGAACGCATGACTATTGGTGGAACATATTCCTGCGTTCCCCTCACTAGTAGCAGGGTAAATTGTTATTGCTATCATTTTACTTTGCTTGTGCAGATTTTTGTGAATGAAGAATATTTGCTGTGAGTGAGTTTGAGTTACGATATGTGAAGAGCGTTGCCAGAGGCTGTGGATTCAATAAGTTGTTATTTTATGTATTTTATTTATGATTTATATTATGACATTATTTTTTTGTATGTTCTATTTTTGTATGTTCAATTGGCGAAGACTTTTAGTCACTTATAGCTTATAGGATTTGGTAGTAATAGGTGAAATTGTAGACTAGAATTGCACAGGATTGAATGTGTAAAATTACTGTGTAAAATTGCATGATACTTTTAATTGATATTTGAAATAGTGAAAGATTGAAATAGGTGAATGTGTTCACTTGTTCTGTGGGTCAAAATTTTAGGATTCGTCAACTGATTTAAATTTTATTTCATTGGATCTCGGTAATTTGCTGAAAAATTGGACATCATCAACCAGAACCGATCAAAACCGAATTTGAAAATTGTCTCTATAACAAAGACATATACCTACTCGGTAGTTTGATCGCAAAATTAATAAATGAAAAACTCGGAACGGATTATCGGTTGTAATATTAAACAAAAATAGTTTTGCTGGTCATGTGGGCTATTTTCAAGCGTTTCAGACATTTGGCGAAATATTAGATTTTATAATTTAAATAATGTTAAAGCTGTGAACAGGCATGGTAGAAATAGCATTGATCGTTTCAATTCAGTCCTCTTACTTTCCAAGTTTGATTCCGGTGGTTTGAAGAATTGCTGAGTAGTCAATATAAATATTCAGTGATATTGCTCACAGTTAGGAGAAATTGAGAAACAATGAAGATTCTAATAAACATTGTGTGTCACTTAGGATGTCCAGAAGAAGCATTACATAGTCATAATGAAAATGTGTATTCTTGCAATAGGGGTAAATCACCTAAAGACAATAAATCTTTTGACAGTGCGTAATCGATAATTGCCAGGTGACTTGGACCAAGCAAGTATTTCTTCCGGAGCATCAAACTATATTCAAAACGATCTCGTAAGTTGATTTAAAAAAAAAAATATTGAAAGATATTTTTAATGAAATTTAGAAAAGCAAATTCATAGCAATAATATTAGAAAAAACAACCGATATATCATATCGACCACAACTTTCAACAACCTTTGGTTATATTACTTCTTCCGGTGCAGTTAAAGAAACTTTCATAAATCTCACAGATGTTTTTGATAACCAAACTGCCTCCCGTTCATTGAACCTTGTTTTGCATACTGTCCGAAAGTTTAAAGTCTCGAGGAGCCTCTGTAATATCTGCCAAAATAACTGGGTTGCAAACATGTACAAAAAAAATGCATAAACACGGAAAAATTATTCATTTCTTCGAACATCGACTAAATTTTATTTTATCTAAATCTTTCAATAGTAATAAATAGTAATAGTAATCCCAATCTACTACTAGTTTTTCAACAAAGACAATGAGTTTATGTGCTTTGTGTTTATTTGTCAAAAAATGCTTCCAAAATTAGCTCCAAAACGTTGGACTTTTAATGGTCGGTTATTTTAAAAAAAAATTCTATAATAAGGAGCAATTACAATAGCTCGTAGAATATATAACTGAAAACGATAGTGCTAATTGAGACGGAGAGATCGTTAATAGTGAGAGTGGGCTTTTTATTTTATTTGAAGATTCTTAGTTGCTTTTTTTGTTTAATGTTTTTTCTAAAAAAAAAAAGGAATAGTATCGATATATTTCAGTCCTAACAAAGTAATATACTGTATCATATTCAGATCTAATACAATCTTTAAGAAACAGTTTCACGGAAATTGGGAACGAATTATGGTCGATTTGCAAAACAGCACAACGACGTAAAACAGCAAGGTGCATAATTGACAACAATGAGAATGTTGTACCATTCTTTACAAGTGCTTATTTCGAAATATTTGGTAGCATAATCGTTAAAATAAACTCAAGGTTTCATATTTTTAAACCTTTTCAATTCTTCGAAGTTTGGCCACTTTCAAAAATATTATATTTCTAGTTCTGGGAATGTTATTATTTTACTGATAAATATTGATATGGTTTCTTATTGTGTGAAGGACTGTGAACTTTTATTTTCATAAGAATACAGAATTTCTACTCTCACGTCCCCGTTAGTAATTCCTGGGTGCTTTTATAGAGAGGTTCTATTACACGTAACGAATTCGCGGAAAGCGTAATCAACCACGGACATCAACCAATTGCTTCCCTTCGGTAAACTGTCACGCCACGCCACTGATATATATATATATATATATATATATATATATATATATATATATATATATATATATATATATATATGTATATAAAACGACGAGAGCGAGAGCCAGTAGGCCAAAATAGTATAGCTGCTACATTTATTCCCAATTAAACTTTAAGTAACTTAAACTATGATGCTAAATATTTTATTTTCGATATTTATAGCATAACCTAGAATCAGTTAAAAAGCAATTTGTGCTTTTTGCCTTGAGGGATCTCTATAATCCACATAATTTTGAAAGTCTTCCAACTTAGGCCAATGACACACTCGGCGGTTCCACCGAAGCGTTTGACGCTTCGGTTTGGCGCGTCGGTTGACACACACAGCGATTTAATATTCCTCAATCAGAAATATTTTTCAATTAGTATTTTGTTTTTTATTGAAGCTCAAAAACAAATTTGGAAGGTGTGCACTCACTTTTGATGCTCATAGTATATATATATATATATATATATATATATATATATATATATATATATATATATATATATATATATATATATATATATATATATATATATATATATATATATATGTGTATATATATATGTATATATATACATATATATATATATATATATATATATATATATATATATATTTATATATATATATATATATATATATATATATATATATATATATATATATATATATATATATATATATATATATATATATAAATAAATGTATATGTATGTATATTTATATATATGCATATATATATATATATATATATATATATGTTTATATATATATATATATATATATATATATATATATATATATCTATATATATGTGTATATATATGTATATATATGTATATATATGTATATATATGTATATATATACGTATGTGTATATATATATATAAATATAATATCACAAAAATAATATTTCATAATTTCAACGCATTTTTGGTTAGTATTCTGTTCGATATTCTAAAATGGCAAAATTTCAACTAAATGAATGATAATAAGGTTTATCTTTTACAAATGTCGGTATGCAGAGTTTTACTTTTTCAAGCAAGAAATGTATAGCTTTATATAAATATATATATATATGTATATATATATATATATATATATATATATATATATATATATATATATATATATATATATATATGTATATATATATATATGTATCTATATGTACATGTATATATATATATATATATATATATATATATATATATATATATATATATATATATATATATATATATATATATATCAGCAAAATATTAGGTGAGATAATTTCTGGAGTGCGGGATCCGATTGAGCTGAAATTTTCACAGTATGTAGATGAATACAAGGACCAGTGAACTTAATCCTTTGGCAGCGGCGGGCATTTTAGCTAATTTTCAGGTACCCCTATATTATTATGCAAAAGAGATTTTTGCTAAAAAAAAATCCGGAAAATGAAATATTGGGTCTATAACTTAATTCGTGCGGTTCGCTAAGAGATGGTGTAACTTGTATAATATTACATCGTTCCAATATTCCAAACCTGCGTTGGAAAGCTACTGTCATTGTACGTCTTGTCAGTGTATGCCATTCATTTGAAGTGTCAACAACAATAATTTTTTTTCACTCAAATATGTCGAACTTTGTTCCTGAAAAAGTGTTTTTGCGGGGAATTCTTCTTCATTATTTTAATATGAAGAAAAGTGCTGCCGAAAGTCATCGTATTTTGGTGGAAGTTTATGGTGAACATGCTCTAGCTGAGCGAACCTGCCAAAAGTGGTTTGCACGATTTAAAAGTGATGATTTTAGCTTGGAAGACGATGAACGTCCTGGGCAGCCAAAAATGTTTGAAGATAAAGAACTGGAAGCATTACTGGATGAAGATTGTTGCCAAACACAAGAAGAGCTCGCAGAATCTTTGGGTGTCACTCAAGCAGCCATTTCAAAACGTTTAAAAGCAACTGCATGTATTCAAAAGCAAGGAAATTGGGTTCCACATGAACTCAAGCCGAGAGACGTCGAAAAGCGTTTTTGCATGTCCGAAATGCTGCTGGAACGCAACAAAAGGAAGTCATTTTTGCATCGGATTGTTACGAGTGATGAAAAATGGATCCACTACGACAACCCCAAGCGAAAAAAATCATATGTGAAATCCGGCCAAGCAGCCAAATCAACGGCAAAGCCGAATATCCATGGCGCGAAGGTAATGCTCTGTATTTGGTGGGGTCAGAAGGGTGTGCTGTATCATGAGCTGCTAAAACCGGGTGAAACCATCAATGGAGCACGCCACCGAACACAATTAATCCGTTTGAAGAGCGCAGTAGCCGAAAAACGCCCGGAATATGCCACCAGACACGAGGCAATAATTTTCCATCATGACAACGCTCGGCCCCACGTTGCTGTTCCGGTTAAGAACTATTTGGAAAACAGTGGATGGGAAGTTTTACCCCACCCGCCTTATAGCCCAGACCTTGCCCCTTCTGACTACCATTTGTTGCGATCGATGCAAAACGCCCTCACTGGAATACGGTTCACATCAGAGCAGGATATCAAAAATTGGCTTGATTCATTCTTGGCTGCCAAGCCGGCGACGTTCTTTTGGGATGGGATCCACAAATTGCCAGAAAGATGGGAAAAGGTCATAGCTTCAGATGGGCAATACTTTGAATAATACTATTGTACAATTTTTTTCTTAAATAAACGTTCAAATTTTGAAAAAAAAACCGCACGAATTAAGTTATTGACCCAATATTATTATGTTTTATGCTTGTCCATGCTAACAAATTCGAAATTATGAACCCTATGTGAGCGCTCAGCACCTAAAAATAGGCTAGAACTTTTTTCAAGCTTCGATTTGTCAGAAATATTAAATCATCGTGAAATTTGCAGAGCGTATGGATGTCGACCCAAAACCATACAACCATGGATTTTTAAGACTGCGCGAGCAGCCATGTAGGTACGGCAGGCATGTGAAAACAGATCCTTCAAATCATCGATTCTTCTGCAAAGTTTTTGCTTTTTTAAAAAAAAAATCAAATTATTGATACTATTCACCACTATTTTTAGCACTCGAAACTTCTGTTCACGAGAACTGATGACCGGATAATCCATTTTATTCCAACCTTATGTGTTCAGTCTCGTACATTTTTGATGCCGCCAACTTTGACGTTTGTTTTGGAATGGAATGGATCATTGTGCATCATTGAATCATTGTGTCCAATTTGGTTGAAAAATTTAGATAGAGCTGGCAGCTATGGTAATTTTTGTCCTCTAAATCTGTGGCTGTAATCTATGGTGATTTTTGGTAATGTTTTCATTAAATTTTCCAATGGGGATGATCCTGAAATGACAATTAACAGCAAATATTTAGGTTTCGAATACTTGAAAAGTTTTGCGGATGATAACCCCAAAAATTCTCTTAGCCCCAATGGAAACGAAATAGGTGGGTTTAACTTAACGAAATTGTGGGTTTCACTTAACGTGAAGCAGGTTTGGTATATTTTTGCCTGTGGTGCTAACACAGTGTTGCCAGCACCAAAGGTATTTTTCAGTATTGCTCCAACAAATGCTTCCATTATACATTCACATGCAAACCATTTACAATAAACAATAAGCGACTAATGCTTAAATTTTCTGAGCTATGGAAATTTTTCGGATTGCAGCCCCAAACATCGTTTTATCGCTGAAACTGTCGATGAAATCTTCAGATGAAAGCTAAATTCAAATAATAGGTTATTCAAATGATATTTGTAGTCATCAAATAGTGACTCCCATTTATTTGCTTTGAGTAAGAAATGGTTGGTATGATGCTACAAAAAATACTTTAAAAATACTGCATTTAATCGATAATCACTTTTCTGGCGGTTTTGATGCGCTAGAGTTTTTCTTTTATGGCCATAACTTTATATGCGCCTGTTTCAACCTATGCAACAAAGTGAATCCTGAACGCAGATTGAAAATTTAAAAAAAAAAAGTATCTCAGATCACTCATTTTTACAGTCTTCCGTCAGTTTTGCCGCCAAATACTTTTGAGTTCGGTCATAATATTCTTCGGGCTTTATTGGGGAGCAAAGCCCTCTCACCGTTTTTTCAAAACGTATAGTGTATGTAATTCCAAATCCAATTGCAATTAATTTTGTGCTCTTCGTAGCCCTTGTCCCCGAATTGCAAGTGACCAAACCTTGTCTCGAAAATGTAGCTTCATTTATCTTCATCCGAAGACAAAGCAAAGATTTTACTAAATACTATTCACTCACTGCATAATGCTCGATAGTCCTACTAGACACGCGTTTCAGATGACGCAAAAATACTTTCAGTCGATGTTTCAACACACAAGAAACAAAAAGCACGTACACAAGATGCTAGCTTCAGTCCTTCCAAGGGTGTAGCTAATCGATTTAGCCGCTGTGTGAACTGAGCTAGCTACGAAGGTTGATTAAAAAGTAACGATAATCAATATAAACCAAGGAGATTAAACTTAAAAACTAGCGCATCAGAACCGCTAGAAAACTAATTTTCGAAGCAATTGTCTTTGAGTGACAAAAAAATGTGGAAAGACGTAATACACTTTTTTGTAGAATTATATCAACAATTCCTTATCACAAGCAACAAAACTCAACTATAACACAAATTATGAAAATTTTCAGTGCTGGCAACACTTTCCCAATGAAGCAACAATAAGTTTACCATAACAAGCTCATACTTAAATCAACTTATCCTTTGAATTTCGTTCTCATCGGAGGATTTCTTCGAAAGTTTCAGCGGTTAAACGTTGTTTGAGGCTGCCATCCGAAAAATGTTCAAAACTCGGAAAATTTAAAAATAGGTTTCTTATTTTTATTGCAAATGCTTTGCATATGAGCATGCACTTTGAAGCATCTGTTGGTGCAATATTTACGAAAATGGCTAATGCTGGTAGCCCTGTGTCAGCAGCAGAGCCAAATATATACCAAATCTGCTTCACGTTAAGTTAAACCCAACCAGTCAATTTCGTCTCGATTGAATCACTGCGCTGGAAGGTATACGGATGAAAAGAATTTTAGGGCTACCACCCTCAAACCTTTTCACATTTTTAAAGCGTTAATATTTGTTGGTAATTTTCATTGCAGGATCATTCCCATTTGCAAATCTAATGACATAATCGCTCAGTAAAGAAGTTTCACAAAATTACAAAAAATGGTCATAGCTGGCCGCCCTTTCATGATTTTTGTACGAAATTCCTACGACATTTACTTCACATGTAGGTCCATTTACTGCATGAACTTCGTTTTGATTTCTATACTGGACCGGAAGTTATAGGGAAAAAAGCTGTTTTTTTTTCTCAGCGTTTTTTCAAGATGGTACCACTGCCACAGAGTTGCCCGCATTTCGAAATCACTTCTATCAGACCTGGTCCTAGCTAATACCAACATGTCCTGTAAATTTCATTATGATCAGATAATCTGGTCGTCAGTTCTCGTGAACAGAACTTTCGAGTGCTGAAAATAGAGGTAATTTGGTGATGGGTTGCCGTTTTTGTGCAAATTGGAATTTTATAAATTTCAATTTGACATGATGGACAAAGGTTAAAATTTATCAATGATTTGAATTTTTTGTCAAAAATCAAAAATTTTTGAGGAAGGTCAATGATTTGACGAATTTTTTCAGGAGCCTGCCGTTGCTACAGGGTTAACTGCGCTATCTTGGAAATCCATGTGTGTTTGATCTTAGCCAACGTCAATACGCTCTGCGCTTAGAGAACTGTCTCGCATTCGACAACACCATGAAGTTTGTGCGTTGCAAAGCATTCTGCAACAGGAAATTACATGGTGCATGCATGGGTGCTCCTCGGGATTGGTACCATCCATACTTAGAACGCCATTTCATATGCTCAGATTGTCCAAATGTAGACCGGCTGATGAAAAGCATGTACGACAGCATAATCAGTTACATTGGAACACTAAATGCTGAAAAAGACCATCTCATTTTGAAAAATCAAGCTCAGGCTAGAGCAATTGACGATATTCTGGCAGACATTTCGCAACATTTTGATGTACTTTCATCTGCTCTTTCGAAGACTAACCACAACAATAATGGCGTCGAAAAATCTCTTGTCTCACTGGAAGAGAGAATAGATTCTCTGAATGGAAAATTAGATAAATTATCTTCAATTATCTCAGCCACTTCTGTCCCAAGTAGCTCTCGCCAAGTAAACTTTACAAATATGCTCAAGAATGCTGAACAAAAACTTTCTTCAATGATCGACAATCAAAATACGTTGCTAACTAATGCCTTTTTGGAACAAGCACTAAAATTAAATAATATAAATAATAAGCTTGAACACTTTGAGCACCAGCGCGAAAACCCACTGGAAGATATGAATAATGGGCCATCTACTTTCGAGCATTCGCTTCTCCATGAGCTATCAATGGCCAAAATTAAGAGCAACATGCCAAAATTGATCACAAAAGACAAGGCTACGTCTTTTATCAAAGAATTGACTTCTACTGCAGCCAAGCCAATATATAAATTTGGTACATATTGGTCAAAAAATGAGTGGGACAGTCGCATTAAAAAAATAAAAAAACATAATAAAAATTGCCAATACGAAGGATCACGCTTCCATTTACCAGTTGATACCGACAAAGTAGCGTTCTTCATGAAAGGAATTCCTCCCACTGCTGATCAAGGATGGCTGAATACGTTTCTCGAAACTGGATTCCACACCAATGATTTGCAAATTCAATTACAACCATTTCTGTGAAGATACTAATTCCATTACAACGTCTCTAAATGAAAAAGACAAAATAATATTCTTAGGGGATTTCAATCGAACCTTTCAGATTCCAATGACTTCAACCTTGCGAGTACTTTTTACGGCAACGATTTGCAGCAAGTCTCTCCAACTCCCAACCAAAACGGTCATTGGCTGGATCTTGTTTTTACTAATGCCTACGACGAAGTAGTGGTAAGTCCAACTGATGACGCAGAGCATCTTCTTTCAAATAGTTTACACCACACTGCACTATAAGTTGAACTTCCCACTCTTGATTCTATTTACTTAAAAACGTACAATAATTCAATTGTATTTGACTTTCTTAATGCTGACTACGAAAGTATTCACCATGTACTTGACTCTATAGATTGGATGAATACTCTTTCAACGTTAGATCTTGAGGAAGCCATTTCCACTTTTTATGATAAAATATTTGACGCCGTTGAAAGATATGTACCTAAGATTAAAAAAAAAAATTATCTGAACCATGGCTTGATAGGGAACTTAGGCATTTGCGAAATCTCAGGAAAAACTTTATAAGCGAATAAAGGAAAATATTGATGTCAATCCTACTATTCAGGAAGCTTATAATGAAGTAGCTAAGGAATTCTCAACAAAGTCCCGCGATGCTTATGCCAATTATATTAAGAAAACCGGTGAAAGTATAATCCAAGACCCAAAAAAATTCTTTGATTTTGTAAATATGAAGCGGAAAGTCACCGGTTATCCATTGTCAATGTCCTATAATAATATCACCTCTGCTTCTCCTAAAGATATCTGCGATTTATTCGCAGATAATTTCCAGAGAATTTTCAATGTATCAGACCCATCTAACTCAAATGTCTCTCCTTCTAATTCAGCACCAACCACTTTTCTCAGCCAAATTAAAATTTCACGCGAAGAAATACTTAAAGCTATCTTGGAGCTCGATTGCAACAAAGGCCCTGGTCCTGATCTCCTTCCACCGTCCTTTTTTGCAATATTTTTTCTCTTTACAATATTTAGAAGACAAAAATTGTCATACTTGCAACCCTGTACTAATTGAAATTTGCTCAGGAAAATAAAAGGTTTTCCCTCGCGTTCAGGTACCAGGTTTTTCTTATAACTTCCGATTCAGTCATGAAATCAAAACTTCCGATGCAGTAACGAAAACAAAATGAAATTCATGTGATAAGTGGATCTTGCTGCATTTCTAATTCTGTAGGAATTTCGTTGAAAAATCATGAGAGGGCTACCAGCTTGATGAGTTTCGTAATTTATTAACATTTCTTTATCGAGCGATGTTGTCATAAAATTTCTAAATGGGAATGATTCTGCAAATACAATTAACGAAAAATATTTAGGCTTCGATAATTTGAAAACTTTTGAGGATGGTTACCATAAAATTCTTTCCACTCCCATAACTTCCAGCGCAGCCATTCAATGGAAAGGACATTCGCAGGGTGGATTTAACTTAACGTGAAGCAGCTATGGTGCTAACGCATGAATACCAGCACCAGACATTTTCGTAAATATTGCACGAACAGATGATTCCATTTTGTATTCATAAGCAAAGCATTTGCAATAAAATAAGCAACCGATATTTAAATTTTCCGAGTTATAGAAATTTTCGGATGCCAGCCCTAGACATAGTTTAATCGCTGAAACTTTCGATCATACCCTTGGATGAAACGAAATTCAAAGGATAGGTTGATTAAACACCAGCATGTTTTGGTAGACTTATTGCTGCTGTGTTGCACAAATCTTACCAGCACTGAACATTTTCATAGTTTGTATCGTTTTGCATTTCAACCTTCACTCTTTTGCAAAGTATGCAATAACAAGATGAGTTAAAGGATTTAGTATATCCCAGAACTCCATTAAGTCACAGATTATCTCCTAAAACAAGCGCTACTCTGAAATATATGTAGTCGCATTAGTGTACCTTTAAGATTCACAGAAATTCCTTTGTCAACTAGAAGCTCAAATTCTTTTATTAGACAATGGTTCCCAAAATGTTTCAAGTCCTTGGATTTGAAGAAAGCAGCTATGAAAATATGCTCCAGCTTAAATAGTAAGTATAATGGAACTGCTGGGCTAATATAATAGGCTCCACAAATTGAATGTTCTTGGGAATACGACCCTAATGGGTTGTTGACATTGAAATCATCGAAGCAAAGAATTATAGGCAAGACAATATTGTTTCCAAACGATTTGATTTTCTCTCTCCATATTTTTGAAGTAATTTAATGTTCCACGTTCTCAGAAGTTGACTTTAATAGTTTTTCAACATTTCTTAAAGTAGCTTCAAGCAAATTAGTTGATTTGAAATATTTTACCAATTGAAATGATATCGGCATCAAGGCATCTTTATACATTTTCTTCATCTACTGTTAGTAGTAAACAATGAGGGCAACGCAACAGATCACATTCAATCAGTTTTTACTAATGTTCGAAGAACATTAGTATTAAAATCGATTCGGCCAAAAATTCATATTTCCATATATTTATATATCATCAAAAAATTTCAGTGAGATAATCTCGGGAACGCGCCATCCGATTGAGCTAAAACTTTCAGGATACATTGGTGTATATGCAGAATAGGTCCACGTCTCACTAAATGTCAATTATTGTTAGCCCTTTGGCGCAGGCGGCCATTTTAGTGATATTTTTAATTTACCTATTATTTCGTACACAAATAATTCTCGCATAAATAAAGTTAACGAAATAAATTTCGAACGTGTTTTACATGTGAATCGGATAATGCTTTGAAATTTTTTAACACTATGTGTGCGCTGGGTGCCTAAAAAGAGGACGGGAAAATTTGAAAATTTTTAAATTGCGATAACTTTTGACAGAGCTATTCAATCATTACGAAATTTTTGGAACATATTGGTATTGTTTAGTTGTAGATTTGTGAAGCTTTTAATGAGCGTGCTAGCAACCCTGTAGCTAAGACAGGCACTGAAAGTGAAAACTTCCAAATCATCGTCTCTCTTGAAAAAATGCCGTTTCTTCAAAAAAAAGCCATTCATATGTAAATTTTGTGCTTTGTTTACATAACCAAAAAAAAAAAAAGATATGGTATTACGGGCACGCCTGGTAACCCTTGCCCAATTTACCTATATTTTTAGCATCAAAAACTTCTGTTCACGGAAACTCACGATCCAATGAGCAGAACCAATTGAAATTTACAGAATGTATTGGTCTTAAATAGGACCAGGTCTGATAGAAGTGATTTTGATATGTGGGCGATTCTGTGCCAGTGGTGCCATCTTGAAAAATCACTAAAAAAGATAATTGCTTTTAGCCCTATAAATTCTGATTGAATCTTTCGATTTTGACAAAATTCACACAATAGCTGGACCTTATTTCAAACCATGTTTGGTAGAAATTTGGTTGAAAAATTCGGTTGGAGCTGCCAGCTATGATAATTTTGGTGTCTTAAATTTGAAAAAATGATAATTTGGAAGTGAAAACATTCAAACCATCGAATATCCTCAAAAATGTCCGTTTCTTACAATAAAACCAATCTGTATACAAATCTTACGCTTAATCTACACTTTCAAAGTAAAACATTGGAAATTTCATGTCGGACAAGAATGGTAACCCTTTCCCAGTTAACCTATATTTTTAGCATCAAAAACTGCTGTTCACGGGAACTCACGAACCAATAATCAGGTACAACTGAAATTTACAGAATGCATTGGACTTAAGTAGAACCAGGTCTGATAGAAGCGATTTTGCATTGTGGGCAACTCTGTGCCAGTGGTGCCATCTTGAAAAATTACATAGAAAAAAAAACTGCTTTTTGCCCTATGAAATGTGAATAAGTAACCCGATTTTCATGAAATTGACACAATAGCTGAACCTTACTCTAAACTCTGTTTCATAGAAATTTGGTTGAAAAATTCGATTGGTGCTGCCAGCTATGGTAATTTTTGTGTCTTTGGTTTTGAAAATTCACTCAGGAAAATAAAACTTTTTGCCCTATAACTTCCAGTGCAGTCATGAAATCAATACGAATTTCATACTATTAATGGAACCAATTATAGACATTATTCAGGTCAAATATTGTTGAAAAGCCACGATAGGGTTGCCAGCTATTGTTTGTTTTGTGTTTTATTGCAATATCTTTACTAAGCGGTTTTTTCGTAGAATTTTCAAATGGTAATGATATTGTAGTGACAATAAACAGGAAATATTAAGTTTTCGATTATTTGAAAAAACTCGCTGCAGGTAACCCTAAAATTCTTTATACTCCTATAACTTCGAATGTAATATACCAGGGGGAGCAGATTTAATATATTATTGGCTTTGATACTGGCAAAAGGTTGCCAGCACGAGTCGGTTGTGCTACTTATGTATCAATAAATGCTAACAGTTAGTATTCATACCGGGAACATTTACAATGAAAATAAATAACCAATGTTTCAATTCCCAAAGTTCTGCAAATTTTTCGGATCGCAGCCCCAAACACCAACTTCAGTTACAGTGCTGCAGGCACTGAGCATTTTCTTCATTGATGTTTTATGAGATGCTGCTTTGAAAATTTTTGTGAAATAAGCAACTGAGAGCGAATATAATTAACAAGTGTTGCTCTCATAAACTTTGAAATTCATGCCACTGGTAATATCTGAAACCTTCCACCATATGAGTTATAAGATCAAAGTAAAACCTGGCGTTTGAATTAGTTTGGCTGTAATAAGCAGCTAGCGTGGTAGAATATGCACTCAAAATCTGCACGATTCTTCTACTGTTCTTCAAACATTAGTGTTTCTAGCGGTTCAGGTGCGCTAGAGTTTTTTTTAAAAACTTATGCTCAGTTTCCATATCATAGAATGGCTTATCCAATAAATAATGCGCAGAAGATAAAGACGATTTGGGTGATTCATTGTCGATTAGCTCATTTAAATTCTTTAAGTATTTCGAAAAATTCGAAAGAATGGTTGCAGCAACATCATTTTGTATTTAAGAACATCTGTTCTCGAGAAATTATTTCTGTAGAGCATGCTTAGAGTTTAGATCTCTGAACGGAACGCTCTGCAGTGACTTCACTTCTTCCGCCCTGGTTGAATGTGTGATTGTCCGTATTTCTCCTTCAGTGCTGCTTGTTTCCTCAATCTATTTAATTTATTTACCAAACAAGGCATCATACACAACAGCAAAGCACTAACAATTCATGATACAATTCATTATGACAACAACAAAATACATATTCTTCCAACACATTAGAAAACAAAATACATTACAACTTTTATTTTAGTTACTTTACTTTCATATATTTTATTTTGATTTAAGCAAGTTTGATAGGAAATTAAATGGGATTAGGATGTTGATAGGGCCTTTGATAAGTTTGTTTTGAAAGTGTATTTAGAGATCCCCGAAGCGTAGTTTCTGCTTATAGAGTTAAATATTCTACAACACCTATTTATGGGCTCGTTATATGCATAGGTGGTGTGGTGATTGTACTCCTTGAGCAGAGCTGCATACCTAGTGCGTCTTGGTTGGCCATTGAAAATAATTTTGTTGGCGAGAACTTCAACATTAACTGCACCACTTATAATATCAAAGGTTAGGCAAGCGCTTAAAAGTATTCTTCTAGAAAAGAGAGGCATTAAATTAGGAGGCTCAGTCTGGTTTCGTAAGATGGAAGAAGTCGGACGTCTTTTGGATCATAGAGGTCTCTCAAAGCGAAAAGTAAAAACTGTTTCTTAACAGATCCCACTCTATCACTATGTGCCTCAAAAACTGGGTTCCATATTATGCAGGCATATTCCAAAAGCGGACGCACCAAAGTGATATATAATGACTTGGTAACCTATATATTCTTGAACTCTTTAGCACGTCTCTTAATGAATCCAAGCTGTTTATTAGCCCTGGCAAGAATTTTGTCATATTCGAGGTTGAAGCGGATCTTGTTATCCGATACTACCCCGAGATCTATAATATGATCAACCCTATTCAATATGGTGTTGTTAAAGCAGTAGGAATACTTTTTGATCGTATTCTTACGGGAAAAGCTTATTACATGGCACTTTTTAATGTTAAGATTTAGATTATTCTCATTGCACCACTGTTCTAGAGATCGAAGCTTAGATTGTAGAAAAGTTGCGTCAGATTGCGTGTTTACGCTGTGGTAGATTTTTAAGTCGTCTGCATAAAAGAGATGGGGTATACCAAGCAGTGTCTCGGAAAGATCAGAAATGAAGATGTTAAAAAACAGGGGACCTAGATGACTGCCTTGCAGTACTCCAAAAGATGCGAAAACTCTGGAATTTAACAAGTTGAGTTCGATCGCGAAGATAAGACTGGAGCCCATTAAGAAGGGACCCTGACATACCAAATATGCAAAGCTTGTATACTAGAGTTTGATGAGCAGCCCAGTCGAAAGCCTTATTAAAGTCCGTATAGACTGCGTCAATTTGATTTCTTTTTTCCATTTCACAGAGCACATCAGAAACCAGGATTATGAGATTGGTAGAAGTCGATCCAGCCTTACGAAATTCATGTTGTTGCTCATTTAGAAGAAGGTCAATTATGCGAGTAAGTTTTTCACAAACTAGCTTCTCAAAAAGTTTGGGGATAACAGGTAGAATAGCAATCCCCCGATAGTTATCGACTGATCGTTTATCACCACTTTTGAAAATAGGCATAAGGTATGAAATTTCCAGAAAGATGGAAAAACACCTAGGGAGAGGGATTTATTGAAAATCATGTGCAAATGTGAGATCAATTGGTCCGCAAATTGAACGACGAAGAAAGGAGAAACCAAATCAGGGCCTGGTCCTTTGCCGATCTTTATTTCATGAAAAGCTTCAGTAATAGCCTCTTGTGTAAGGACAAACCCGTCTATAAGAGATCTTGCGGTGTTTCTAGCAGATATAATAGAAGTGGAGGTTCTTGGCAAGCAAAAAGTATTTTGAAAATGATCAGCGAAAAAGTTACATATGACTTGTGGGCAGGAAGAAACCATGCTACCACGGGACATCGAACAAGGATGGCCGGTTGTTTTAAGTTTCAAGCTAACGAAATCATAAAACTTCCTGGGATCACTAATGATTTTTCCCCCATTGAATGAACATAGAACTCATATGCTTCGCGAGATTTGATAGAAAATTCTTTGGATAGCTGATCGTATAATCTGATTAGACCATCATTTAGCAAGCTTTCACTTATAATTGCTTTGTATAATTTATTTCTACGGTTTCTGAGACGCCTTAAATTATTGTTGAGCCAATGCTCAGAGAGTTTGCTTTTTTTTCTTCAGCTTCGGTACGAATAAATGAATGGCATTGAAAATTGTTTTGTAAAAGGAAGACTCCAATTCATCTAAATCTAATAACGAAAGAGCAATTGTCCAGTCAACTGTGTCCAATAGTTTCTAATGCTTAAGTAGTCAGCATTTTGAAAATCATATACAATTTCATTATTGTACGATTGGGTGAAAGAAATAGTTGTAGCGGAAAGCTCAACTGTAAAAGTGGAGTGATGGAGAGTGTTTGAGAAAAGATTTCGGCGTCAACAGTTGGGCTAACCACCACTTCGTCATAAAAGTTTGTAAATATAAGATCTAACCAATTTCTATTTTGCTTAGGGATAGGAATTATTTGCTGTAAATCATTGCCATAAAACGTACTTATAAGGTTGAAGTCAATGGAGTCAAAAAGGTTGATTGGAAGGAGGCGGACATCATTTTCGTCGAGAACGAAACTGATTTTTGGACGATTGAAGACCTCCAGAATAATTATTTTAAAAAATTTCAGTGAAAAAATCTCAGGAACGCGCCATCCGATTGAGCTGAAATTTTCAGGACACATTGGTGTATATGCAGAATAGTGCCAGGTCTCACAAAAAGTTAATAATCTTTAACCCTTTGGCGCCGGCGGCCATTTTAGTGATTTTTTTAATATACCTATTATTCCGTACACAAATAAGTTTTGCAAAAATAAAGTTGACGAAATAAATTTTGAACGTGTTTTACATGTGAATCGGATAATGTTTTGGAATTTTTTAACCCCATGTGTGCGCTGGGTGCCTAAAAAGAGAACGGGAAAATTTGAAAATTTTTAAATTTTGATAACTTTTGACAAAGCTATTCAATCATTACGAAATTTTCAGAACATGTTTGTTTTATTTAGTTGTAGATAAATACACGTTTTAATGAGCGTGCTGGCAACCCTGTAGCTAGGGCAGGCACGGAAAGTGAAAACCTCCAAATCATCGTCTCTCTTGAAAAAATGCCGTTTCTTAAAAAAAAAGTCACTCAGATGTAAATTTTGTGCTTTGTTTACATAAGCAAAGAAAAAAATTTGATATGGTATAACGGGTACGCCTGGTAACCCTTGCCCAAGTTACCTATATTTTTAGCATCAAAAACTTATGTTCACGGAAACTCACGATATGATGAACAGAATTTATTGAAATTTGCAGAATGTATTAATCTTAAATAGGACCAGGTCTGATAGCAGTGATTTTGAAATGCGGGTGATTCTGTGCCAGTGGTGCCATCTTGAAAAAACACTAAAAAAGATAACAGCTTTTAGCCCTATAAGTTCTGATTGAATCGTTCGATTTTGACGAAATTTGCACCGTAGCTGCACCTTACTTCAAGCCACGTTTAATAGAAATTTGGTTGAAAAATTCGGTTGGAGCTGCCAGCTATGATAATTTCAGTGTCTTAAATTTGAAAAAATAAAAATTTGGAAGTGAAAACATTCAAACCATCGAATATCCTAAAAAATATCCGTTTCTACAATAAAACCAATCTGTATACAAATCTTATGCTCAATCTACACAGTCAAAGTTAAACTTTGGAAATTTCATGTCGGACAAGAACGGTAACCCTTTCCCAGTCAACCTATATTTTTAGCTTCAAAAACTTCTGTTCACGGGAACTCACGAATCAATAATCAGATAGAATTGAAATTTACAGAATGCATTGGACTTAAGTAGGGCCAAGTCTGATAGAAGCGATTTTGAATTGTAGGCAACTCTGCTCCAGTGGTGCCATCTTGAAAAATTACGAAGAAAAAAAAAATGCTTTTTGCCCTATGAAATGTGAATAAGTTACCAGATTTTCATGAAATTGACACAGTAGCTGCACCCTACTCTAAACTCTTTATGATAGAAATTTGGTTGAAAAATTCGATTGGTGCTGCCAGCTATGGTAATTTTTGTGTCTTTGGTTTTGAAAATTCGCTCAGGAAAATAAAACTTTTTGCCCTATAACTTCCAGTGCAGTCATGAAATCAATACGAATTTCATACAATTACTGGAACCTATTATAAACATTATTCAAGCCAAATTTGGTTGAAAAGCCATGATAGGGTTGCCAGCTATTGTTGGTTTAGTGTTTGTTTGCAATATCTTTACTAAGCGGTTTTATCGTAGAATTTTCAATTGGTTATGATATTGTAGTGACAATAAACAGCAAATATTAAACTTTCGATTATTTGAAAAAACTCGCTGCAGGTAACCCTAAATTTCTTTACACTCCTATAGCTTCAAATGTTATATAACAACGTGAAGCAGATGTTATATATTCTTGGCTTTGATACTGGCGAAAGGTTGCCAGCACCAGTCGGTTGTGCTACTTTTGTATCAATAAATGCTTACAGTAACTATTCATACCGGAAACATTTACAATGAAAATAAATAACCGATGTTTCAATTCCCAAAGTTCTGCAAATTTTTCGGATAGCAGCCCCAAACTCCAACTTCAGTTACAGTGCTGCAGGCACTGAGCATTTTCTTAATTGATATTATATGAGATGCTGCTTTCAAAATTTTGTGATATAAGCAACTGATAACGAATATAATTAACCCGTGTTTTGCTCTCATAAACGTTGAAATTCATGCCAGTGGTAATATCTGAAACCTTCTACCATATGAGTTGTAATGCATTCTTGAGACAAAAGTAAAACGTGGCATTTGAAACAATTTGGCCGTGATTAGCAGCGCATGTGGTGGAATATGCACTCAAAACCTGCACGATTCTTCTACTGTTCTTCGAACATTAGTGTTTCTAGCGGTTCAGGTGCGCTAGAGTTTTTATATATACGCTCTTAAAAAGGCGAAAACGATAAGCAACATTAAAAGTGTTGAAGTTATTACTGATGGTCCTTACTGTTGCATTTATGTCAAGTAATGTAATGACAGGTGATTCTTGGCCCTCTACCTCGAGTTTGACTCAGTGCTAGCCTAAAGATCTATCATAAAGTGTCAATTAAACTCATTTCATTTGCTCTCCACTTTTTCAACGCATGCTTAAATAATATTCGGTCTCCGAGCTGATCAGAAGGGATTAACTCATTTATCTCGTAATTATCGATCAGCTTAATATGACGCACTTTTATCTTATTTGCTAAAAATGTTCACATAAAAGTGCAATTATTTCCATCACTAATTTTTTACATGTATGCTATTTTTCTTACCCGGACATCGTTGATGTACGATTTCTAAATCGTCCAGATCCCACTTAGATAACAAAGTTTTCAATTCGATGTCTTCTATCTGCTCTACCATAATTTCACTATCGTCCAAAACATACGAAAGCACATACTCACTTTCCATACCCCTATTCATATTAGACACGCACTTGTCAAATAAACTGCATGTTTCTGTAGGAATTTAATAAACCACAACATAAATTGTCAATTTTATCAATCTTAAGTTTGAATCGACAGTAATATCATGTTCATTTTACATGTCACTCAGAACTTCCTGTTGTTTCAGCTCCAAGGCTTTGTTCACTTTTATACGATATATTAGAATTGACATGTTGATTGAATATGAGGGCATCGTTATTTGGACAAATTCGAAATTTTCAAAACGAAATGAGACTATTCACAACAACCAGTTTCAATATCAAATTGGCATTTTTAGAGCTTTTCCAAGATTTTCCTAAAATGTAGAAATAACAATGCAAACTGTTCAATAGTGCATGTCATATTTTTTTCAGTGCATATATTTCTATTCAAAGTACATTTTTGTTAAAAGTAGCTATTGGAAATGAAAACTTATTATGTTTTATGCTAGCTCATGATAAAGAATTGGACATTTTGAGCCCTGTGTTGAGTAATTAAAACTAGGCAAGAAATTTTTTTCAAATTTTGATTTGTCATAACCTTTGACAGAAATATTGGATCAAAGTGAAATTTCCAGAGCATATTGATGTGGATCAAGGCTATATAAACGTGGAAGACAGTGAGGACAACCCTGCAGGTACGGCAGGCTCCTGGAAAAAAAATTTTGAAATCATCGAACCTCCTGAAAAATGTTTGCTTTTTGTTAAAATATTGGAATTATTGATAAATTTCAACCTATGTCCACCAGATCAATTTGATATTTTCGAAATTCCTCGTTGTACAAGAATGGCAATCCATGATCAATTTACCTCTGTTTTCAGCATTCAAAACTTCTGTTCACGAGGACTGATGACCGGATAATCCGATTAATATGAAATTTACTGGACATATTGGTATTTACTAGGAACAAGCTTGATAAAAGTGATTTTAAAATTAAAGCAAGCCTGTGGCAGTAGTGCCATCTTGAAAAACTACTCAGAAAAAAATTGCTTTTTGACCCATAGCTTCCGATTCAGCCATCACATTTTAACAAAATTAACACTGTACTTAGTCCTTAAGCCTGAATTACATTGGCGTGCAGTGCAGTGCACCGCAGTGCAGCGCGGTGCCGAAGCAGTTTACGCATTGCAAAGCACATTGAAAACAGTGCAGTGTTCTGACAATGCAAGTCAAATTAATTTGTGGAGGTTTGATATTTAGATTTTCTGCATCTCTTTTTCGTCCATTTACAATTTAATGCCTGGAACGGAATTTCCGCCTCAATTCAAATAGTTTTTGCCCGGTCAACTACTCTCAAACGAATGTCAGCTGATGCAGTCTGCAGCGTTTTTAGAAATTAGCCTAAACGATGCAGTGCAGTCCGCTGCACTGCACTGCACTGCGGTTAATGTGAATCGCCACATGCAATTACATGAGTTCTAAATTTCAGTGCACTGCACTGCACTGCACTGCAAGCCAATGCAATTCAGGCTTTACTCTAAGGCACGCCATATACCAAAGCTTCAAAAGCTTATTGATGACATATGCCGCTAGCATGTCGCTTTGCGACACCTGCTTCTTTGTTGCATAAGCCGCATATACAAGCTGCATAGATTAAACATATCAAAAGAACAAAATGAGTTCTAGTGAAGACGACGTAAGTTTCGCTTGGCATTTGTTGAGGAAAAGGAGAAACAGAAAAAGGAAATTTGGCACACATCCGTTTTTCAAAAACAATATACATCATAGCTCATTTATAATATCTAAAGAGTTGGAGCAGGATGAAAGAAAATTAAAAGAATATTATCGAATGAACAAAAACAATTTTGTTGATTTACTCCAACTAGTTGAAGCTAAACTAAGGAACAAAGATACTTATTACAAGGTTGCGACAAAATCAACTGAGAAACTTCTGATAACCTTAAGGTATGTAACTTTATTGTTTATAAACTTATTAACAGTTTTCTGGTGATAAAACAAAAACAGGAGAGGAAGCATAGTCTATTAGCGTAGATGATGATGATGATTGCGCAGGTGCTGTTATCCTTTCTTCCACATCTTGGTCTTCAATAATATCATCAATCAATTTAACAACTTTTTGCCGAAATCTTATATTATGCTTGGCAGTCATCTCTTCCATAAATTGAAGCAAACTTTTTAAAAAATAATAATTGGGGCTATCATTTCCTTTTTTTTCTTTTTTTGAGTTCATCCATTCAATGAAAGCCGAATCCACTTCATTGATATTATTTTATTTTTTGACTTTCCTTTTTGTTGGCTTATTTTCTTCGCTGTCGTGTTTTTTGAACAAATTGGAATACTCGATTCTTCTGGCAATTTTGCTTCTTCACTTTCTCCGCGCTCAGAAAGATTTCCAAGCAAATATGTATTCTGCGCAACAAATGCCTCTGGTTCATTTTCTGATGCATGTTTTCAGCTATGCATTTCAATTCAATATTTCCTTGTTAATGAATGTTTGGATTGACTTTATCTAATTTTCCGCTCGAAGGATTTTTTCGCATGTACGGCATTAAAAATTGTAAATACTTTAGCAAGTAATATTCCTTCTTTTGTCTCGCTCCACTTCAACTTGCTGGCGGTTTTAAGGATCAACTCAATTCATTGCGAATATTTTTCCACCTCTCACGACAGTTCGAGGCTAGAAATAAAGAGATTAATCACAACGACTTCATTATAGGTTTCTTGCGACTGGATGGAGTTTTCGAGATTTAACATATTCATTTTACCGAGGAGAAACAACAATTGCACAAATTATGAAAGAAAATTGTAGAGTTTTATGGAATACTTTACAACCAATATGTATGCCTATTCCAACCGAAGAAGCATGGAAAATTATTTCAAAAACTTCCTAACAGATGCACACGGTATATTTACAATGATAGATGTTGGTGAATTGGATCGTAATAGCGATAGAAGTGTATTTCGTTCATCAAATATTTTAAAATTTATACAATCCAACAATTCTGGAATACCAAACGATAAACAATTGGAAAATGATATGAATGGAACGCCAATTCCTTACTTTTTTCTTGGTGATGAACACTCAAAAAAATTTTGGTTGAATTTTACCCTTATAATAGTAGGAAACTGGTTTCCTACTATTAAAGATGTAAATTTACAAAAGTGCGTACAAAGAATATTTTACGTCTTAAATGTGTAATTTTTTTTTTACGAGCAAATCGTGTAATTTTACCTTAAAAAGACGTAACTTAAGGACGGAAACGCATGAAATTTATGTATGAAAGGCTACTTTTTACGAGTCTTTCAAGGTAATAAGCGCAATTCATTCGTGAATGTCCCCAAAAATGTTTAAAAAACGATAATAAACGGTGGGTTATTTGCACTCTTGGGCAGGGTAAGTTAAGGTTAATTTAGGTAACTTTTCCTGCCCAAGAGTGCAAAAAACGCACCTAAAGAATGTTTTATCAAACAAATGACATCAAAAGGTATCTATTGCCAAAAATTCTAAGAAGTTTGCACTACTGGAGCAGGAATTTCAGCTAACCTCTAGATAAGTTTCATTTTCAAGACAGGTGACTACCATAACATTAAATATTGCCCCAAAATTAAATATCACTAACAAAAGCCTGTAAATAGGTAACTTTAAATGCTAAAAAAGGCGAGAGTCCTATCAAATCAAGTAAGCAAAATATAAATATTTTTCTTGTCCAATACAAAAACTTTTTGCAACTCCTTTAAGTTTATAATTTATTCCAATTTGATATATACACTATATACACATTATACACATTAGCTTATAGCACTTATTGCTACACTTCTATTTAACTTATAGCTACACTTCTAATTAACTTATAGCTACACTTCTACACTTATTACACGAAAAGACTGACACTTAGCTGCTGCTATTCAAAGGAAAGATCACGAAATATCAGACTCGTTCAGTCTAGCCAAATCACCGACGAAAGACGTTACATCAATAATAAGTCAAATTCGAGCAAATGATACAATTTTACAGCTTTGGTGTAAATGAGAGTAGCGAAGTAGTAAATTTATACTCTTTTTGCTAAGGTTTACAAAATAATATTTATTATTCAGCTGATATGACGTAAAAGCAAAAAATACACGTCCAATGTGTAAAAAAAATTGTGATTCTTTATTTTAAACAGAAAAATGAATATATTTACTATAATCAAAGAATTAATTTTAGACCCACTTTTTAGAGTGAAGCTTTCCCCTTGACGAATTTTCACATGCGACCTAATCCTCAAAAAATATTAAATCCAAAGCGACGAATATTTAATTATAGATTGTCGCGAGATCGAAAGTCAGTTGAATGTGCCTTTGGAATGTTGAGTTCGAAATCTAGAATATCATAAGCCTATTATATCCAAAAACGTAGACACTGTGATAAATATAGCGAAAGCTGGTTGTGTTTTACACAATTTTATTCGCATGAAAGAAGATGTGTTAGGCCAAGCAAATAAATTTGCTACAGAAAAGCAGGTACCGTAATTAAACTGTCCTGAAGACAGTTGCAAGCCCAGAACAATCGCAATGAAAAACAGAGGATACATAACAGAATATTTTGTGACCAGTGCCGGATATATTCCTATTCAATGGAAATATGCTTGAAAATTTGTGCGTTTTTGTTTTATTGATTTCAAATTATATTTTCATGTATGTGCTCGATTTTAAGTTTTCATGTAAATGGAATTGTTAGATTTAAGAATGCTTGAGCAAATAAATAACATCAAAATGTACACACTTGTTTCCTTCATTTCCCGTGAAATTTCTTCCCACGTCTTTTCCTTTACTTCTCTTTGGTTATATTGAGGCAGTATGAAATTCCATAAACATGGATATCGCTCAACGCACTCCGCAAATTGAACGTTTTGCTGCCTTTCATCCATTTTTCTTTTAAATAAACAATATTTTCCAAAATAATACTCTTCCACTGACAGAATTTTTACCTTTCGTTTTCTATTAAAATATTTTTCCACTCACAAAACTTGTTCGGTTGGAAAATCGTATGTCCTAACTATCCAGATGAAGACTGACGCAAAGCGGCATGTGCAACTTGCTTCAAAGCGTCACGTGTAACTCGCTTAAAGGCAGCGCGTGCAATTTGCTTAAGGCCAATGACAGACAGTTCGGTTTCACCGAAGCGTTTAACGCTTCGGTTTGGCGCGTTGGCTGACACACACAGCGTTTTTCAGAAGCGTTTATCGAGTCGGTTCAGTTACAAATTACGTCGGAGTATTATATAGATGCTTGTGAAAAAAATAGTCGTGTATACATACATATGTATATATATGTATATACATATATATGTAAGTATATATATGCATATGAATTTTGGGCAAAGTGATTCTAATACCAATTTACTTTGAAAATCTGTAATTGCCTACTTTTAGAAACTAAGTGCCCACAAATGTTTCATTTTCCAATACTGTACCCTAGCCATTCTTCAAAAATCAATTTTCTAATCAGATTTTCATTCCCATATGCCATGCATTCATCAATGCATCCAGAAAATTTCAGCTCGATCGGACTACGCAGCAATGAACAAAAAGAAAAAAACGCTCGAAAACCGAGTCGGTGGGTCATTTCTCTCATCTACCGACTCGGTTCCGAAACCGAGAGGCGGTTCGCACCGCGGTGTGTGTCATCACAATGCTAAAGTAATGCACGACTATACCGATTCGGTTTTCCTCTGGGGAAACGCCTCGCAAGAAACGCTGTGTTTGTGATTGGCCTAAAAGCGGCGCATGCACCAGCAAAACGGCATGGGCTGTTTTGCTACACATATTACCACGCGACATTTGACGAAAAGCTGCACATGCAGGTTTGGTATACGACCTGCCTCATATTTGGTAGAAATTTGGTTTGGAGATTTTCGTCTCTTAAATCTTGTAAATTTGCTCAGCAAAATAAAGCTTATTTCCCTATAACTTCCGATCTAGCTATGAGATCAAAACGAAATTCATGTGACAAATGAACCTTATTGTAAGACAAACGTGGAAGAAATTTCGTAAAAAAAAAAAATCATGCAAGGGCTGCCAACTATGGTAATTTGTGTCATTTTTTCGCATTTTTTTACCAAACAATGGTGTCATTCAATTTGCATGTGGGAATGAACCTGCAATGACAATTAACAACAAATACTAAGGCTTCAAAAATTTGAAAAGTTTTTAGGGTGGTAGCCCTAAAATTGTTTTCACCCCTTAAACTTTCAGCGCAGTCACCCAATCAAAACGAAATTTACAGGATAAACCGACCCTGTAGGTGAAGCAGATTTGCTACATTTTTGGATGTGGTGCTAACGCAGGATTGCTAGCACCTGACATTTTCGTAAATATTGCACCAACAGATGCTTTCATTTTGTATTCATAAGCAAAGCATTTACAAAAAAAACAACCAATGTTTCGATTTTCCGTGCTTTTGAAAATGTTCGGATGGCAACATCAGACATAGTTTAATCACTAAAACATTCGATGATATCCTCGGATGAAAACGAAATTCAAAGGAGAGATTGATTTTAGCACTAGCTTGTTTTGATAGATTTATTGCTGCTGCGTTGGAAAAATATTGCCAGCACTGAACATTCCATCGTTTGTGCTGTAGAAGATACTGTCAGGAAAGGATTTTTGTTTTTTTGAATAAGATATGGTTGATATGATACTACAAAGAAGTTTATTACGTCTTTCAGCATTTTTAAGTCACTCAAAGACAATTTCTTCGAAAATCAGTTTTCGAGCGGTTCTGATGCGCTGGACTTTTTACTTTACTATTAAAATCGATTTAGCCACAAATTCATATTTCCATATGTATATATATATATATATATATATATATATATATATATATATATATATATATATATATATATATATATATATATAAATATATATATATATATATATATATATATATATATATATATATGTAACCAAAAAAAATCAGTGACTATTTCTCGGGAATGCGCCATCCGATTGAGCTGAAACTTTCAGGATACATTGATGTATATGCAGAATAGGTCCAGGTTTCACCAAATGCGAATTACCTTTAACCCTTTGACACCAACGGCTATTTTAGTAATATTTTTAATCTGCCTATTATTCCGTCCACAAATAAGTTTTGCAAAAATTAAGTTAGCGAAATGAATTTCGAACATGTTTTGCAAAGTGAATCGGATAACATTTTGGAATTTGTTTACCCCATGTGTGCGCTAAGTGCCTAAAAAGAGACCGGGAAAATTTTTAAATTGTGATAACTTTTGACAGAGCTATCAAATCATTATTAAACTTTCAGGACATATTGGTATTATTAACTGGTAAATTTGTGCTTTTAATGAGCATATTGGCAGCCCTGTAACTAGGGCAGTTGCTGAAAGTGAAAACCTTCAACTCCTCGACTCTCCTGAAAAATTTTCGCTTTTAAACATTTGAAACTTTACAACGGGCAAGAACGGTAACCCTCCTTCAATTTACTTATATTTTATGCATCAAAAATTTCTGTTCACGGGAACTCACGACCCAATAATCAGATACAGTTGAAATTTACAGAATATATTGGACCAGGTCTGTAAGACCAGGTCCGATAGAATTGATTTTGAAATGCGTGTAATTCTGTGCCAGTGGTGCCATCTTGAAAAATCACTACGAAAAATAACTGCTTTTAGTCCTATAAATTGATTCAGCTATTCGATTTTGACGAAATTAACACAGTAGCTGAACCTTACTTTAAGCCACGTTTAATAGAAATTTGGTTGAAAAATACGGTTGGAGAATACGGATGGCAATTTTGGTGTCTTAAATTTTGAAACTCCGCTGAGGAAAATAAAGCTCTTTGCCCTATAGATTCCAGTACAGTCATGGAATCATAACGAAATTCAAATAGCAAATTAAACCTATTGTAGACAATATTCAGCCGAAATCTAGTTGGAAAAAAATGATATGGTTGCCAGCTATGGTTGTTTTTGTATTTTTTGGCATATCTTTAGTAAGCGATTTTATCATCGAATTTTCAAATCGTAGTGATCTTGTAGGGAAAATAAACACCAAATATTAAGATCTAGAAAATTTGAAAACTTTTTCGAATGGTACCCTTAAATTTTTTTGTATCCCTACAACTTCCAATGCAGTGATCGGATCGCAGAGCAGGCTAACTTCAACGTGAGGCAGATGTGACATATTTTTGGCTTCGGTGCTAGCAAAGGGCTGCCAGCACGAGTATTCCCACCGCAATCATTTGCAATGAAATTAAGTAAACAATGTTTAAATCTTCGAAGGTCTGCATATTTTTCGGATGGCAGCCCCAAATACCTTTCTATCGCTGTTCTTCGAATATTAGTGTTTCTAGCGGTTCTGATGTGCTAGGGGTTTTTTGTAGTTAGGCCATTTATTCTGCCTTTATTTACCCAGGGCTCTTGTATAAGCCAAATTTTATAGGAGCCCGAGGCAGCTTTGGCATGATGTTCACCTGTAGACACCTCGTTCCCTTTTCTCGGTTGGGTGGAAGCCGCTGGGACCTGGTGTTGCCTACATGTCGGTTCCACTACCCTCCGTATTATTGGTTGGAGTGAACGCTGACTCAGCTGTTTTTCAGCCTGACTTTTTAACGGTCAAATTAACTTGCCCAAACCGGAAGCTAATGTTACCGTTTCCGTAATTAGTTGCGGCTACTGCGTTTTCAAATTTTTCTCTATTTTTACAACATTTACTTCATTAGTTTTATGTGCTACATGCAAGCAAAAAATTAAACTTGCTCGAACGGTTGCTTGTGAACTAGGATTGAAAATTGCATTGCAATGCAGTTGTTTCGATGTACGATATATTCAATCGACCTCCATTCATTAATTAAGCAAGTTGTAGTAAACCAATTTACCTGAGATTTGGATCGGACCTTTTTTGTATAACCTTTCTATTAGAATTATGTCAAAATTATGTTTTTTATTATTCTAAACTGTAAACTCTAATAAAATTTCTAAACTGATAAAAAATCACTTTTTATTCAAATAGTCACCATTCTGCAAAAAAATCCTCATTCTGAGGCAGCAGCTATAATGACATCCTTACTATTTTTTTTCCTATTTGTTCCAGATGGTTGGAATCGTGTCAACCAGGATGCGCTTTTTTTCATCCCCCACTTAACCAGCCTGTAACTTTTTGAATTTTGAATTATTTTGTATTACATTTTTTTGTGTCTTCTTAAAACAAATTAGTATAAATATATTTTGTCTTTTTTTATCGAACTTGAAAAAATGTTTGTGCCTCTAGACTAGAATACCCCCTCATGAAAAATTTAAGAGAGTCTCAACATTTTGAGATTATTTGTTTCCCGATAAATTCATCCGGGCTGATTTTTCATGTCGAAGACCAGAAACTTTTGCGGCACATACCGCACTTCGAACACAAGTTGAAAACAACATAACCTACTTTGATCCAAATTAGGCCAGCAAGAACCGAGTCACATTTTCGAAGATTCCTTGGAGCCATTTGAATTAATAAACCTCATATTATGTTTGTTTCAAATAATTATTGTACGTTTGGTAAAAACTTGAACTAAAATTATCAGTACATATTGCTAAAATGAATGATTTGCAATTTAAACTAACATATCATATGACATTGATTTCAATAAATTAACCAAACAAATTACATTCATACAAAATCACATAGCCTTGGCTTCATATTTTGTGAAGCTCACAGGAATCTTGATCAGGAACCATTGCTTCAAGAGTATGTAATGTACGGATATTATCTCAAGAATTTTTGGCAGTTTATTTTTTTTCTGCCAGTCGATATTATCGTTCTGCTTTATTTACGTTTTTGTCTCTGCCCCTTCTCATGTTTGTTTTATCATTTCTGTATCTTCTCGTATTTCTATACCCGTTTCTATTCGTTTTGTTATTTGCATTCCTGTCTCCACCGCTTTCCATGTTTGCATTCTTGTCTCCATCGCCTTCCATACTTGCATTACTATCCCCATCACCTTTCAGATTTGCATTCCTATATCCATTTCCTTCCATTTTTGTATTCCTGACTGAATTCCGTTCCATATTTCCATCTCTCCGTTCACCTACGATTATGAAAATATTAAACATCTTGTTCTTTTCCTAGTATTAATACTATTACTTGTGGCACTGGGGTTAAAATAATGTTCCGTAGGCTCACTTTTATCGCCATTATTAGACGAAATGCAAACATTATCCTGCTTTTCAGCGAAATCAAGTTTTGTATTCGACAGAACAGTTCCTTCTTCAATACTTTCCAAATTATTATTAGCCATGTAACAAAAGCTGACATTGTTTTTGTTTTCATTTTTACTAGGGAACAAATGGTAAATATCGTAGTTCATGCCATTCGAACTCGCATCTGGATGCTTTCCGTCCTAAGAAAAAACAGATTCAAGCTATAATTTTCTAGCAGCTTCTGCAAAACATTATACATACCTCAAACCCATATCAACTTATCACACCTGTACGACACAAACTATTTCCCCTGTCCTATATTTCCAAACTAAACCAAACCAAAAACAGACATACACATAAGCGTCATTCTCACTTAATGCACACTCACTTTACGGCCACATAAAATCGAAAGATCTTCTATCTTCCTTAAACCGGCGGCGTGCACGACCACCACTATCTGGACAATCTTAAGGTAGGCCAACCATCGAAGAATATAAAGTCCTACACTATTACACCATCATCCAATTGATGACATACCACACAAATCCACTTTATTCTCTCTATCGTTGTCATTCTGTCATTGTTGTCCCGATTCTTTCAAAGGATTTCAATAGAGACAGCAAGGAACTAAGCCCAGCTAACCACATCAAATTCAACAGAAAATAGCTCGTAATTTAACGGCTCAGTACAGGCTTAAAGGTATAGTTTTCCAAAGTAACAGTTTTCATAGGATCCTATTTCGTCCTCGAAATGTTTTTTTTCCTCTCGAGAAATGGCACTTTTATGTCTCGGATAAAAACTCCGCAAGTAAGGACACCAAATCAAGATGAGTTGTTGTTTTTCCGAGAATAAAAAAAATAAGCCGTCTTGCATTTAATATCCAAAGTTATAGGCAACGAGGATGTTGTTGGGGTTTGCCGAAGGGTCATTCGAACTGCATGGAGTGACTCAAAACCTTGTTCAAACCCAAATTCGGATACGGCTAGCATTTCAGATATTATTCTCGTACAGAAGCAAGCTAGAAGCACTTCCACCAAGGACTCATAAATTCACCCCAATAGCCCCTAAGTAAAATCATTCATGTAGACCGGTGTCCGAGAAAAAATCAATTTAGAAAATATCCTGCACTCCAGAAATCAGAATCGATTATTATTCTCAGTTTATTTACATTTTCTGATGAGCCTAAATAATAACTATATGCATATTCCTGAAAATAACAACCAGTGTATTGAAAGAGTACTGCCACCAGTTCGCCCATTGAAAAAGCTTAAATTATCTGAAATTTTTACAATTTCCAAGAATTGAGAACCATTACATTCAATACTTTATTTGGACAAGCCTCTTCTTCCTCTCTCTCTCTCCCTCTCTCTCGATTCCCATGTCAGAACAAGAACAGACTAAGGTAGGAAACAAGGGATGAACACAAAACAAGGAATTTGTGACCGACAGGAGGACATATACGTACATTAAATTTTTTATGAGGTTATAAAAGAGCAGTAAACAGAATAGCTGAAAGTGACACATGAAAGCTTGTACACGGAATGTATTCGTTTGTACTTTCGAACAGAGAGGGGAATTGAAATAATGTACAAAGAGATGGTAGAGTGAATTTGGTGCGTTTCTTGATGATGCTCCGTTCGGTTTTTCGAGAACCTTTTATTTATTCCCCGAACTTGGGTACGTTAAAGTCCTCATTGGTTTAAAATTATTCGATAAAAGCAAATAAGAGGAATATGTAAAAGAGTGAATAGAAGAATATAAAGTAAGCTAAACGGCATTCAATATATCCCTTTCCTACCTTTCACATGTTCGAAGCATAATGAGCAGAATCGCAGTACGAGCATTGAATGGAAAAGGATCCTTAGATGATATATTAACTTTTGATGTCAAGAATGCTCACCGCTCAGGGGGCCCAGTCGAAATGGAAGACAAGAGAATAAGAGCACTGGTCGAAGCAAACTCAAGCTTCACGTCGCATGCAATTGGTGAGACTGAACAAATCAAATGCAAACATTTCAGAACAATTGAAGAAGTGCCACCCAAAAGATGTTAACGTAAGCACTCTAGAGACTGACGACATTGGAAGAAATCTGGTTATGGTTAACCCAGAGAGAATAACTACCAGTCAACAGCAAGTTGTGTCGTAGGTTGAGAAGGATGTCGTGGCTAGCGCTGAAAATCATGCAGATTAATTAGCACCCCAGTAAATTTACCTCGGCCAAACTTCATGGAGGTAAGTTTGACGTGGCATTAGTTCAGGAACATTGGACTTTTTTGGAAGGCCGCGTTAGCCGACTGAAGCCACAGTATTTCAATATTTTCTTCACTACTGAAGCAGCCAACACAAGAAGAGATATGCTGGTGATGAACAATATTCACGCTCAACTTCTATCTAATTGTAGCACGAATGATTTAATCAGCATGGCGTGGGGGGGGGGGGGGGGGGGCAAAGATATGAGCATGTACTCCTTGCGTCTGTCAACACGGAATATGACAGAGCCACTACACCAGTGAAGGCAGCAAAATTTGCCACAGATAAGAGAGGTTGCCAAGGCGCATCACACTGTTCCGGGCAGCAAAGACATCAACAAAAGAGATGAGCCTCTACTGTATTATCAATCCATATTCTAGGCGTAGCGAATCGGGGAAATATTCCTCACTACAGTAGACTTTTCAGCAAAAATTTTCCAGGCATCGCTTGACACAATTGGTATAAAGAACTTTTGATAGAAAACTAGAGCGTCCTTGAGAGGTCATGAAAGCTTTCCAACGCTCCTGCCCTAGAGTTTGTTCTAAGCGCAACCCCAATCAACCCTGGTAGAGCACAGATCATAATAGTATTCACCATTCCGTTCTTACAATTGAACTTTCCACTACCGATTGGAACATGTTAAGTAATTCCAATAATGCAATTGTATACGATTTCCATAATGCTGATTATGATAGCATTCACAATTTCCTTGACAATGTCGGTTGGACAAATGCTATTATGTGTATTTCCCTTTATGATGATGTAACCTTGTTTTATAGAATAGTGTTTGACGCGGTCGAAAAATTTGTACGTAATATAAGGAAAAAACTCTAGCACACCTGAACCGCTAGAAACACTAATTTTCGAAGAACAGTAGAAGAATCGTGCAGGTTTTGAGTGCATATTCCACCACATGAGCTGCTTATTACGGCCAAACTGTTTCAAATGCCACGTTTTACTTTGGTCTCAAGAGTGCATTATAACTCATATGGTGAAAGGTTTCAGATATTACCACTGGCATGAATTTCAAAGTTTATGTGAGCAAAACACGGGTTAATTATATTCGTTATCAGTTGCTTATTTCACATAATTTTGAAAGCAGCATCTCATATAACATCAATGAAGAAAATGCTCAGTGCCTCCAGCACTGTACCTGAAGTTGGTGTTTGGGGCTGCGATCCAAAAAATTTGCAGAACTTTGGGAATTGAAACATTGGTTATTTATTTTCATTGTAAATGTTTCCGGTATGAATACTAACTGTTAGCATTTATTGATACAAAAGTAGCACAACCGTTGTTATATTACATTCGAAGTTATAGGAGTGTAAAGAAATTTAGGGTTACCTGTAGCGAGTTTTTTCAAATAATCGAAAACTTAATATTTGCTGTTTATTGTCACTACAATATCATTACCATTTGAAAATTCTACGATAAAATCGCTTAATAAAGATATTGCAATTAAACACAAAACCAACAATAGCTGGCAACCCTATCATGACTTTTAAACCAAATTTGGCCTGAATAATGTTTATGATAGGTTTCATTAATTGTATGAAATTCGTATTGATTTCATGACTGCACTGGAAGTTATAGGGCAAAAAGTTTTATTTTCCTGAGCGAATTTTCAAAACCAAAGACACAAAAATTACCATAGCTGGCAGCACCAATCATATTTTTCAACCAAATCTCCACCAAACAGAGACTAAAGTAAGGTTCAGCTACTGTGTCAATTTCATGAAAATCTGGTAACTAATTCACATTTCATACGGCAAAAAGCAGTTTTTTTTCTTTGCAATTTTTCAAGATGTCATCACTGGAACAGAGTTGCCCACAATTCAAAATCGCTTCTAGCAGATCTGGTCCTACTTAAGTCCAATGCATTCTGTAAATTTCAGCTGTATGTGATTATTGGTTCGTGAGTTCCCGTGAACATAAGTTTTTAATGCTAAAAATATAGGTTAGCTAAGAGAGGGTTACCGTTCTTGACCGACATTAAATTTTCAAAGTTTTACTTTGAACGTGTAGATAAAGCATAAGATTTGTATACAGATTGGTTTTATTGTAAGAAATGGACATTTTTTTGAATATTCGATGGTTTGAATGTTTTCACTTCCAATTTTTTTTTCAAATTTAAGACACCAAAATTATCATAGCTGGCAGCTCCAACCGAATTTTTCAAACGTGGTTTGTGGTAAGGTCCAGCTACTGTGTGAATTTCGTCAAAATCGAACGATTCAATCAGAATTTATAGGGCTAAAACCAATTATCTTTTTTAGTGATTTTTCAAGATGGCACCACTGGCACAGAATCGCCTGCATTTCAAAATCACTTCTATCAGACCTGGTCCTATTTAAGACCAATACATTCTGCAAATTTCAATTGATTCTGCTCATTGGATCGTGAGTTTCCGTGAACATAAGTTTTTGATGCTAAAAATATAGGTAAATTGGGCAAGGGTTACCAGGCGTGCCCGTTATACCATATCAAAATTTTTTTATTGTCTACGTAAACAAAGCATAAGATTTACACATGAGTGGCTTTTTTTTGAAGAAGCGGCATTTTTTCAAGAGAAACAATGATTTGAAGGTTTTCACTTTCAAGGCCTGCCCTAGCTACAGAGTTGCCAGCACGCTCATTAAAAGCTACACAAAGCTATAACTAAATAATGCAAATATGTTCTGAAAATTTCGTAATGATTGAATAGCTCTGTCAAAAGTGATCTCAATTTAAAATTTTTAAAATTTTCCCGTTCTCTTTTTAGGCACCCAGCGCACACATGGGGTTAAAAAATTCCAAAACATTATCCGATTCACATGTAAAACACGTTCGAAATTTATTTCGTCAACTTTATTTTTGCGAAAATTATTTGTGTACGAAATAATAGGTATATTAAAAATATCACTTAAATGGCCGCCGGCGCCAAAAGGTTAACAATAACTGACATTTAGTGAGACCTGGACCTATTCTGCATATACACCAATGTATCCTGAAAGTTTCAGCTCAATCGGATGGCGCGCTCCCGAGATTATCTCACTGAAACTTTTTGATGATATATATATATATATATATATATATATATATATATATATATATATATATATATATATATATAAAGCATCGTTCACTTAAAATCTGTACGCATAAAAACATTTTTATTATCCAAAAACAAAAACTGCTGGACAAAATACTTATATAACGTGAAAGTTCATATATTGAAATGTATAAAAATAATTTAGTTTGTATTAAATTTCTTTATTATTGATAAATTTTCGCAATTTTTTTTTGATTCCTGACATTAACTTTTGTACATCACTTCTCTGAACCGTAGCTGCATATCGATTCCACTTCAGAAGCATCTGTTGAGAGTTTTTTGCTGCTCTGCCACTTTTCTTTAGTCTTGCTTTCACAATTGCCCAAAATTTTTCGACTGGGCGAAGCTGTGGACAATTCGGTGGATTATGGTCTTTCGGGATAATTGACACGTTATTGTTTTGGTACCACTGCATTGCCATGTTGGAATAGTGACACGTGGCCAAATCGGGCCAAAACAAAGGTAGTGATCAGTGATGTTTAATAAATGGCAGCAAACGTTTCTCCAAGCACTCTTTAATATATAATTTTGTGGTCATTATTTCAGATGTCACGAAAGCACGACTCTTCAAACCGCAACTGCATATTGCTTGCCAAATCATCACTTTTTTAGCAAATTTGTCAATTTTGTCGTATTTGTATTTTTCGGCAACATTCCCACGTTGTTTGGCTACATAAAACTTTCGTCCAGGCAATCGCTTCACATCGAGTTTGACGTATGTTTCGTCGTCCATTATAACGCAGCCCTTAAATTTGGTCAAAAAAGTGTACAAGCGGCGTGCTCTTTGTTTGGCAATAGAATTTTGCTTATCGGACCGGTTTGGATACTTAATTGTACGAAATGATTTATATCCTGTCTCAATACGAATGCGTCTTGCCGTGCTCGTGGACGTGCCAATTTTTTTGGCGCAATCAGCATCTGAGAGTCCCGGATTATTCTTAATTGACTTTAATATCTTTTTTTTACAAAAATATGTCACGCCTTGGTTTTTTTCAGATATTTTTGCTCTTTCTACAGTCATTCGCCCCTTGCATCGTTTTAAAACACTGCACACAGTTGATTTTGGTAGTTTTAACTTTTTTGCAATTTTTGAACCTGACCACGTGGGATTGGCGTTGTACGTGCACAATATCGTCTTGCGCGTTTGAAGTTCCATCGTGGACTGGACTTGGCACAAAACAATCAAACTTCGAACATATAATGATACATATATTTTGAGTGTATACATTCTTGAATAGTTTAAATCGATCAAGCATGACCGGTGTGGCGATAGCGGAAATGTGTACAGATTTTAAGTGAACGATGCTTTATATATATATATATATATATATATATATATATATATATATATATATATATATATATATATATATATATATCATCAAAAAGTTTCAGTGAGATAATCTCGGGAACGCGCCATCCGATTGAGCTGAAACTTTCAGGATACATTGGTGTATATGCAAAATAGGTGCAGGTCTCACTAGATGTCAGTTATTGTTAACCTTTTGGCGCCGGCGGCCATTTAAGTGATATTTTGAATATACCTATTAACGGGTGACAACTAAAAATCTGCACTGAGTAAAATATGTCATAGTAAGAGAAGTAGTGTTTATATCTTTTTCAAATTTTTAATACTTAATATCTATCATATAAACAAAAAACTAACATTAATGAATTTGGTCAAAAGGACCGTTATCCGCAACACGGCGTAACTTTGGAAAAATCCCTTCGCAGGCCTTCTGGACGCTATTTACATCGTAATTTCTAATACATTTGCGAATCCTATTTACTAGTTGCTTCACTGTTTTTGCTTTCCAGTTATTCCAATATACTTGCGAACTAAGAGTTCCAAAAAAATCTTCAATCGGTCTACACTGGGGCAAGTTTGTTGGGTTTCGCTCTTTTGAAACAAATGGTATATTTTTAGACTGGAGGTACTCAATTGTGTTTTTGGCATAATGTGACGAAGCTTTATCAGGCCAGAAGACATAATTGCCATCAGAATGATTTGCTTTAAGAAATGGAATCAGAATTCGCTGCAAACACTGTTTTTGATAGACTTCTTGATTGATGGCGAGTCCACTTGGTTTGAACCAAGGCTTCGATATGCCCTTCTCAGAAATCGCTATATACAGCATAACTTTCGGTTCAAATTTTTGCTTGAACTTATATTTTACATCTGGGGGAGTTGTAGACGGGTCAGATGTGTAAAATATATTATTTCCTGGCATTTGGCTTCGACTTAACCCAAAATAGCTTTCGTCGTCCAAAACAAGAGATTTTCCGCGAAAATTTCTACACATCCAACGACACTGAGATTTTATTGTCGCGATTTCACTTATTGTGTATTTGGGTGCCCTTTGTTTATGCTTGCAAGTAATTTCACATATTTTCAAAGCTTTCGAGATGCATTGCTGTGAACAGTTGAAATTTCTTGCTGCGTCTCGTTGACTGATGTTATCTTTGTCGTTAAAAAGTCTTTTAAGCTTTCGAATGTTCTTAGCGTCCATAACTGTTGGTCTCCGGCCACTACCAACTTTTCTTTTTACAGTTAATCGCTGTAAAACACTATAGATTGTTCGTTTAGGTACATTTTCCAACACAAAATGGTCCACAGTAAACTTTTTACCATAATCCGAATTACTTTCGTAAAAGCGTACAATGCGCTCGCGCAACCGTTCTTGTTCCGACGCCATTTCGATATTATAATACTGCGAGTAATGGCATTTTGCTTTTAAACTGTGTTGCCAGAGATAGTAAAAATAATTTGATGCATCCATTGAGCCAAAATACGTATTTTTAGACTATGTTCCTAACTTTCAACTTCAGTGCAGATTTTTAGTTGTCACCCGTTATTTCGTACACAAATAATTTTCGCAAAAATAAAGTTGACGAAATAAATTTCGAACTTGTTTTACATGTGAATCGGATAATGTTTTGGAATTTTTTAACCCCATGTGTGCGCTGGGTGCCTAAAAAGAGAACGGGAAAATTTTAAAAATTTTAAATTGAGATCACTTTTGACAGAGCTATTCAATCATTACGAAATTTTCAGAACATATTTGCATTATTTAGTTATAGCTTTGTGTAGCTTTTAATGAGCGTGCTGGCAACTCTGTAGCTAGGGCAGGCCTTGAAAGTGAAAACCTTCAAATCATTGTTTCTCTTGAAAAAATGCCGCTTCTTCAAAAAAAAAGCCACTCATGTGTAAATCTTATGCTTTGTTTACGTAGACAATAAAAAAATTTTGATATGGTATAACGGGCACGCCTGGTAACCCTTGCCCAATTTACCTATATTTTTAGCATCAAAAACTTCTGTTCACGGAAACTCACGATCCAATGAGCAGAATTAATTGAAATTTGCAGAATGTATTGGTCTTAAATAGGACCAGGTCTGATAGAAGTGATTTTGAAATGCAGGCGATTCTGTGCCAGTGGTGCCATCTTGAAAAATCACTAAAAAAGATAATTGGTTTTAGCCCTGTAAATTCTGATTGAATCGTTCGATTTTGACGAAATTCACACAGTAGCTGGACCTTACCTCAAACCACGTTTGAAAAATTCGGTTGGAGCTGCCAGCTATGATAATTTTGGTGTCTTAAATTTGAAAAAAAAATTGGAAGTGAAAACATTCAAACCATCGAATATTCAAAAAAATGTCCATTTCTTACAATAAAACCAATCTGTATACAAATCTTATGCTTTATCTACACGTTCAAAGTAAAACTTTGAAAATTTAATGTCGGTCAAGAACGGTAACCCTCTCTTAGCTAACCTATATTTTTAGCTTTAAAAACTTATGTTCACGGGAACTCACGAACCAATAATCACATACAGCTGAAATTTACAGAATGCATTGGACTTAAGTAGGACCAGATCTGCTAGAAGCGATTTTGAATTGTGGGCAACTCTGTTCCCGTGGTGCCATCTTGAAAAATTACAAAGAAAAAAAACTGCTTTTTGCCGTATGAAATGTGAATTAGTTACCAGATTTTCATGAAATTGACACAGTAGCTGAACCTTACTTTAGTCTCTGTTTGGTGGAGATTTGGTTGAAAAATATGATTGGTGCTGCCAGCTATGGTAATTTTTGTGTCTTTGGTTTTGAAAATTCGCTCAGGAAAATAAAACTTTTTGCCCTATAACTTCCAGTGCAGTCATGAAATCAATACGAATTTCATACAATTAATGAAACCTATCATAAACATTATTCAGGCCAAATTTGGTTTAAAAGTCATGATAGGGTTGCCAGCTATTGTTGGTTTTGCGTTTAATTGCAATATCTTTATTAAGCGATTTTATCGTAGAATTTTCAAATGGTAATGATATTGTAGTGACAATAAACAGCAAATATTAAGCTTTCGATTATTTGAAAAAACTCGCTACAGGTAACCCTAAATTTCTTTACACTCCTATAACTTCGAATGTAATATAACAACGGTTGTGCTACTTTTGTATCAATAAATGCTAACAGTTAGTATTCATACCGGAAACATTTACAATGAAAATAAATAACCAATGTTTCAATTCCCAAAGTTCTGCAAATTTTTTGGATCGCAGCCCCAAACACCAACTTCAGGTACAGTGCTGGAGGCACTGAGCATTTTCTTCATTGATGTTATATGAGATGCTGCTTTCAAAATTATGTGAAATAAGCAACTGATAACGTATATAATTAACCCGTGTTTTGCTCACATAAACTTTGAAATTCATGCCAGTGGTAATATCTGAAACCTTTCACCATATGAGTTATAATGCACTCTTGAGACCAAAGTAAAACGTGGCATTTGAAACAGTTTGGCCGCAATAAGCAGCTCATGTGGTGGAATATGCACTCAAAACCTGCACGATTCTTCTACTGTTCTTCGAAAATTAGTGTTTCTAGCGGTTCAGGTGCGCTAGAGTTTTTTCCTTATATTACGTACAAATTTTTCGACCGCGTCAAATACTATTCTATAAAACAAGGTTACATCATCATAAAGGGAAATACACATAATAGCATTTGTCCAACCGACATTGTCAAGGAAATTGTGAATGCTATCATAATCAGCATTATGGAAATCGTATACAATTGCATTATTGGAATTACTTAACATGTTCCAATCGGTAGTGGAAAGTTCAATTGTAAGAACGGAATGGTGAATACTATTATGATCTGTGTTCTACCAGGGTTGATTGGGGTTGCGCTTAGAACAAACTCTAGGGCAGGAGCGTTGGAAAGCTTTCATGACCTCTCAAGGACGCTCTAGTTTTCTATCAAAAGTTCTTTGTACCAATTATGTCAAGCGATGCCTGGAAAATTTTTGCTGAAAAGTCTACTGCAGTGAGGAATATTTCCCCGATTCGCTACGCCTAGAATATGGATTGATAATACAGTAGAGGCTCATCTCTTTTGTTGATGTCTTTGCTGCCCGAAACAGTGTGATGCGCCTTGGCAACCTCTCTTATCTGTGGCAAATTTTGCTGCCTTCACTGGTGTAGTGGCTCTGTCATATTCCGTGTTGACAGACGCAAGGAGTACATGCTCATATCTTTTTGATTTCTACTAACTTCCCATCAACTAACTCTCACTATCTTCATTCTCCATTTATCCTATTTATGTATTGTTTTTAGCATTGAAATAATTTTTAGCGAAATGTGTTAAGAGTGTGTTTTGGAATTCCCTTCTTATCCTATTTCCTTTCAAGGGATGATGACAACCTAATTGCTTGCTTCTTAACTAAACGGTTTCCACCTGCTAGGAAGAAGAAGTTCTGCAATGCAACCGACCTCATTGTTGTTGTTAGCCTTGGCTTGACACTTAGACGTCTGGGAAACCATAGAAAGAAACTTTACAAACTAATGACCAATCAAGTCGATATTAGCCATCGTTTTAAAGAAGAATACGATTTAATTGCTCATGAATTTTGTACTAAGTCTCACGAAGCGTATGACAGATACATTAAAACTGCAGGGGAGAACCAAAAACATCAAAAACTTTTTTGATTTTGTCAATATCTTTTTTTCTTTTCCATATTTTTGTATCTGACATATCGGAGGTTTAATGATATTCCTCATTTACTATATGCAGACGATCTCAAAATTTACCGTGTCATAAGGTCCACATCTGACGATTCTTTTTTTCAGTCAAAACTGAGCTCTTTAGACCAGGGGTTGCCAAACCATGGCGCATGCGCCAAACGTGGCACATTAGACGATTGCAAGTGGCGCATTGCGGTCTTGCGTCTAGTTTTTGTTTCAAAGTAGGCACTCTAACAGAATGCATCTTTATATTTCCAACACCTTAGTGCCCTCAATTCAATTATTGTAACCTTCTAATTCATCAATTCGTCCTATTTCTTACAGTTTACAATTACTGGATGTGCATTAGTACACCGAGGCAAAATCAAGGGATTTCGATTAGCTGGTCGATTTGAGGCTAAAGAGACCAGATTTCCCAAACATTTATCTAAACATTACATGCTTTTTTTAAATTGTACATAGTTGAAACAAATAAACATACGAAATATGTTTAAAACATTATTGTGTGGTTTGTATTGCCTAAAAAAACTGGAGCTAACTTCTCTCCTATAATTTGAAGGTGTGGGGAATCGCTAGGAAGTGTTTTGGCATCACTTGTTGCGCATAGCCTAAGTTTAAAAGTTAACGATAGTAATATGGCATCAAGAGGACCTTAACCTTCAGTTGAATTAACAAAAACCATAGTTCGACATTGCCAAACGGGTAAAAATGTGCGTAAAATCGCTGAAATAGTTGATGGAGCTCCCACAACAGTATTTAATATAATAAAACGTTATTATTGGACCATAGATAATGAAATTACATATTTCTAAACCAAGCTCTCGCAAATATTTCACTTTGTTAGATGAACATTGGTCAGTGTGACAGAAAAAATAAAAATCCCTTTTAAGTGCTCTTAAACTTGCCATTGAAGTAAAACAAGCATGGGGAAAAAACTAGTCTTGGATGCAATGATGACGATTTTGCGGGAGCATCGTTTAATGGTAGGGTTGCGAGAAGAAAGCCTATAGTCAGGAAGATTAATTGCAAAAAAGGACTAGATTTCGCTTAAAGGTATGGCGAAAAGGATTTTTATTTTTGGCAAGTCTTCTTCATCAACGAAAGCAAATCAACGTTTTTGAATCGTATGGCAGACCGTAAGTATATAGAAGAGTCAATGAAGAACCCTAAGAAAAAAATCTACGGCCAAGTGTTACGATGCAAGTGTGAAGATCTATGTCTGCGGTTGGGCCTGGGAATATTCATATAATTGAGGTCAGAGGTCATGGTCAGAGCAGCACATGGTCAGAGCAGCACATTTTATACCCATTTTCAAGATTTTTTTTTAGAAAACTGTTAATAGTAACTTGATTGGGATAAAACCTACAGTAAAGAACAACCTTTGAAGAGTATACAAAAAAAAATTTATTGAAAAATATGGAAAATTAAGCTCGTGACATGAATTTGACATTTTCGTTCAGGACAAAGAGTTGATTTGCGTTGAGACACATAACTAATGACTGGATCATCGTAAACAAAAAAAAAACAAAAATATTTCGTTAGTTTATGAGTTTCTTGAAGTAACGCTGTCAAGTTTTTTCAAATATCTAGATTATTTGATTGTTGGTATAAGTTTGAAGTAAAAAAAAAAACTCTAGCGCACCTGAACCGCTAGAAACACTAATGTTCGAAGAACAGTAGAAGAATCGTGCAGGTTTTGAGTGCATATTCCACCATATGAGCTGCTTATTACGGCCAAACTGTTTCAAATGCCACGTTTTACTTTGGTCTCAAGAATGCATTATAACTCATATGGTAGAAGGTTTCAGATATTACCACTGGCATGGGTTTCAAATTTTATGAAAGAAAAACACTTGTTAATTATATTCGTTATCAGTTGCTTATTTCACCAAACTTTGAAAGCAGCATCTCATATAACATCAATGAAGAAAATGCTCAGTGCCTGCAGCACTGTAACTGAAGTTGGTGTTCGGGGCTGCGATCCGAAAAATTTGCAGAACTTTAGGAATTGAAACATTGGTTATTTATTTTCATTGTAAATGTTTCCGGTATGAATACTAACTGTAAGCATTTATTGAGACAAAAGTAGCACAACCGACTCGTGCTGGCAACCTTCTGCCAGTATCAAAGCCAAGAATATATCACATCTGCTTCACGTTGTTATATTACATTCGAAGTTATAGGAGTATAAAGAAATTTAGGGTTACCTACAGGAAGTTTATTCAAATAATCGAAAGCTTAATATTTGCTGTTTATTGTCACTACAATATCATTACCAATTGAATATTCTACGATAAAACCGCTTAATAAAGATATTGCAAACAAACACAAAACCAACAATAGCTGGCAACCCTTGGCTTTTATCTTGGCTTTTCAACCAAATTCGGCCTGAATAATGCTTATAATAGGTTCCATTAATTGTATGAAATTCGTAATGATTTCATGACTGCACTGGCAGCTATAGGGCAAAAAGTTTTATTTTCCTGAGCGAATTCTCAAAACCAAAGACACAAAAATTACCATAGCTGGCAGCACCAATCGAATTTTTCAACCAAATTTCTATCAAACAGAGATTACAGTAAGGTGCAGCTACTGTGTCAATTTCATGAAAATCTGGTTACTAATTCACATTTCATAGGGCAAAAAGCAGTTTTTTTTTCTTTGTAATTTTTCAAGATGGCACCACTGGCACAGAATCGCCCGCATTTCAAAATTACTTCTATCAGACCTGGTCCTAGTTAAAACCAATACAGTCTGCAAATTTCAATTAATTCTGCTCATCGGATCGTGAGTTTCCGTGAACAGAAGTTTTTGATGCTAAAAATATAGGTAAATTGGGCAAGGGTTACCAGGCGTGCCCGTTATACCATATCAAATTTTATTTTTTGTCTATGTAAACAAAGCACGAAATTTACATATGATTGGCTTTTTTTTAAAGAAACGGCATTTTTTCAAGAGAGACGATAATTTGGAAGTTTTCACTTTCAGTGCTTGCCCTAGCTTCAGAGTTGCCAGCACGCTCATCAAAAGCTACACAAATTTACAACTAAATAATACCAATATGTTCTGAAAATTTGGTAATGATTGAATAGCTTTGTCAAAAGTTATCGCAATTTAAAAATTTTCAATTTTTTCCGATCTCTTTTTAGGCACCCAGCGCACACATAGGGTTAAAAAATTCCAAAACATTATCCGATTCACATGTAAAACACGTTCGAAATTTATTTTGTGAACTTTATTTTTGCAAAACTTATTTGTGTACGGAATAATAGGTATATTAAAAATATCACTAAAATGGCCGCCGGCGCCAAAGGGTTAAAGATTTTGAACTTTTTCTGAGACCTGGCACTATTTTGCATATACACCAATGTGTCCTGAAAATTTCAGCTCAATCGGATGGCGCGTTCCTGAGATTTTTTCACTGAAATTTTTTGATTATATATATATATATATATATTATTCCGTACACAAATAATTTTTGCAAAAATAAAGTTGACGAAATAAATTTCGAACGTGTTTTACATGTGAATCGGATAATGTTTTGGAATTTCTTGACCCCATGTGTGCGCTGGGTGCCTAAAAAGAGAACAGGAAAACTTGAAAATTTTTAAATTGCGATAACTTTTGACAGAGCCATTCAATCATTACGAAATTTTCAGGACATATTGATATTATTTAGTTGTAGATTTGTGTTTAATGAGCGTGCTGGCAACCCTGTAGCTAGGGTGAAAACCTGAAAGTGAAAACCTCCAAATCATCGTCTCTCTTGAAAAAATGCCGCTTCTTCAAAAAAAAGCCACTCATATGTAAATCTTGTGCTTTGTTTACATATGTAAATCTTGTGCTTTGTTTACAAAAATTTGATATGGTATAACGGGCACGCATGGTAACCCTTGCCCAATTTACCTATATTTTTAGCATCAAAAACTTCTGTTCACGGAAACCCACGATCCAATGAGCAGAATAAATTGAAATTTGCAGAACATATTGGTCTTAAATAGGACCAGGTCTGATAGAAGTGATTTTGAAATGTGGGTGATTCTGTGCCAGTGGTGCCATCTTGAAAAATCACTAAAAAAGATAATTGCTTTTAGCCCTATAAATTCTGATTGAATCGTTCGATTTTGACGAAATTCACACAGTAGCTGGACCTTTTAAATCACGTTTGGTAGAAGTTTGTTTGAAAAATTCAGTTGGAGCTGCCAGCTATGATAATTTTGGTGTCTTAAATTTGAAAAAATAAAAATTTGGAAGTGAAAACATTCAAACCATCGAATATCCTAAAAAATGTCCGTTTCTTACAATAAAACCAATCTATAAACAAATTTTATGCTTTATCTACACGTTCAAAGTTAAACTTTGGAAATTTTATGTCGGACAAGAACGGTAACCCTTTCCCAGTTAACCTATTTTTAGCATCAAAAACTTATGTTCACGGGAACTCACGAACCAATAATCAGATACAACTGAAATTTACAGAATGCATTGGACTTAAGTAGGACCAGATCTGACAGAAACAATTTTGAATTGTGGGCAACTTTGTGCCAGTGGTGTCATCTTGAAAAATTACAAAGAAAAAAACTGCTTTTTGCCCTATGAAATGTGAATAAGTTACCAGATTTTCATGAAATTGACACTGTAGCTGAACCTTACTGTAATCTCTGTTTGGTAGAAATTTGGTTGAAAAATCTGATTGGTGCTGCCAGCTATGGTAATTTTTGTGTCTTTGGTTTTGAAAATTCGCTCAGGAAAATAAAACTTTTTGCCCTATAACTTCAGTGCAGTCATGAAATCAATACGAATTTCATACAATTATTGGAACCTATTATAAACATTATTCAGGCCAAATTTGGTTGAAAAGCCAAGATAGGGTTGCCAGCTATTGTTGGTTTCGTGTTTAATTGCAATATCTTTATTAAGCGGTTTTATCGTAGAATTTTCAAAAGTTAATGATATTGTAGTGACAATAAACAGCAAATATTAAATTTTCGATTATTTGAAAAAACTCGCTGCAGGTAACCCTAAATTTCTTTATACTCCTATAGCTTTGAATGTATTTAAACAACGTGAAGCAGATGTGATATATTCTTGGCTTTGATACTGGCAGAAGGTTGCCAGCACGAGTCGGTTGTGCTACTTTTGTATCAATAAATGCTTACAGTTAGTATTCATACCGGAAACATTTACAATGAAAATAAATAACCAATGTTTCAATTCCCAAAGTTCTGCAAAGTTTTCGGATCGCAGCCCCAAACACCAACTTCAGTTACAGTGCTGCAGGCACTGAGCATTTTCTTCATTGATGTTATATGAGATGCTGCTTTCAAAATTTTGTGAAATAAGCAACTGATAACGAATATAATTAACTCGTGTTTTGCTCTCATAAACGTTGAAATTCATGCCATTAGTAATATTTGAAACCTTCCACCATATGAGTTATAATGCATTCTTGAGACCAAAGTAAAACGTGGCGTTTGAAATAGTTAGGCCGTAATAAGCAGCTCATGTGGTGGAATATGCACTCAAAACCTGCACGATTCTTCTACTGTTCTTCGAACATTAGTGTTTCTAGCGGTTCAGGTGCGCTAGAGTTTCTTTTAGTATCTATTGGGTCGCAGAAACTGGCACAGTGAAATTTTCAAATTCAAACGCTTATAGAATTCAATTGCCACATTTTCATTCGAAAGAATAGTCTGCACTTCCAAATTGGCGTGATATGAGTGGAGACACACTGCTATTACCATCTGCATTTTCGAAGCAAAAGCAACTTTTTCACTTGGCAAGCTAAGTACCACTCTGGCTAAATTTCAAGCTAAATTTTCACCAAGACGATTTTCACATGACATTTTGTATGGAAATTTCACGCGAAATCGAAGTCAGTACTAAGCTTTATGCTATTAATGAGCGCTGGTAGGCATAAGATATTTAAACTCCGCGTTATTATACGTTATATCACATATGAATGCTTAATAAGGTGCATATATAACGCGCTGAAAGGGCTATCCACAAGTTCTTCGTCTGCGTTAAACACTCTGCTTCATCTTCCCCCGCTTGAGCTCTTCGTTAGGGACATTGCCGCACTGTATTATATTCCACGCCGAGGTCTTAGCAATTTTTTTTGACTTCACAGCTTCTGCGACGTTTTCACAGAAACCTCCTGGCAACCTGATCCCCAGGCATCAGCCAACGTTTGCGATAATTAGTATTGTGTGTTGACTTTATAGTATATTAAATGGCTTCATGTGTTATATTCCAGCGACAGTTTCACAATAGGAAAAGGATGGGATATAGGCCAGTGTGAGATCTTCTATGTGTAATGAAAGTAATAACCAATAGAAAACGAATTTAAATATTTATGTTATCACAAAGAAACTTACCCAGTTGTTTGACAGTGGCCTTGTTTTGTCTTGTAAGTACATCTTCAGCAGTGCTGTTAGTTGAAAAAAGGTATAAGACCCTCTCTCTCTCATGTTTCATACAGTGGAAGATTTTATGGCTAATATCATCAGTCTGGTTACAGTTATCACAGACCTCACTATCACAGATTTTTATCCGCTTCCTATTTTTGTTGTTTAGCGCATTATTTATCAGCAGTCTATTGAGTTTCTTAGCAGTATTTCCATCTAAACCTAAGCCCCTCCACCAAAATGAACACCTAAAATCTAAATACGCTGCCGTTCACGAACATTGTTTAAGACTTCTTATATCACTTAAGTATTCCCTTTTCCATATTGAGTCAATTTTGTTTTTATCAAAATTAAGGTCTCATCCGCATCCTGAGCATATGTCATCTCAGTTTCCTGCAAGAACGCATTCCTTGCCAGATCGTCAATTTTATCTGTGTATGCATGCCCCGTATGACCCAGAACCCAAGAGATTTCCGTAATTGTATCTATGTTAATTCTTAATAACTCGTAAATTTCATTAATCAGCAGTCTTTTTTTAATGTTACTACTTATCTCTTTACAGGCCACATTCGATCCGTCACACACTAATAAAGCAAAACTTTCCCTCTGTTTTAGCGTGATAAATTCCGAGATTTTTCTATTGCTACAATCTTTATGACTTGGATTAGCATCTCTGAAAAAACCATGCTCCTTAAATTAAGAGGGAATAAGGTGTCATAAAGTTATCCAAGTTTTCTTTGAACATCTTATAGACCGTAAAGTAGTTTGAGGGTGCTGGGCTGCTGGTCATGCCATAGAATTTTGAAGAGAAATTTAATTTAAAATTAAGCAGTCAAAGTTAATAGGTTATATGAATTTTGCGGAATACCCAGACATCTCTTCAAAGCTTTACCTTTCATGGAATCTAATTTTTTGAAAAAGTAACAAGGCGCATTACTGAAACTTGTGAGTTGAGCCTCTTTGTACTAATGTTCGAAGAACAATAGTATTAAACTCGTTTCGCCGAAAATTCATATTTCTTTATATATATATATATATATATATATATATATATATATATATATATATATATATATATATATATATATATATATATATATATATATATATATATATATATATATATATATATATATATATATATATATATATATATCAGCAAAATGATTAAGGGAGATAATCTCTGGAGTGGCCGATCCGATTGAGCTGAAATTTTCGGAGAACGTAGATTAGAGTTGGGTCGTACTCGGATTTTTACATACTAGGTATTCCGAATAAGAGTACAAAAAAATACCTGTTCCAAATACCTGTTCCAAATACCTGTTCCAAAAATACTAGCTAGTATTTTTTGAAGTATGTACATATATACACACAAGTACATGCGATTTGCAGTGATGTAATGAAACGGTATGATATGCCCTCCACCAAAGGATACGAGCCATTAGTCCGTGCAGCTTGTCCGTAACTATCCAATGGTCGGTCACTTATTTGGCAAGTGTTTCTCCAATCTAGGAGCCATCTAAGGGAAAACAAGCAAATTCAATCAATTTAATTTGATTTTCATTTTAATATATGCACAAAACACCTCCTGTATTCGTTCAAACTACCAGTGTCGAAAAATGTACTATGATAGGACCAACTCATCATGTTGCCATCTATATGACTTTTCATCGATCGATGCCTGATACCAAACTTTTCCTGGCTAATCTAAAACAGTCGGTTTTCCACTTCGCCTCACTGAAGCATGAATTTGTCGAAAATTTTATTAAGAAATGATAAAACGTCTATTAAACATGCACCCACTAGGGGGTCAACCTTTTCTGTAAAGCTGGACATGAGTCACAACCCCGGTAGGGTTGGAGTGCAGTCACGAGGAGAGCTTTAGCACAGCCGGAGAAGCCAACTGGCTAACCAAAAAGGATCAAAACATTTTTAGTGTTATTTTCAGTTTTCCCGGCTGATTTCATTTTACCATATCTTAGAAACTAGGCCGCTTTTTCCCACATTTGCATGGGAACAACTCAGAAAGATCCTCAAATTCATGCTAGACCAAAAAAAAATTTTTTTTGGAAAAAATTGACGTTTTTGCCTAATTTCCCCTATAAAAAAATTTGTTCTTCCTTAAAATATCACTATTTAACTCCCCGATCACTTTCAATCATCGAAAGCGCTGTAAAGGCAGTTTTGCCAAACTATGGCCAAAAAACCCCTTACTCCCCTACAAAACCGAAATTTTTGTATCACAGCAATATGTGTTGGCTCGTTATGCCCCAAACCACTCCAACCCAAAATTGGCCGATTTTGCCCGATTTCAGCTACTTTTGCCCTAAAACCTTTTTGAATAATTGAATAAAATACTTTCCCAATTTCTCCTATCAAAAATTTTTTCTTCCTTAAAATATCACTAACATACTTCCCGACCACTTTCAAAAAAAAACCCTTACTCCCCTACAAAACGTAAATTTTTGTAACACAGCAATAGGTCTTGGCCCGTTATGTCCCAAACAACTCTAACTCAAACTTGGCCGATTTTGTCCGATTTCAGCTACTTTTGCCCTAAAAACCTAAACCTAAAGTCCCAAAATACTCGCAAGCACGAAAATACTCTATACAAAAATATGCGATACGAAAATACTTGCAAGTTCCAAAATACTCGATACGAGTATATACTCGTATAGTTCCAAAATACTTGCAAGTATTTAAAAATACCTGTTCCAAAAATACTTGCAAGTATTTTGGAACGATACGTTATTTTCGTATTCGAATATTTTGGAACGATACGTTATTTTCGTATTCGAATATTTTGGAACGATACGTTATTTTCGTATTCGAGTATTTTGGAACGATACGTTATTTTCGTATTCGAATATTTTGAAACGATACGTTATTTTCGTATTCGAATATTTTGGAACGATACGTTATTTTCGTATTCGAGTATTTTGGAACGATATGAGTATATACTCGTATCGAGTATTTTCGTACTTGCAAGTATTTTCGTCTCGCGTACGAGATACTCGTGAGAATGAAGGCACTTGCAAGTATGAAATACGAGTTTATATTAATATTAGGATACTATTACGTCTGTTTGATTGAAATGAATTAAATGGACGAAATTCATTGTGTAAATTCTTGATTACATGTACAGTCCACAAAAATACTCGTACCTAGTATTTTTGAATTTCGTACTAGGTACTGGCTGTTCCAAAAAAATACCTGTTCCATATACCTGTTCCAGTATATACGCCTCATCTCTAGTTTTGAGGTGATTTTCCTTTGTTGAAAGTTTTCTTACTTTTAACATTTGCCAACCATAAAACCGCAGAACTAATATCTGTCAAGGATACTAAAGATGCCAGGATCAATATTTTGACAGACAGTCAAGCTACGATGAAATCACTGATGTTCCACACATATAGACTGACTGCATTCAGGCCTTGAACAGGCTAGGCAATAATAAAGTAGTCGGAATCTTCAGAGCTCCCGGTTATAAGGGCATTGGTGAGAATGAGAAAGCAGGTGCGTTAACAAGGCATAGTGCCAGTCTTCTCTTAGTTTAAAGGTTCCCAACCGGTGGGGCGCGCCCTCCTAGGAGGGCATGGTGACTGCCAAGGAGGGAGAGCGTGCTCACAATATCAATTCAGAAATTTTTATGTCAGATCATGCATTTATCATCGCAGAATATTGGCCGATTTCCTCAATTTTTTCATTGATGTAAATTAAGATAAATTCGAGTCGCTGGCTCCGAAAAAACACTTTAGCTTTTAAACGCGAAATCAAAAAAGTCTCACAGCCGGAGAGTCTTTCCTCAAACCTTGTTATTAGAGTCCGCTGAAATTCGGTTGGGAGTTGAAGCTAAGAACAAGTTCAGCCAAACACCGTTATTTGAAAGCACCATTAAACGTCGAGTTTATGAAATGGCTGCTGACATTGAAAGTCAGCTTCTCGTTGAAATTAATAAATCTACATATTTTGTATTGCAGTGCGATGATACAACTGATGTAGCAAAATGTTGTTAGCTTCTCTTGCTTACGCGATTTTTAGATGCTAAGGATAAAGCAAAGAAGGAAGATTTACTACTCTCAGCGACTGTAAAAACCACGATGAAGGCATCTGACATAATGCAAATTAATGGCTTCTGCTTCGATAAACATGAAATCCTATGGATTAAGCTTGTGGGGCTATGTACAGATGATGCTCCGGCAATGATTGGACACGGTCCGGGATTTGCTACTTTAATCAAATAGAAGAACCCTACCATGATTACAATATCCTTTATCGATAGGACCTTGCCTCGATTACTGTATCCTTTATCGACAGGAACTTGCTTCGAAGACGTTGCTAGATAAGTTAAAATTCTTTTTAAACGTAGTGATCATAGTCGTCAATTTTCTAAAGGAAGCGCTTCGCGCAAGCTTCTGTTCAAAAGATAGTAGGAAGATAATTGCTTCGGTTGCGAACAATTGCTATTCTACACGGAAGTGAGATGGCTTTCGAAAGGAAACAAGCTGAGGAAATTGTTTGATCTGATTCGTCTCTATGCGCATTTTTAGAAGAAGAGAAAAATCCATTTCTTCCGATATTCCATTGCGTAACAAGTTTACTGAGCTTAGCATATATTTCAGATGTATTTAAACAGCTGAATGAGGTGAATTTTTTTCGCAAGGGTCTGGAAAAAATGAGACCACTAATATTTTCAAGGTCGAAGATAGAATCTAGATATTCGTCCAAAAAATCGGTCAGCGAATGAAAAAAATCGTGAAAGTGATTTTGGTTTTAATGTTTTGAACCAGTGCTTTCAGATCGGTAGACTTCCCAATTTCGATCCAAACGGTCAAGTTCTTGATCGATTCCATAATGATGAAGGTTGCGATGCGCAAATAGCGAACAACTCAGACCTGCAGGGTAATCAACATCATTTGGGAATCATGCAATCCCGAAACTGTTAAAAACCTACTTGAATTAACCCGGACTGATTGCAGCGGCTGGTCGGTATCATTACTGGCCACTATCTTGTAGTAGCACACGCCATAAAATTGCAACTCCTAACTAGTGACTCCTGTAGGAAGCAGTGGCGGCTCGTGGTACTTTCGAATGGGTCGGCAGTTATTAAAACAAAAATACGATACCACAAGAATATGCTAGAATATGCTAAAAACCTACAACAAAGTCGTAACATGAAAGATATATTTTAAATTTGGCAACATTGACGGTGTCTATCTATTCACCGATCTCTAAAGCAAAGCTGACAAAAGAATTTGAAAAACATTAAAACAATACTTGGGTGCACATATTTAATATTTTCGTTATAAAAGTATAAATCTATCAAATCGATGCGCTGTAATATCTAATCAATAGCATCATCGTAAATTATTTATTTTATTTTATTTTAAACAAGTACTTTTCAACCCACAGTCGAAATTATAAAAAAATATCAGTTTGAAAAAATATATATTCATTACAAAAATATATATTTCAGACCAACCAAATTTCTTCCAAAACAACAAAAAAAAACGAATTTTTAAAATCAAAATTATCTTTAAGCACCTGTATCATGCCAAAATAACATTTTAATAACATATCAAAGCACTGCATATATGCTGAGAGAAATCTCAGGCACTGCATGCCGACCCAGAAATTATGCTATTCATCGGCCCAATGAAAAGTCCACCCAGACAATTGATGAAAATATACGTTTCAGTGTTTCGGAGCAGAGAAAAAATGTGAACCGAACAATGCTATTAAATCAAATTGTCATATTTCATAGCACAATTCGGCCCACTCCTATTCATTAGTTGCTAACGCTGATACACACAGCAAAGTATCATGCATCGATCGTGACGGCAGCGAATACAAAGCATGTACATGAAAAGTGAGGTATGATCTGAGTACGGCTTGCCGACCCAAAGTAGAGCTTGCAGTATGTAAACCTATGAATGGAATTACCGTCTACGAGCCGCCAGCAAATTTTTCATTTCATCGGCTTGCCGACCCGGAATAAATATGAATCCTAAATGTATGCAATCAAAGGAAATTGGTAAAATTCCAATATTACACATAGTAAAAAAGTAGGCACAATGTGTAATTATCAGCAAATTTGTGAAAAGTAAAAGAGATATAAATATCACAACAATATTTTTTTAAATAGTGATTTGATAATCACAGGATATTTTATAAAATTAACGATGTCACTTTGCATGCAGTAGTCAGGAGTTTGCCGACCTTGCCGTCCCTGAAGAGCCGCGACTGGTAGGAAGTGTCAGGAACCAGAAGTCTCAGAAACAATTCGACATATCTTTCGCTACTACCGGCACTGGGGAAACCCAAACCGCGCTGCTTCGGTGAGCCCTGGCAGGTGAACCTCACGCATGTAGCAGAGAAAAACTAGAAGAATATCCTTCAATTTGCAAAAAGGTCTAAAGCCTTGGATGACCACTTAGACTAAACTTTCAAGGTTCAGGCCTTCTTAACTGGTACCGCTACGAGTCTATAGGCCTATGCGTGACCATCTAACCTCTTAAATTTGTATAAGCTAATATTAGATTCATTTAAGTAAAATAAATTGTATCTTGGAACCCGGCTACTCTTGATGTATGTATGGATTATTCAACATTTGTTTGTATCCTATTGAATTTCCTTAGTACTTAATGTAGTGAATAATTTATAATTTTATCATATTTTGCCGTGTTGATTGTAATTTTAGTTGAGTTATGAAACACGGGATATCACACTTATTCTTGCAATTCCTATTCTTGTATATACTTGCAGTAATACAGTGGCGGACATAACTATAAGTTCAGTTATAAAATTTCACTTAAAATGTGGATGCAAGTTTGAATGCTTTTTTATTTTGTGCGTACTGTAAAATTTCTTCTGCATATAATTTACTCAGTTAGTATATTTCATGCGTTTCAAGCGGACATATTTATAAGTTCAGTAAATTAGAAAGTTCTGTTTGTCATATTTGGGGGAATTGACTGGAAATTTTTGAAGTAAGTGAATCAATTGCAGTGTGAGTAACTTATTTTTTCAAATAAATTACATTTTCCGTTTTCTATAGAAAAATGCCACTATGAGTGGTATTATCGATGAAGGAAAGGGCAAAAATTGAAGCCTACAAAGAAAACTGTTTCCAACCGGGAAATTGCAGGAAGACTTAATAGATATGTATGTGTAATAAATAATTATATAAAATTAAAAGAAAGGTACAACACTATCAGACAAACAGGCAGAAAACCTACCATAAATGAACGTCAAAAACGGCTAATCCGGCAGAAAGCTAGAAACAAAAGTATGAATGCGTCTCAAGTTCGAGCAGATTTAGACCTGCCTGTAACGGTGCGACACGTAAGTAGAACTCTGAGTAGCAGCCACAATTTAATATGGACAAAAAGGAAGCTTAAACTACAATTAAAGGAGAGACATAAAAGTGCAAGATTACTGTTTGCGGAAACCTACTTGTCTTACAAAGATGAATGAAAAAGGTTCTTTTCAGTGATGAAAAGAAATTTAATTTAGACGGGCCGGATAGATTTCAACACTACAAAATACATTAAGTTAGATAAGTTTGTGTTTGTTCTGCTTCACTTTTAATTCTATTGTGGATCAGCGTTATTTATTCGAATTTCTTCCTCAGTGTGTACTAATTTGGTGCTTTTGTTCCCGTCAAGTATATAGTGGAGGACATAATTATAAGTTCACTGTAAAATTCAAATAAAATTCACTTCTAATTCATTATATTTATTACGAATATATGTTAAGAAAAATTTAATAATATGTGTAACAAAATTTAAATTAAATGAAATTATTTCAACCGTAAACAAAATTGAAAAAACTAAAATCCTCTTTGTTGTGTTAAATTAGGGGACATAATTATAAGTTCACAAAAAATGGGGCACATATTAATTAATAAAATTATAATGCTAGTACTTCGTGTGGCTTTCTTTACATTTAATTACTTCAAATACACGTTTTTTCATTGAGTCAACCAAGGTTTGTAATATTGTAACTGGTATTTCGTCCCACGTTCTTATTATTTGCTCCCTTTACTCTCTCGTGTTCGAATTCATATACCCATTCTCATATACCCTTCTCGATATTATGCCCCACAGATTCTCTATGGGGTTTCAAGTCAGGACTACAAGCTGGCCATTCTAAAACTGGTATATCCTTTGAATTAAACCAAGCTTTTACCTCTCGGGATACATGTATGGCAGTATTGTCTTGTTGAAAGACAAAATATGGTCCAACTGTTGACTCTGCTTCATCAATTATCAAGTCTTCGAGGAGTTTAATATACTTTTCCGAATTCATTCTTGTTGATATTGTGGCCAAATGAAGCTTTCCATGATAACACAAGCATCCCCAAACCATAACCCAACCGCCACCAAAATTGCAGGAGAGTCGCAATTCCTCGTGCCAGTAGTGTTGAAATCTATCCGGCCCGTCTAAATTAAATTTCTTTTCATCACTGAAAAGAACCTTTTTCATTCATCTTTGTAAGACAAGTAGGTTTCCGCAAACAGTAATCTTGCACTTTTATGTCTCTCCTTTAATTGTAGTTTAAGCTTCCTTTTTGTCCATATTAAATTGTGGCTGCTACTCAGAGTTCCACTTACGTGTCGCACCGTTACAGGCAGGTCTAAATCTGCTCGAACTTGAGACGCATTCATACTTTTGTTTCTAGCTTTCTGCCGGATTAGCCGTTTTTGACGTTCATTTATGGTAGGTTTTCTGCCTGTTTGTCTGATAGTGTTGTACCTTTCTTTTAATTTTATATAATTATTTATTACACATACATATCTATTAAGTCTTCCTGCAATTTCCCGGTTGGAAACAGTTTTCTTTGTAGGCTTCAATTTTTGCCCTTTCCTTCATCGATAATACCACTCATAGTGGCATTTTTCTATAGAAAACGGAAAATGTAATATATTTAAAAAAATAAGTTACTCACACTGCAATTGATTCACTTACTTCAAAAATTTCCAGTCAATTCCCCCAAATATGACAAACAGAACTTTCTAATTTACTGAACTTATAAATATGTCCGCTTGAAACGCATGAAATATACTAACTGAGTAAATTATATGCAGAAGAAATTTTACAGTACGCACAAAATAAAAAAGCATTCAAACTTGCATCCACATTTTAAGTGAAATTTTATAACTGAACTTATAGTTATGTCCGCCACTGTATTACTGCAAGTATATACAAGAATAGGAATTGCAAGAATAAGTGTGATATCCCGTGTTTCATAACTCAACTAAAATTACAATCAACACGGCAAAATATGATAAAATTATAAATTATTCACTACATTAAGTACTAAGGAAATTCAATAGGATACAAACAAATGTTGAATAATCCATACATACATCAAGAGTAGCCGGGTTCCAAGATACAATTTATTTTACTTAAATGAATCTAATATTAGCTTATACAAATTTAAGAGGTTAGATGGTCACGCATAGGCCTATAGACTCGTAGCGGTACCAGTTAAGAAGGCCTGAACCTTGAAAGTTTAGTCTAAGTGGTCATCCAAGGCTTTAGACCTTTTTGCGAATTGAAGGATATTCTTCTAGTTTTTCTCTGCTACATGCGTGAGGTTCACCTGCCAGGGCTCACCGAAGCAGCGCGGTTTGGGTTTCCCCAGTGCCGGTAGTAGCGAAAGATATGTCGAATTGTTTCTGAGACTTCTGGTTCCTGACACTTCCTACCAGTCGCGGCTCTTCAGGGACGGCAAGGTCGGCAAACTCCTGACTACTGCATGCAAAGTGACATCGTTAATTTTATAAAATATCCTGTGATTATCAAATCACTATTTAAAAAAATATTGTTGTGATATTTATATCTCTTTTACTTTTCACAAATTTGCTGATAATTACACATTGTGCCTACTTTTTTACTATGTGTAATATTGGAATTTTACCAATTTCCTTTGATTGCATACATTTAGGATTCATATTTATTCCGGGTCGGCAAGCCGATGAAATGAAAAATTTGCTGGCGGCTCGTGGACGGTAATTCCATTCATAGGTTTACATACTGCAAGCTCTACTTTGGGTCGGCAAGCCGTACTCAGATCATACCTCACTTTTCATGTACATGCTTTGTATTCGCTGCCGTCACGATCGATGCATGATACTTTGCTGTGTGTATCAGCGTTAGCAACTAATGAATAGGAGTGGGCCGAATAGTGCTATGAAATATGACAATATGATTTAATAGCATTGTTCGGTTCACATTTTTTCTCTGCTCCGAAACACTGAAACGTATATTTTCATCAATTGTCTGGGTGGACTTTTCATTGGGCCGATGAATAGCATAATTTCTGGGTCGGCATGCAGTGCCTGAGATTTCTCTCAGCATATATGCAGTGCTTTGATATGTTATTAAAATGTTATTTTGGCATGATACAGGTGCTTAAAGATAATTTTGATTTTAAAAATTCGTTTTTTTTTGTTGTTTTGGAAGAAATTTGGTTGGTCTGAAATATATATTTTTGTAATGAATATATATTTTTTCAAACTGATATTTTTTTATAATTTCAACTGTGGGTTGAAAAGTACTTGTTTAAAATAAAATAAAATTAATAATTTACGATGATGCTATTGATTAGATATTACAGCGCATCGATTTGATAGATTTATACTTTTATAACGAAAATATTAAATATGTGCACCCAAATATTGTTTTAATGTTTTTCAAATTCTTTTGTCAGCTTTGCTTTAGAGATCGATGAATAGATAGACACCGTCAATGTTGCCAAATTTAAAATATATCTTTCATGTTACGACTTTGTTGTAGGTTTTTAGCATATTCTAGCATATTCTTGTGGTATCGTATTTTTGTTTTAATAACTGCCGACCCATTCGAAAGTACCACGAGCCGCCACTGCTTCCTACAGGAGTCACTAGTTAGGAGTTGCAATTTCATGGCGTGTGCTACTACAAGATAGTGGCCAGTAATGATACCGACCAGCCGCTTGCAATCAGTCCGGGTTAATTCAAGTAGGTTTTTAACAGTTTCGGGATTGCATGATTCCCAAATGATGTTGATTACCCTGCAGGTCTGAGTTGTTCGCTATTTGCGCATCGCAACCTTCATCATTATGGAATCGATCAAGAACTTGACCGTTTGGATCGAAATTGGGAAGTCTACCGATCTGAAAGCACTGGTTCAAAACATTAAAACCAAAATCACTTTCACGATTTTTTTCATTCGCTGACCGATTTTTTGGACGAATATCTAGATTCTATCTTCGACCTTGAAAATATTAGTGGTCTCATTTTTTCCAGACCCTTGCGAAAAAAATTCACCTCATTCAGCTGTTTAAATACATCTGAAATATATGCTAAGCTCAGTAAACTTGTTACGCAATGGAATATCGGAAGAAATGGATTTTTCTCTTCTTCTGAAAATGCGCATAGAGACGAATCAGATCAAACGATTTCCTCAGCATGTTTCCTTTCGAAAGCCATCTCACTTCCGTGTAGAATAGCAATTGTTCGCAACCGAAGCAATTATCTTCCTACTATCTTTTGAACAGAAGCTTGCGCGAAGCGCTTCCTTTATAAAATTGACGACTTTGATCACTACGTTTAAAAAGAATTTTAACTTATCTAGCAACGTCTTCGAAGCAAGTTCCTGTCGATAAAGGATACAGTAATCGAGGCAAGGTCCTATCGATAAAGGATATTGTAATCATGGTAGGGTTCTTCTATTTGATTAAAGTAGCAAATCCCGGACCGTGTCCAATCATTGCCGGAGCATCATCTGTACATAGCCCCACAAGCTTAATCCATAGGATTTATATAGAACATAGAATTTTATTTGAATTTTACAGTGAACTTATAATTATGTCCTCCACTATATACTTGACGGGAACAAAAGCACCAAACCAATAGACACTGAGGAAGAAATTCGAATAAATAACGCTGATCCACAATAGAATTAAAAGTGAAGCAGAACAAACACAAAATACATTAAGTTAGATAAGTTTGTATTTTTGAAGGAATTAAAATTTAAATTGAATCCGAATGGCTAATGCCACTGGTTAAAGACTAACCTAATTCCTTGAGAAAATGTACGACAAATTCAAAAAAAAGTTGAGTCGCTCTAATGAACCAAGTTCTATATTATTTCTTCCTTAAATAAATATATCCACATTTCAGATTTCGTACTTAAAAGCGAAGAGTATGTTCGTAGCACTTCCATTTCCACCCAGTGCTACACGTACAAGCTTATCATCTTATTATAACGCTTCAATGTGTTGTGACTTTGTGACCAGGGAGATTTGAGGTCACCTAATATGACAGCATCAATCGAACACTTCGACAAATTGCGGATCAACGTCAATAAAACTATTTTTTTTCTCATTTAGTAAACATTCCATTTTATGCGATCGATCGAATCTATCCATATAAAGCATTGATTTTCTATCGCCTAAACATTAATTATTATAACAATAATTATTTACGTACAACTTAAAATTATAAAAATACATCGACTAAATTGATACAAAGTAAAATAATTCATTTAAATATTTTTTATACTATCCGTCACAACTAATAACATAGGAAACTATTTCAAAATCTCACATCTAACATTTAAATTCTTGGTATAAAATTGTATAAAGTTATCCAATAGTTTATTTTTTATATATTATTCCGAGATATTTTGAATAGTTATTTCGCTAAAAATGAATGGTTCTTATTTTAAGCCTGAACACTTATGCATTTGTCTGGTTTCAGAAGACCCGAAGAGCCAGGTTTTTGGTCCACATGATGTCATAATGTGATGAAAAAGACTCTGGCACCGGAGTTTTATTTTGAAAATTTCCTATATTAAAATACAATTTATTCCGTAAGTAAGTCTTCTTTGAAGTGTATTCTTGCTTTTTCCAGCACTATTTCTATTTTGCGTTGAATTTCGACATAAACTATGTAATGCATAAAAGAATTTCGAAATAAATAAGACAAACAAATAAGTTGCCGTAACACTCGAAGTATTGTTTTTCGAGTCAACCAGTATTCTTCTGACTATTGATAAGAGGATCGAAGAATGGCGCTCATTTTTATGTGGCAGGTTTCGTTGTTTTACACCTGCATTTTGACGACTTTCATCTATATAAAACTCCTAGGATTTTCTGTCAAACCAAATGTGTAGCGAAATTTTGAAAACCTTAGGTTTGCTACCCGATTCTCGCCGTTGCTCACCTTTATTCTAAAATTCTGTTACACTTTGAATACCGCGGTTCAATTTTTATTATTTTTATGTGTTATTTTATCATTTGAATAATTATTTGCTGTTATTCATATTATACCATTTAATTGAACTTCAACTAATTTTCCTAATCCAATCTAAAATGAATAAGATTTCTCAGTCATAGAGGGCCATGAGTTTTAACATCTTTTTCACATCTTTGTATTTTAAATTTTGAATAAAGCTACGATAGATCCAATCTAGAGGATCATGTATGTTGTATAGACTTAAAAACACCAAAGATTTTATTTTTGGAAAACGGATTAAGTTGATGGTGGTTGTGGTGGCGGTTGATGATGATAGTTGGTATCATCACGATGTTCCTTATCACGTTTCGGGAATTTTATATACGGCAAACGATCCTGTGTTCCGCTAGACCACATCTCATACGTTGCCTGGAGAATTAGATTGAATCTCAGTTCAGAAGTGTGGAAGAGTTTCAGTTGTTGTATACCAAAAAAAAAAACATGTGGAAATTAAAAGTGAGAGGAGTTCGCAGGAAAAGCCACCAAACGAAAATGAATGATATAATCAAAATGGATTGCGTTACGAGAGAAATTATAGAGAATTTGTAGCGAACATGAAAAGCGGGTTATAGAGATAAACCAATACGGTGAATTATATGAAAGAAAATAATAATTGATAGAATTGATGCCAAACGAAAAGAAGCAACGTTTGTGATTATTGAAACAACCAATCAATACAAAAACCATAAATCAAAACTAAAATATAATGTGATATTACTAGATTAGATCTCTAAAATGATTTCAATAGTATAATTGTTAACAGGATAATGGTGCGTAAAAAAAGAAAATAACAACATAGACCGACTAACCGTGCCCAAAAATGTCAAAAGATATAACAATTATAACATACATAATAGTAAAACAAATATAATGAAGGAAAATATATATGTACTTACTGGTTCTTCGATAAATGGGGACCCAACAGGCTGATGCGATGTAGATGAGAAGGACTGTTGATGCTGAACTGGATAGTTTCGCGACGGACGACACGATAGCAGTTGAATTGCTTCAGCCAGACCATCTTGACTAGTCACTGAAGGCTGCCAGAATGAATCTGTCGAAATGAAAAATCAGTGGATGAATTGAATCAAACAGTGTATATTTGAATCAAACAATGAATGTAATTATAAAGTGAAATGGGTATTTACATCACTAATTGCTAATTTCACTTTAAATTGTATTTGAGCTCTCTCACCTGGCGTCGTACTCTGACTTCTATCCGAACTAGTTTTCGAAGTCGGCACAGCCAATTTCGATATAGGCATAATACGTGTTTGATGCCAACTAACTGTATTCTTATCCGTTTTTGTGGCTTCCCACGGCATCGACCAGCGACGCATTTGACTTTCAACATCAATCTTCGCCTCGCCACCACGTACTTCGCCGGCCGCCGCTTCGGACCAGCGACGTTGACCGTTCAACGGAAATAAGGGAAAATTCAATGGCGAACGGGAGCCACGATAGAATGGTTGTTTCATTCCGATTAAGTGGCCGGGATTCGGAAGTGGGCCACGAATATTATCGAGAAATCCTTGAATCGGACTCGGACCGCGAATTTCTTGGTGCGGTGACGGCCCCCGGGTTTGTTCAAAGCCACTGATACCTAAAAACACATTTTTACTACCAACTACAACTGAATTTGATCAAAATTGCTACCTGACGGCCCACATCCATGCTCTGACGAAGCTTGAGTCGAACCCGATCCGAACACCACTCCACGGCCTTCCGGACGATACTGATGTTCGCCGGACTTCTGAGATAGCACAAAATGGGGCGATGGAGTTTGAGATCTTTGATCATTCGTGACGGCACTGTAGAGCAAATAAAATTCATGTAAAATTATTAATTGTTTAAAACTTGTACCATCATTTACTTACAAAGCTTTTTGATGGATCATTGCACAATCCGGATCATGTGCAAACCCAACAGGAGCCTGGCACACAAAGCAACACATCAAGGATGAAAACGAGTCATAGCTAGCCACACAGAATTGATGCTGTAGATTAATCATGGTTTGGGCACTTTCAGTGATTATGTGTTGATTGTGGTCACGCGTACGGTTCCAGTCTATTTCTTGATCAGTTGTTGTATTTGAAGTTGTTATAAAGTCTTGAAGAACGCTTATAATGTGCGACTTTACTGTACTGGTAGCAACAGCTGTAGCTCTGGAAATGAAGATAAAGAATTAAGTGAGTGAATGTTTTAATCCCGTATTGAAAAGCTTGCTCTTAAAATGTGTCTTTAACTGAGCTGCTGAGGATAGATAAGCACCATTTTGTATTTTGAGAATAGTTACGGCACACGCCTTATTGCATGTGATTCTTATCTATAAAATGATGAGCTTTAGTAGAGCTAAGTTTAAGGTTCTGATATTTTTACAGAACTCTGGAAGTCAGAAAGTTAAGTAAAAGGTTGTAAGTTTAATTTTTGTTTGGAAGTTTTAGAGGTTAACTCTAAGAATTTGCTGGTCTTATCTTTGGTTTGGAGGTAAAACGTCGATGTAACACATGGAGGAAGGTACAGAAGAAGTCGATGAACTGCCAAACCCTTAGAGACAAAAAATAAAACGGGCTGCTTGATGCTTGAAACACGAAGAGAATGATGATATGATTTTTTAGGTTAAGATAGCAGAAAAAAATGATTTGAGCAGGCAATCTCTAATAAAAAAAAAGTTTCAATAGAAATCTCTGGTCGTTAATCTGAAATCTCTGCTGTTAATCCTATTAACAGTGTTTTGGAAATAAATAAAAAAATGTGACGGTTAAAGCAGTACAAAGATTAACGATGAGAGAGATTCATTCCGTTGCGTACTGTTTCACTCACGAGCAGTCCATCAGTCCAAATGGCCTGAGGTCAGGTCAAAATCTCACCGTGTGGGAGAACTCGGATGGACTCATGGACTGAAGCAACCAATTTGGATTTTCAATCATTTCAAAGTCAATGAACTCAGGCCATCGAGCCATTTTTTGGCTCGACTGTGTGTGGGGCATAGTAGGTCAAGTTTTGCCAATTGATCCAATGGACCGGTCGTGTATGTTGAAGACTTAGTCCAAACAACGTGGCAGTTTTGATTCACACCCAGTGGCGGCTCGTCCTAGAGAGCACGTTTGCACGTGAACCCCCACAAAAAAAATCAAATATTCAAAAGCAATATATCATTATAGTAGTAGGGGAGCCCAAGCGGGGATTTCTCGCGTTACTCGAGCGCGTCAGGTAATCATATGGGGAGAAGCCCTGCACCCTGCAATGTACCCTACCATATATGAGCCCTTAATATAGTGGGGTGCGTTGAGGGAAGCCCGTCAGATTAGTAAAAAAAAATTGATCCTCAGAAAAACTCGAGCGCGTCAGATTAAGACAAGGTAAGTTAAGTACATCCAGAAAAGAGTATATTTCAATAATCTGACAATTTGAGCGTGGCTTAAGGAAATGGGCGAGTCACAAAGTTGTAAAAAAAAAACCTCACCTCGAAATACTCGAGCGCGATTACATTTTTTTTTTTTTAAGGAAATCCTATCAGGATTTCGAAAAACATATAATCTGACGGTTTTCATGGGGCGATGTAGCTAAAATCATCAATAAATGAAAAAATTTGCAGGATAAAAACTGATCTTATCTTGTTTAACAGTGGGCAAAAAGCAGGCAACGAGCTCATTTCTGAATATTTCAGATGGAAGCTGAGGGATACCATTTTATGGAAAGGGGGGATAACTTTTCGGAGCACACTTTTCCATCTACCCTGGAGTGTGGTAGATAAGTTTGTTTGCATGTTTTTTTTTCTGCGCTTCTTAAACATAGAAAAATAAACTCACAAACATTCCAAGTCGTAGTCAAATTCGGATATCAACATTCCGTTGAGAAAGAAGATGCTGTAAGTAGCAAATGTTTAGATCAATATATCTCCAAAACGAGAAACATTAAAAAAATGAAACATTAAAAAAAATGTATGAATATCTTGCAATATCGTAAAGTGAAATGTGTTCGAATAAAATCTAGCAACGCTAATGCTACGGTCGTAATTTCGGATGTAACATCTTTAAACGATATATATATAAATATATATATATATATATATATATATATATATATATATATTTATATACATATATATAAATATATATATATATATATATATATATATATATATATATATATATATATATATTTATATACATATATATAAATATATATATATATATATATATATATATATATATATATATATATTTCATCCAGTAATAAAAAGAAGAAACGAATTTTTTTTTTCAAATTGTCAGATTAACAATATCCCTCCATATAATTGTCAGATTATCATTTAGGACAACTAAGACATCAAGTTGAACCCTCTGTATAAAACTCTGACGCGCTCGAGTATTTCAAGGTAACATTTTTTTTTTACATTTTCAGAAATCAGTCATGTCTTTTGGTCACGTCCAAATCGTCAGTCATTTAAATAGGACACTTTTTTGAGTTCACTTAACATTCCCTCTGAATATCTGACACGCTCGAATAACTTTTTTTGTTTGTGTTTTTTTACCTCTTTTTACGGCCACCCCCCACCAGTTAATCGTCAGATAAATATCTATCGGCTATCAGAAAGACAAAGCGCGTATACACTATAAATGTCTGACGCGCTCGAGTATTTCCATGTAACTGTTTTTTTTTACGTTTTTGAACATTTTTACACGCTCTCCCCCCCACTAAAATGGAAAACTTGACATAAACTTTTTTTCATTTTAGAACCTAATCTTCACAATGCAATAAGTCCCCATGACGCTTTAGTAACCGCAAATTTAGCATCCCGGGCTCCCCTACTATAGAGGTATACCTGTTGAACAATACACATTGAACTACATTAACCAATATTTTACTTGTTATGGCAGCACATAATGTTGCCTGTCGATCATGCTACGTACAAACCATACAATTATCTCTACTGCCTCCTGTACTAGAGATCGCACGTGCGATAATGTGGCTGGAATCAGGGAACTAGAGTAGCCTGCGAGGAAGCGAGGGGTGTATCCATTTAGCTCGGCTCAGTACTAGTAAGGTGTTTACACTCAGAATGTGCGATCGACAACTAATTTGATGCATTTAGACATTGTTGTCGATGGTCAGCTCCATTCGCTGATTCGTGCTGCCGTTTCGAGCGTTTTATATGGATTATTATAACTATTAGGGATAATTTTAGCGATTCTATTTGAGTCTGTATAATTTGGAGACACATTTAGAATTTAATTTATGGTAGGCGTTCACAAATGTTCGAAAATATTCGCTGTAAAATACTCGTAAAATATATTCAGTTTTTTAGAAGATTCTCCTTCGAAGAAAGTAAATGCTTGATGATGATTTGAGCGTTTAATTTGTTTTGTCGCCTATTCCTGGCCTTTTATGAGGGTTAGAGATATAAAACTAAATACATTTGAATGTATTGACAGGTTCGATTGTGTGCTTAATTTTGTCATAAAACACCGAAGGTTTTCGGGTGTATGTATATATGAAAAGTTTTATGCAAGAAGGGTTCATCCGTTTTTTATAAATTCTGGGATTATGTGTACCTAAATGCACTGCGCCTATTACACACTTAACTGTGTTAACTTCCAACTCAGTATAATAGCCCTGTTATTAGCCGTCTTGAGACATTCTTCCGTTCACTATGAAAAGTAAAAGTGTGGAGTAACAGTTTGGATTAATAGTGTAAATTAATAGTGCCAAGTAAAAGTGTGAATAAATTCTGTGTAACTACTAGCAACAAAGGAGAAAAAATTGAGCGAATTTTTTGGACACAAAAGAAATAATTTTATAAATCATCGAAGCTTTCTTTCTCGGTTTAGAAAAATAAGGCCTATGGACTACTTGCAAATATTTAGTTTCGATAACAATTTTACTTTCGAGCTCACTTATACCTTGTCTTCTTTCATTTTTGTTCATTTTACAAAAGTGAAACAATTGTCTCAGAGATTGATCTTATTTTAGAAATATTTAGTTTATTTATCAAAATTGTTTTCTGTTTTATTTGGAGAATCTATCCAAAGCTTCACATAACTAATAATCCCAATTTTGTATTTTACGAACATTGTAGAACTGAGGTCATCTCGACTTACACCAGTCATCACATAGCAACCATAAATGATCATGTTCATTGCTTCTCACAAAATGTAATTATGAATAAACATATTTTTGGAAAGTATTACAATTTTCATTTAGCAAGTGTTTATTGACATCGGTCCATCTATTTTGGCGTAATAAACCGTGCTAGGCTCATCACGGTCAAAACTCATCATGAGGATTTCTGATGAAAACACCATGTTGACTGTAAATATAAGTGTCAAATCTCTTAAATGTCTCGTCAAAATTATTGAAATATTCATACCTGCAAAGCGAACGCAGTAAGCATTATATAATTGTCATACTTTTAATGTCAGTCTAAATAAAACTGCTCGAACATTCGTACGTGTTTTGTTAATTTTCCGATAAGCAAAACTTAACATGTTATGGGCCCAGGCCGTGTGTCTGCCTGCGCGTTCAATTGTGTGTATTAAAATATCCCAGTCAGCTTTGTGCGAAGTGTGATTTTTTAGTTGAGACTATTGATGAAAAAGAACTAAAGCGATATAGCTATATATCGATATGGCTGCATCAATGTACAATTCGATTGAAAAACTTAATGGAAAAAACTATTCAACATGGGAAGTGCACATGAAGAGTATGCTCGTTTGCGCCGACTATTGGAGCGTAGTTTGTGGATAAAACGTAAAACCAGAAGATGTCACCGCAGCAGGCATTTGGGCAGACAAAGACGAGAAAGCCTTGGCGACAATAATTTTATGTGTTAGCTCAAGCCAGCTTAACATTGTGAACGAGTGCAAGACATCTATGGAAGCGTGGTTAAAGTTGAAAAGCACTTTTCAACCCAGTGGGCCTGCGCAGATAGTTCATCTTTTCAATAAGTTGATGAAAGTGTCCCTAGAAGAAGGGGGAAACATCGATAAATATCTTCAAGAGTTTTCTGACATTGTGGACAAAATGAAAGCAATAGATGTCATAATCCCATACGAGCTTTTAGCAATCATTTTATTAGCAAGTCTTCCAGAGAGCTTTGAAAATTTTGTAGTCGCAATTGAGACGCGCGACAGCTTGCCTTCTCTTTCAGCATTAAGGATAAAATTGCTTCAGGAAGGCGAAAGAAAGATCGAGAAGGATGAGCCCTCAACAATTACTCAACAAGCATTTTATGTGAACTCAAAGAAAGAGACAAAGACAAACAATAAAAAGTCAAGTAAGCCTGCGTTCAACGGGAAATGCTATAAATGCGGAGCAAAAGGACATATGGCAGCCAAATGTACGAAAACGATTCAAAGAAGGCAGCAGGATAAAGAGAAATTAAATCAATTTAATTATTCTTTTTTGGCATCAGCGCAATGTGGTGTTCTAACAGACTCTTCGTGGTGTCTTGATAGTGGTGCAACGTCGCACATATGCCCACAAAGAGAATTGTTTCAAGATTACAAAGCGACAAAACAAAATATAGCGCTCGCTTGTGACCAATGCATAAAAGCGATCGGCGTTGGCACAGTAAAAATAAAAAACGAAAACAACAAGAACATTTTTCTACGCAATGTGCTGCACGTGCCACATATGGTGGGAAATTTCATATCAGTGAGTAAGGTAATAGAAAACAATCTTACAGTGCGTTTTAAAAATAATTTGGCAACTATTGAAAGCCAAGCAGGTGAAATTGTTTTGAAGGCAAAGAAAACGGAAGGATTATTCATCCACAACAGTGAGCAAACAAACAACTCGTTTTTTTTATGCAAATGCTGATGCAGTTAAATGGCATCAAAGATTTGGCCACTTGAATTTTACGGACTTAAGAAAACTGATAAATGATAAATTAGTGCGCGGTTTGAATAACATTAATGTATCAAAAGAATCTGTATGCAGTGTGTGCTTCAAAAGCAAAATTAATGTGCAACCGTTTGCAAAAAGAGCTGAAACGCGTTCAGAAGAAATATTAGAACTGATACATGCAGATGTGTGCGGTCCAATAGAAACAAAATCTCTTGGCGGTGCGAAATATTTCGTTATATTCACAGATGATTTTTCGCGAAAGAAATTTGTGTTTTTCCTAAAATCAAAAAGTGAAGTTTTCGCGAACTTCAAAGATTTTCAAGCTTCAGTAGAGCGCCAAACCGGGAAGAAGATCAAGAAGTTCAGGAGTGACAATGGTGGCGAGTTTTTAAATAAAAACTTCAACGATTTATTTGTCAAAAACGGAATAAAAAGACAACTGACAATGCCTTATACCCCTCAGCAGAATGGTGTAGCGGAACGAGCCAATCGCACCATAGTGGAAATGGCGAGAGCAATGTTGACGGCATCTGGTCTAGATGAGTCATTGTGGGCTGAATCTGTTAATACGGCAGTACGGCAATCGTTGTACGGCAATCGTTGTCCTACAAAATCTCTAGAGAATAAAACGCCATATGAAGCCTGGTATGGAAGGAAACCAAACGCGAAGCATCTTCGTGTTTTTGGGTGCCATGCAGTAGTGCTAAATAAAGCGCATAGACGCAAGTTTGAGCCAAAAAGGCAGGATTGCTGTCTAGTGGGTTATTCACGAGTGTCTAAAGCCTATAGATTGTATAATCCTAGCAGCAGACGAGTGTTCGAAGCCAGAGACGTATTGTTTGATGATAACATGGTCGGACAGACATGCACTCCATCAATTAGTCATCCAGAGATATTTGTGCCAGATGTCACCAACTTACTCGACAATACCAATAGTCTATGTGGGAACGGTATTAACGATGGCCAAAAAGAAAACGGCATTCAAACCAGCAGTGAAAAACACAACCTTGATAGCAATGACAGTGAAGATGAAGATGAGCTCAGCGCATCCGGTGAGAACTCAGAATTACCCGATCAAGGAAATCAAGCTATGCAAACACAAAGAATTGGAACGAGTAGACCAAAATTAATTCGTGATGGAAAAGTACGCCGTCCAAAGAAACAATATCACATGGTGAATGCGATGGGAGTTCAAGATGTTCAAATTCCTGACAGTTTTAAACAAGCCATGTCAAGCAATGAGGCTAGCCAATGGAAACAGGCAATGCGTAATGAGTTTACAGCACTAATTGACAAAAAGACGTGGACATTGGTTGATCCGCCCAAAAGTCAAAAGCCCATTGGATGCAAGTGGGTGTTCAACGTAAAGCGGGATGAAGCAGGAAAAGTACAGAGATATAAAGCTCGCTTGGTAGCAAAAGGATGTAGCCAAAAATATGGAGTGAACTACAGCGAGACTTTTTCACCCGTTGTAAGGTACGAAACAATCCGATTAATCGCTGCATTGAGCGTAGAGCTGGGTTTACATCTCCATCAAATAGACGTCACAACAGCGTATTTAAATGGAGATCTGCATGAAGAAATATATATGAAGCAGCCTGAAGGGTTTGTGGATAGAAAATACCCAGAGCGTGTTCTAAAACTTAACAAATCTTTATATGGTTTGAAACAAAGCGGAAGGCAGTGGAACCTCAAATTAGACCAAGTTTTAAAAGGGATTGGATTTGTTCCAACCAAAAGTGACCCTTGTGTATACACGAAAAATAACAAGGGCGACATTAACATCATAGCGGTCTATGTCGACGATCTTCTACTAGCCAGCTCGAGCATAAAAAATCTCTTCGAAATAAAATCTAAAATCGCTATGGCATTTGACGTGGTCGATGGAGGCCCAGTCAACCTGTTCCTTGGAATGGAATTCCATCATCAAGAGGCGAAGGGAGAAATAAGGATAAGCCAAAAGCAATATATTAAAAATTTACTTCTTGAATACGATATGGAAAACTGCAAACCAGTTGCCACACCATTGGATCCCGGGTTTCAGATAGTATGCCTAGAAACAAGTTGCCACAAAGCAGATGCGAAAAGCTATCAATCTATCATTGGGGAGCTCATGTATCTGGCGCTGTCAACTCGCCCAGATATATTGCATTCCGTATGCAAACTCGCAAAAAAAAATAAAGATCCTCACATTGAACATGAATAAGCTGCAAAACACATACTTCGGTATTTACAGGGCACGATGGATTGGTCTCTACATTATAAGAAGAACGAAAAAGCCATAGAAGGCTATGTAGATACAGATTGGGCCGGAAGTACCGATGACAGGAAATCTTATACAGGATACTCCTTCTACTTTGCAGGATGTGCGCTCGCATGGGAGTGCAAAAAACAAGCAACGGTCGCCCTCAGCAGCACTGAAGCGGAATACATGGCAATGTCTGCAGCTGCCAAAGAAGCTGTGTTCCTGAAAAGGCTTGTTCGTGAGCTTGGCGTTTGCACCGATGATTCACCTATTCTACTCTACGGTGATAATATAGGTGCACAGTTACTGGCGAAGAACCCGTTCATCACTCACGAACATATTGACATCAGGTATCACCATATAAGGGAGCTAGTTAATAATAATGAAATCGTATTACAGTATGTAGCTACTAATAAGATGATATCAGATTTGTTAACTAAAATCCTTTGTAAGCAAAAACATTGTGAACCAACGGCCATGATGGGTCTTTATAAATAATTCTTTGTTTATCGCTTTGAGGGGACGTGTTGAAATATTCATACCTGCAAAGCGAACGCAGTAAGCATTATATAATTGTCATACTTTTAATGTCAGTCTAAATAAAACTGCTCGAACATTCGTACGTGTTTTGTTAATTTTCCGATAAGCAAAACTTAACAAAAATATCACTGTTTAAGGGGTTACACCACAGTAGAAATTTCAGAAAATTGTTTTTCTTTTTATTGGCTTAAAAAATCTTTTGAAACCTCTAGAATAAGAGGCAAACGGTTTCATACCTGCAGGAAATCGTTTTCAAAGAAATTTCTGTTGTATATTGATTGAAATCATTGAATGCACTCAATAAAACTGGGCAGCATTAATAGGCAACAGAGGTTGTGTCCAACCCTACTGAAGCTCTCTTCTTTTCCTGAGCGCCTCGCGATCAAGATATCGAGTCCCGGTCATCTCGCTACTTTTTCAAAAGGCATTTGAATTATAGCCAAATAAATGAAGTAAATAGTGCGAAACTGTTTTTATTCAACATCTCAGAAGTGGGATTTTCGAAAGGTAGAGTAAATTCGTCGATGAAATTGGATTTCATAAGTCAGGAATACTGAGAGTGTCGTGTTCACAATGTCCGAAACGGAAAATGGTGTCGAAACGAGGTCTAGTATTCAGTTTAGGCAGATTAACCTTGATAAGGTTTTACCTACCTTTAACCCTGTGAAAGGCGAAAATAGAAACATCGAGACGTGGATAAAACGCATGGAAGAATTTGGTACTCTTTACGATTGGGACGAGACGATGATGACACATCATGTTCTAGCTAATTTGGATGGCGTTGCTAGACGGTGGAGAGATTCTGTTCCGGCGGAGGAAAGAGCGTGGGTCGAATGGAAAGACCTACTGCTAGAAACCTTCCCTACACAAAAGAGTCAACTGGATCTTCGCATAAGTGCACAGGAGTATATTAAGAAGCCCGGTCAAGATATAACCGAATATTATTTTGAGAAGCTTTCAAGGTGTTTGAAAACACGAATGGATGAAAGCGAAATCATCGAGTGGATGGTACGCGGAATTAATAATCAACGCTATCGAGATTTCCTCGGACCGCTATCAAAGTATAAAAAGCCGTCTGAGCTGCTCCCAGATTTGATTGCGGCAGCGACATACATCAAGGACGTTAAGGAACGTCATGAAAGAAACAGTGACAGCAAAACTCCACACAAAACGTGTCAGCCACACTCGATTATTAGAAAAACGTTCACATGTTTTAAATGCAGTCAACCAGGCCACTATGCTCGAGATTGTGAACGACTTAAACGCAATTCCCAAGTGTCGGAATCTAAACCTGTTCTCCACGTCGAAAGCAGTTCTAGCCATAACAAGTTTATTAAAGACGCTAAAATAAACTCAAAAACAGTGAAATGCTACATCGATCTTGGAAGTAGTTATGTGACTTTGAGGAGAGGCACTGCAGAACAGTTAGGTCTTACATACTACGAAGACGATAAATTACCGAATCTCGTTGGTTATGGAAGTGGTGTTGTGAAGCCAATAGGATTACTAACGACACATATAGATATCGAGGGAGTTTCGGCATACGTAAAAATTCATGTGGTACCAGACTCAGCTCAAAACATTCCGCTTCTGGTTGGTCATCCATTCACGGAGCAATCCCATGTTATCATCACTAGTGACACAAATGGATTAATAGTGACAGAAACTGGAAACGAACTAAAGAATATGGAAATTGGGAGTGATGCTGGTGGTAGTACAAAACTCGTTGTGGCGTGTTCGGACGTGATCCCCGCAAATTATCTCGGGCATGTCGCAGTTGTGACGGATGCGTCAAACGTCAGCTGCTACGTTGAAGGAGGGATACGAGACGGAGGGGGCTTATTGATTCCACGATGTCTCATAGCAACAGACGACGATGGAAAAACATTCCTTCCAATTTTGAATGTGACAGATAAAGACGTCACGGTTCGTGCGGGGCAAATGTTGGCGAAGGGTAACGATTTCGCAAGTAATTTGGATGCAATCAGGACGTATAGGGAAGTCAACAAAGATGACGTAACTGTTACCGAAATTAATACAGATGTGAAGGAAAGTGACCTGAACAAACTATTGAATTTAATTAATAACAATAAGAGTTTAATCGCAAAAAATATCTTTCAGGTGGGCTGCAGTAGCGATGTGGAGATGTCCACCGAGGTCACGACAGAAAAACCAGTTTGCTACAGGCCATACCGACTCTCTTATGTCGAAAGAAAGAACGTGCAAGAGATGGTCGACGATTTGAAAGCGGCTGATATAGTAGAAGATAGCACCTCACCATATGCCAGTCCCATACTGCTAGTTCGAAAAAAAAACGGGTGAGATGAGGCTATGTGTCGATTACAGGGGGTTAAATAAGGTTAGTGTAAAAGAGAAATTTCCATTGCCGCTTATAGATGATCAGCTCGATCAATTACATAATAAACGATATTTCACGAGTTTGGATCTCTTTAGCGGATACTATCAAGTACCGATAAGTAAAAGTTCTCGTAGTAAGACAGCGTTCATAACCCCAGATGGGCATTATCAATTTAAAAGAATGCCATTTGGGCTGTGCAATGCGCCTGCAGTCTTCCAGAGGTTAGTCAACACGATTTTGAGAAAGGTTCCAAACAATGCCGCAATGGCTTACTTAGACGACATAATTATTGCAAGCGATACCATCGAAGATGGACTGGATAAGTTACGTGATATTCTCAAGATTATTGAGCTCTCCGGATTAACGATTAGATTAGACAAATGCTACTTTTTGTGCGAAAAGATTGAGTATTTAGGTTTTAAAATTTCGTTAAATACAATAGAGCCAGGAACCAGGAAAATCGAAGCTATACGCAGCTTTCCAATACCTACAGATATCCGACAAGTCCGAAGTTTTGTTGGATTGTCAAGCTATTTCCGTAGGTTCGTAAAACAGTTTGCAAGTATTATCAGACCATTAACAGATTTGTTAAGCAAAAACACTTCGTTCGAATGGAGTGAAACTCAGCAAAGAGCTTTCGATGAAATCAAGAAAGCATTGACTAACTACCCTGTGCTTAGAATTTATAACCCGTATGCAAATACAGAGGTTCATACGGATGCAAGTTCCTCGGGAGTAGGCGCTGTTCTCTTGCAGGAGCAAAGTGATGGAAAATTCCATCCAGTAGCCTACTATAGCAGAAAAACGTCCAAGGAAGAGTCTAAATATTCATCAATAGAAGTGGAAGCACTTGCTATAGTAACCGCGTTAGAGAAGTTTAGGGTATATCTTATTGGGATTAGCTTTGTAATAAGGACTGATTGCAATAGCCTAAAACTTTTAGACGGGAAGAAAGATTTGAATCCCAGAATTGCACGATGGTTCATGAGGCTGTCCGAATTTCAATATACCATCGAATATTATAAAGGTAGCCGAAATGTTGTTGCCGATAGCTTGAGTAGAAATCCTGTTTGCGCCCCGGAGGAGACTAGTCCTGCTAGTTTGCACGTTTTCGGTATTACAATTACTACAGATTGGGTGGCTGCAATGCAGAGACAATGTCCAGAAGTATTGGAAGTAAGAAATAAACTCGAAGCCGGGGACGCCCAAACTCATGAAAAATGTACGATGTGCCGGGAAAGAGTTTATAAAACTACCAAAAATAAATGGAGGCTGTATGTACCGTTAGAACTCAGACAGGAACTTATATCTGAAGCTCATAGAAGTTTAGCCCATTTGGGTATCGTGAAAACTTTACATAAGCTCAAACAATGCTATTACTTTCCCAAAATGCAGGAACAAGTAGCGAAATATATCAATCGGTGCATAAATTGCTTGTATTATAAGACACCTGCTGGAAGGCAGCCAGGATTTTTGCATCCCCTCGACAAAGGTGGCTACCCGTTTCATACTGTACATGCCGACCACTTAGGCCCATTTAATAAAACTAAAAGTGAAAACAAGTATGTTTTCGTTTTGATAGATGGCTTTTCAAAATATGTTTTTTTAAAATCAGTTTACAATGTTGACACTAAGGACGCAATATTGTGTTTTAATGAGTTTATATCTCACTATGGGAAGCCTGTGCGAATAATTACCGATCGTGGCACCGCGTTTACTGCTCGAAAGTTTGAAGAGTATTGCGATAATTTTCAAATTACTCATGTGAAAATTGCCAGTCATACTCCCAGGGCAAACGGACAGGTCGAGCGTTTAAACAAAAGCATTGTAGCTTCCCTTGGATCTATATCAAAAGGACTTGATTGTACGGACTGGGATAAGAAACTTGGGGAAGTGCAATGGGCACTTAATAATTCTGTTCAGCGCACAACCCAGCAAACGCCATCCAGCTTAATATTCAGGTATCAATGTGTAGGCTTTCATGATAATCCGCTCACTAGAGAGATCCAAACGTTAAACACTGAAATAGAAAACAGGCCGCTTAATCAGAATGTGCAGTCGTTGTTAGAAAAAAATCGCGATGTTATGAAACTTCAATTTGATAAATCTAGAAAAAAACCACCGCAGTTAGCTGCCGGGACACTGGTATTGGTGAGGGCTGAAGCTCCGTCTACAGGAGAAAGCCGTAAACTTAGACCTCGCTTTAAGGGCCCTTATCAAGTTGTCAAGGTTCTCGAGAACGATCGCTACGTAATCAAAGATGTTGACGGGGAACAGCAATCTAGTCGTGTCTTCGAGAGCGTGTTTCCCATCGATAAATTGAGGCCCATCTCGAATGATTGAAGTAATAGATTCAACAATGTAAAGCCTCACTGAACTTCGAGTTAAAATTTAATGTTAGATGATTTTTGAGTTGTTATTCCATTAATTTTGAAATTATGATTTTATTTAACATGATTGAACTTTTCCATGTTTCAAGTAACATTATGATGAACTTAGACTAAGATGAAATTGTATATAATTTGTAACAATAATTTGTAAAGAGAAGCGAGCATGACGAGGACGTCATAGGATCCAATAGCGTGGCCGAGCTGTTGTATATTGATTGAAATCATTGAATGCACTCAATAAAACTGGGCAGCATTAATAGGCAACAGAGGTTGTGTCCAACCCTACTGAAGCTCTCTTCTTTTCCTGAGCGCCTCGCGATCAAGATATCGAGTCCCGGTCATCTCGCTACTTTTTCAAAAGGCATTTGAATTTTAGCCAAATAAATGAAGTAAATAGTGCGAAACTGTTTTTATTCAACATTTCGAGCACTTTTTCGACTCTTCCCGACTGCTCGAAAATGACTACCTACGATAGATACGACACCTGCTCATTGGGTACAGCATTATGTCTTATCATACGATTTCCAACTTCTCTAATACACTAATATAAGTCGTTAGAAACATTTTTAAGCATGTTGAACACGAAGTTCAATAGTACAGTGTCCTTTGATGTTGAGAGAAGACGTAAATTTTGCGTGGAAGTTATTCGAATTACGATTTTCTTGCAGTGCTAATTTCTCACACGTTATTTGTAGCTTTTACATTTATGTGAGTTACAATGAGTGAAAAGAAAGTGTATGCAAGCCTTAAAAGCTCAAAAATATCGTATAAGACGCGGCGACGGACCAATGTGACGAAACGACTACCGTTGAACAGATATAAGGCGGAGGAAGATTCGGCCGGTGTCAGCGCTTTGGCAAAAAAATTGAAAGTGGATTCTGACGTTATCGATGTATAAAGTAAATTTGGTTATTGATTGAAGGTAAAAAAAATTAAATGATCAAAATTTTTTATTTTATCATACTTGAAACACGAGTCAAAACTTTAAACGCGTTTTTCTCGAAACACGTTTTTTCAAATCGGCACGCAGCATAACTCAAACAATTTTCTATTTTTTCACTCCAAATTAATATCACGTCTTTAAAACAACATTCCGCGTAGAAATACGTAGCCGATATTCAATAAGTAAATATCTCGACTTTTTAGCTACAAATAAGTGCCGGTTTTTTTTAAGGAAAACGCACTTTTTTTTCAAATGCTCGCCAATTTTACAAAAATAAATATTTTCAAAATCCCCTACGTATTTCTTTAGCTATACTAATGTTCTTTAAGAATTTTTTTTTTATTTTGTTCCAGATTAATTTTTGGTGCACTTCTACTGCGTGCCGCGGAGCCCCTCCAAAAAAAACCGTTCCGCAGAAACGGCTGTTGGGCAGCCATTTTGTAATATTTTTTATTTAACCAATTTTTTTAAAAAACTTCAAAACATACTTAACCAACATCCTTAAAGAGAATTACTTTTTTACTTCTACTTCCACTTAAAAAAAAATCGCAGAAAAACGTTAAATTTTCGCTCTCTACTGTGGTGTAACCCCTTAAGAATTTTTAAATCACCCTTTGAAGAATTTTGTAAGCTTTTGTTTTTATAATAATTGTTTTTTTTAGCTCGTTCTATCGTATTTTTACGATATTTCGGCAAATTAACTAAAATAAATGAAACTCTTAAGAAAATATTAAGTTAAATATTCATGTGCCCAACACAGGTTTTTTCGATTTGTGAACCTCCATAAAATTAGGCCACGAGCCGCCTCTGTTCACACCCTGAACTGTTCGGCTCTTGATGACTCTAAGAATTTCCTTCGCGTGGACAATGAGACATGAGCATTTATTGGAAATTGAAACACCATTGATAATTAAACAAAATATTGTAATCCGCGACGATATTTCACCGCATGAAAGACAATCTTCAACTTTATGATTTCTAGCTTCGGATCAAAGCTATGAGGTTTTCAAATTTTTTACAAGAATTTCATCCAGAAGCTTGAGTGATATTGCTATTGAAACTTGCTGGACGATTTTGAAAGCATAAAAAAATTGCATAAAGGTACTTGTTAAAATTCGCAATTAGTCGCTGAGTCTACTAATCAGCCATCACGTGTAAATTTATAAAAGTAATTCAATCTTCAATTTCTAGCCAAATTAGTTTGCAATGAAACATTACTCATAAAATTTTGATTTTTCAAATTGTGCAAAATACATTTTGTAATCAGATCAACATTAAATTCAAATCAAGTCAATATGATTTCTCGATTACAACAGACTGTGTACTTAGCATTTTTTTACATCGGATATTCATTCTACTAAATTTGAAATATTTGCAAGTGCAATTCTAGCATGTAAGCACTTTTATATCTATAAAATAAGTGATATTCAGTTAAATAAATCACTAGTTTTTGGGAAAGCAATAAGTTAAGTCTTTGTTTTTACTCTTGCTGAGACTGACAAGACGTTGCTTTCAACAACACTCAGTTGCTTTGGTCGTGCACTAAGGCAACATTTTCTAAGATTGTATAGATTGTGTACCTAAACAATCAGTCGCGGATAATTTCACCGCTATAACCAATTCATACAGTTCACTGATTTTTTACTAGTGCAACGTTGAACGGATTGTATAGATATTGTACCTAAACAATCGTTCGCGAGCGGCTTTTATTGCTATAGAAAAAAAAGTACTAAATACTGTGCCATTTCATACTACTTTAGTTACATCCAATTTACTTTATGGCTTTGTTTCACTAGATGCCACAAACTAAAGATGAATGGATTGCAGTTAACGTGGGTTTTGGAAAACGCTGAAATATTCCCAACTGCATCGGTGCGATGGATGGGAAACACGAAAAAACATCCGTAAACCGCCAGAAACGGGCTTGTATTATTTCAATTATAAAAAAAGTTTATTTGCTATAGATGATGCAAATTATCTGTTCATTGTGGTCGAAGCCTGAGCAAACGGACTAGTATCTGATAGTGGGATTGTATCAAATTTAAATTTTTTTGAAAAAATTAAAGAATATAGCCTAAAAATTCCTCTGTCAAATAGGTTAGCCGGTACAAATACCAAGCTGCCATTTGTTTTTGCTGGCGACGACGGCTTCCCTTTACAAGAAAACTTAATGAAAAAAACTACAAAAAAACTTAATGAGTAGAGACAATTTATCGGACGAAGAGGCAATTTTCAATTACAGACTGTCAAGAGCTCGCAGAATCATCGAAAACGCTTTCAGGATTTTGTCGTCTCGCTTTAAAGTCTTTAATCTACAATAAATATACATCTTGATAAAGCGGAAGTAATTGTCTTAGCGTGTTGCTATTTGGATAGTTTTTTTAAGGCAACGGAAACGGGTACAGTATTTACAAGCAAGAAGTATTAAAGTAGAACACGTCGAAAGTGGAATAATTCAGGCAGGAACCTGGCTATTAATTAATTCACAGCTGAAAAGTTTGAATCTCACTCAAGCTACAAACTCATCGCCGAGCGCAGAACATATACGTCAGCACTTTTGTCGATATTTCAACAGTGTAGGGGCAGTGCCATGGCAAAATTTGGATTAAAAATAGTAATATGATTTTATTATAAAGTATTTTTGTATGTTTATTAATCTAAACTAATCTAATTAATATGAATATATTTAAAAGATGTGTTATACATTACGAATATTGAATATACGAGGGTTGGTCCAAAAGTAATGCTAATCAATATAAACCAAGGTGATTAAACTTAAAAAAATATTCATTTTTCAACATAGTCTCCTAACAAGTTAAAACATTTAGCCCATCTTTTTTCCAAACCCAAAATACCCTTAGAAAAAAATTATTTAACGCTACTCTCCCAAAACGACTTAACAGCGGCCATCTCTTCGCTATCATCTTCAAATTTCTTGCCCCCAAATTTCTTGCTCCTTGAGCTGAGGAAAGAGGTAGAAGTCACTGGGAGCTAAATCTGGCGAATAGGGCGGATGTTCAAGCAGTTCGAATCCTGTTTTTTGAATTGCAGCCATCGAAACTGCAGCCTTGTGAACTGATGTATTGTCCTGATGAAACAGAGCTACAGCTCGCAGTTTGCCGCATTTTTATTCCTTAATAGCCTCCCGCAATCTTCTTATTTGGTCTGGGTAGTAAGAGCTTGATATAGTGGCTCCTTTTTCCAAATATTCCACCACAATAATTCGTTCCGCGTCCCAAAAACTGATGTCGTAACCTTCTACACCGAGCTCGACACTTTGAATTCCTTCGGCGTCGGTGAAGATGGTCGCTTCCACGACTTCGATTGCTGTTTGGTTTCTAGATCAAAATCGTGGATTCAGATCTTGTCCATGATTACGAAACGTGACAAAAACTTCTCCAGATCTAGCTGGATCTTTTCAAGATTCACACTCGAAATGTCGACTCGTTTCTCCTTTTGCTCGTCGGTTAACATTCTCGACACCCAACGCACAGAGACCTTCTTCGTACGTAATTCGTTGGCAACGATTCTTTGAACACTACCATACAAGATCCCTGTGACCTCAGCTACATGCCTGATGGTCACTCTTCGATCTGCCAACACGATATATTCGACTTTTTTCAAGTTGTCTTCAGTGAGGGACGTGGATGGACGTTCTTTGCGGTATTCATCTTCAGTGGATGTTCTTCCCAGCTTGAACTCCTTAACTCAGCGTGCGACGGTGGAATATGGAAGAGCAAAGTCTCCTAATGTTTCCACCAAGTCGCTGTCTATGTCTTTGGTAGATTTTTTTTCAAACACAGGTACTTAATGTCAGCTTTAAATTCGTTTTTTCCATGTATCTCCAGTACAAATCAAAACACAAATCATTGAATATCTCGAAAGTACTAAAATGTAGGTAGAACGTTTATGCAAATCAGGGCAGAGCACACCAGAAATAATATACCGACTGACTGGAATGAACTGACAGGAACGAGGCTGTATCGTGAGTGGCGAGCTAAATTAGACTTAAACCCAACGGACTCAAGCCAAATGGAATCAAGCAGTTTGGACTGCTCGTGAGTGGGGGGCCTTTAAATATTTAGTGGAGGGTGAAGAATTTAAGTTGAATATTATATTACCAAACCAAGACACTGGTTTAACTAGGTCGCACAGCAAAATTTTACAAAAGTTCTGAAAAAAGTGTCTAATTTGTGGAGGCAACTTCCACAAGATAATTTGCATCTTTTGTGACTTCCTTGATCATTTATAGGCAAATGAATCCTGCTCATCATGGAAAGAGGAGTTGGCGATTAATGACGTAGCTTACTACAAAGTTAGGATAATCATAAAAGTCCCTAATAAATTTAAGCAGAGCTTAGTGAATTTCCTTCAGTGCTTGAAAATAGCACACAATCAACCTGGACTGCACAGACACCATTTAATTTCTCACTTACAAAAAAAAATGTTCTGAAGTACTGAGAGCACAAAAAGTCCTGAAATCTAATAGAAAGAACCTAGACTTTAAGACTAGAAGCTGAAATATTTCAACAGCTAAACTATTGTGTCTACTTGTTGGTGAAAAGGTTATTGAATTTAATACATGTGAACTCTCCGCTGGAGATAATGGCGATGACTTTTATTAACCTAAGAAAAAATTTTTCCAAATTTACTGCATTTACTGGCCCCAGATATGAATTAGGACTTTTATTTTTCGGTTATAAATAAATTTATTTTGTCCCCATTCAAATTAGGCAAACTTATCATAGATGGGAATCTGCCATGAAAAGCTGTTGAGGTGGCCACCAAGACAATCCAAAAGGAAAAAAGCTTCTTAACTTCTTTCTATAATATGATCTATTTTAACTGGGAAGAGGCCGGGTAAAGGAGGTACTTCCACTCCTAACATAGCAATAGGAAATTTCATGCCTAATAATATTAAATGTAGTACAATTATTAACCATACTAGAACAATTAATACATATTATGTTCCGAACAAAACTCAAGTCAAAGCCAAAGATAAATATTATTTCAAAAAAACAAATTCAAGTATCATCCAAAAACACAGTTTCTCTGGTAATTGGTGCTCTAGAATTTAACGGATTTGAAAATATTGTAGTCAAAACCAGGTCAGTAGCTCCAGCTTTACACACACAAATGAAAGCTGGTGGAATGATTTGGAGCACAAAGAAGACTTTTCTCGGGCTATTCAAAAGTTTGATGAAGATGGAGGTCTTTTCTAAATATTTATGTGTATTTTAACCCCCGCTAGACACACCTGGGTCTTTGGTGTCCGGCCGTTTTTGAAAATCGTCAGGGCGCACAGGTACGTCAATATTTCGGGTTCTAACCTCCACTTAAAAAATTGTACTTGGATCCAGAACTGGCGTAGTGAACGTCACGCTCGGTCCTCCGTTCTTCGTGAATTGCTGAGCTGTCAAAGTTGGCTGCGGACACCAAAGACCCATGTGTGTCTACGGAAGCATAAAAGTGTGCATTTTCTTCGAAGCTTTTCTTCGGTATATTAGATCAAGCGGTAGTTAATTGTAACATTTTGTACAATTTTAATGAAGCGAACACTGCATTGGGAAGATATAAATTTATTGAAACGTTAGCAATTAGTTTAACGAGCGAAGAAATAAAAATTTGCGAAGAACACAAGCTTCATGTATGCAATGAATGCATTTTGTAATTTTGTTCAGTTACTTTATTTATTTTAATAAGAATAAGTGTAAGTAATAATAAATAACACAAAAACGTATAAAACTTTGAGTTACATTACTTTCAAACCAAAAATTGTAATTTCAAACGAATTTTCGACTCCAACAAAATTGTACTTTTTCTCTTGTCATAATAATTATACTTTTTTCGAAGTTTCATTATGTCCTTTTTTTTTCTTTCATCTACTATATGTCGAGAAACATTTCGTACACTAGAATTTTCTTAAACTTATTTAACAAAAAGCTATGATGTTTTAAGTGAATACGTGTATTTCTCGTGTTTTGTGTCGATTTCCATTAAATAACAATAATAAAAATTCATATATATCCATCACCTAATGCACGCTCTTTTTCTATAGATATCGATCTACCTTCATGAATTTTTTCAGATTTTAGAACGATTCGAAGTGTGGTAAAAAAACGGCAGGACTCCATAGACCCAGGTGTGTCTAGGGAGGTGCTCGAATTGTAGTGTGTCTGGGGAGGGTTAAATAGTAAATTTTATTTCAATCGAGTCATTGGTTTGTAAACTATCGTCTACCAACTCAATCTGGAAAAAAAAGTGAAGTTCCTCACCAAACAAGAAAAGTCGGCTCAAACCATAATGGAAGAGATAGCATCCGTGTACCGGAACTTTGGTCCAGGTTAAGCCATGTCTTTTCAAACAAGTAAGGGACTCACTTGAAGACGACTCATGACCAGGACGGCAATCGAATTGACCACTCCAGAAATTGTGCAAAAGGTCGAAGAGAATATTGGAAGATTTTATACTAAAGAAGAAACAGCTCGAAAGAATGGTTGAACCATCAGATACAGCTATTTTAAATATTCTTTACGATCATCTTGGCATGATTAAAGTCAGTGCATGGTGGATGCCAAAAATACTCGCGCCGCCTTAAAAACAACAGCGCGTGGAGTGCTGTCGCGCTTTTTTTGACGTCTATAATGAAGACGAGGATAGAGTATTGAGTCGAATCGTCACTGGACACAAAACTTGGATTCACCATTGTAACCCTGAGTCCAAACTAGACTCTATGCAGTGGCACAAAAAAACACACACCTCCCAAGAAGTTCAAGGTGTCACAGTCTCCTGGAAAAAGACTCGGAAGGGATCCTGTTGTATATCTTCAAAACCCCCTTGATGAGCAACCCCACTTAATATATTCCAAAGCTCAATTTTGACCGGCACATGGCGCTTGTAACCGCTAAGACTTCTCGTTTGACGGCTTTTATCTTAAGATCTTCCGCTTTTGCTATTAGCGTCTCTACTTCTTTTCATTTCTTTTTTCCACTTTTTCGTAGCATCTTAGGATATTGTTGTCAAGTGTTGTCCTCCCGTCAAAAATATCTTAATAGTGCGGTAAAATACGTTCAGCGTAAGTTTACTCGCTCTTACTTAATTTCTTTTATCCTATAATTTTGGATAAATTTTCCTACAAATTTGGAGTGTAGCACCCCTTGACAATTCAATGCTAGCACAAAGGTTTCATTTCTTCCTCGATTTGTGAGCACTGTAGTAACTATGCGTGTTCCCTGTTTCGCAACATTTCCCAAGCAAATTGGGAAATACTGGAGTATTATTAGCCAGTTGACACAAGCAGGCGAAAACACAATGTAGTAGGCAAAATGTGTTAATGGATTTTCTATAAATGGATCATTAATTTCTGTTCCTGGATTTGTCGCCGAAGAATGTTACTATCATTACTTTGCAACAATAAAACCAACATCACCCGATAATTTCATAAAGCATTCGAGCAAAGTGATTGTACAACATAACACCTGACAGCTTTGGGCAAATGAAGTAGTGGTAATTATAGCCAATCTGAAAACCAGGATTTCGCCAGGTGTCGACAAATTAACATCCGAAGATGGCAAAATGCTTAAGAAAGATAAAAGGCTGCTTCATTTCCATCTTGCCCTAAATGGTCACGAATAGCACCAATTTTCAAGGAAGGTAACCCTACGGATCTCTCAAATTATCGGTCAATCGCCGTTAATAGTGAAATGAGCAATCAATGCATCATCAATTTCAATGCAACATCATTTTCAGCACCTATTCAGTACGGTTTCTAAGAACAAAGTCATAAAATAGCTGCCACATTAGAAGCGGTTCTATTTATAAATTCATTGGATAAAGGTAACTGTGCAGAAGCCTTCTTTTTTTATCTCGAGAAGACCTTCAGCACTATTGTACACAGAATTCTGCTCCAAAGTCTGAAAAATATAGCATTTGCAAGAAGTTTAAATCGATGATAAAAGATGATTTACTGGATAAGCGGATTCTGACAAAACAATCACAGTGCATCAGTCAGGAACGTTTAATCAATACAGGCATCCCGCAGGGATCAATACTTGGACCAGTTCAATTCATTCAGTATATGAGCAGCATCCAGCATTCTGGCGAATCGGAAGATACTTATAAGTATCTGATAAGAAAATATGGGTCCTTGTAACTCAATACTATATTACTGATTTTTAATGCTTATATACTATCAAGTATCACATACGGAATTTTTTTATGCAGTCGGACATCAAAACAAAACATCAAGTTGATTGGGAGGCTTAATGCCGACTCTAACACAAACAGTGTCTGTATAAGTATTACCCAAACTGAATTGTTGAAGATCAATCAATTGATTAATTTTAAGAGGGGAAATACTACGGAACAATTGGAAATGTTCAAACATCCCCGGACTATGTTGGAGATAGCTAACCGGGGAACCATGACACCTAGAAACCTATCTATTGTGACTTCAAAAACAGATCGACTTAATATGGACCCGATACAGTAGGCTATCACATTATATAATTCATTGCCTAATTCGGTAAATCGACGAATAGCATAATGGAGTTCAAAGAGAACTCTAAATCACACACCAAAAACACCAATCCTAACAAAAATATAGCTGTAAAAAAACAAACACACAATGGAGTCAGCTTCAATGCAGAGCCTCTTCTTCCTAAGCCGCTTAGTCAAGAAACAACCAATTAGAATTATCATAATCCTCCGAAAGGCAGTAGGATAGGAAGAGACTCTAAAACCACACTCTCGACACATTTAATTAAGGGGAAAAAATATTTAGTGGTAAAAAGAGAACATAAATAGGATAAATGGAGAATAAAGGCAATAAGATAGAGTTAGTTGATGGGAAGTTAGTGGAAAACAGGGCTGTGAAGTCGGAGTCGGAGTCAGGAGTCGGAGTCGAGGAGTCGGAGTCGAGGATTCGAATAATTTTTAATACAGTAGGAGTCAGAGTCGAATCTAATTTTCATCAGCCGACTCCGACTCTGAAATTCATCACCAAGCCTAAAAATTTGTGGACGATTTTTCAATTTCTGGCTGGATTGGGAATAGTGATGGGTCGCTCATGAGCGAGTCAATCAAAAAGAACGACTCTTTTGAAGGAGCTGTGTGAGTCAACTCTTCAACTCTGAGCGACTCAGCTCTTCGACTCTTTTGAAAGAGCTATGTGAGCCATCATTTAGAATAGCTCCGCACACTTCATACCTTCACTTTAGTGGCAATAGCGATATTGCGGAGCCACTCAAATAACCACCCGACCAAATAAAGCTTATGCATATACACACGGCAATACTTCATTAGACTACCGTGTATACTTGAAGCGAAATCTATGCTATTCTAACGTCGGAACACGAACATATGTATACGACTATCGTATTGCATAGTGAAAAGAGTCGCTCCGTTGAATGAACACTGTGCGAGTGAGGAATAAAAGAGTCGCTCCGTTGAATGAACACTGTGCGAGTGAGGAATAAAAGAGTCGCTCCGTTGAATGAACACTGTGCGAGTGAGGAATAAAAGAGTCGCTCCGTTGAATGAACACTGTGCGAGTGAGGAATAAAAGAGTCGCTCCGTTGAATGAACACTGTGCGAGTGAGGAATAAAAGAGTCGACTCCGTTGAATGAAGAACTGTGCGAATGATGGATACTGATCGTGTGCGGTTATTGATGGCGACATTTTGTGAACACACAGTATGCGTTTACGTGCGTATATTTTGCTCTGGTTCACGAGTATTTTAGTAGCCAAATGTTGGCTATTAGGCGGTGCAGTTCATAGGTAGATTTTAGAGATGAAGCGTATACACTAGAACAGGTATATGGAACAGGTTCGTATAGAATATTTTCGTTCTTCAAAAAGTTTTTAGGGCAAAGGTAGTTGAAATCGGACAAAATCGGCCTATTTGGGGTTAAGGTGGTTTGGGACATAACGGGCCAAGACCTATTGCTACGATGCAAAAATTTCGGTTTTGTAGGGGAGTAAGGGGTTTTTTGGCCATAGTTTGGCAAATACTGCCTTTAGGACGCTTTCAATGATTGGAAGTGGTCGGGGAGTACAATAGTGATATTTCAAAGGCAAAAAAAAATTTTGATAGGGGAAATTGGGCAAAAACGTTCATTTTTCCAAAATATTTTTTTTTTACTAGCATGAATTTGGGGACCTTTTTGAATTGTTTCGGGCGAAATTTCCATACAAGTCTGGGAAAAAGCGGACTAGTTTCGAAGATACGGCAAAATGAAATCTGACGGAACACCGTCCGAAAAAATTTTGGTAGCAAAATAACGGCAAAATTACAACAAAAACAGAGGCAAATGGAATACGTAGAGCTTAAATTAAAGTTTGATGCTATTAACAGGTGGAGCTCTACGTAATCTATGCTTGTGCGCATTCAAGAAGTAAAAGAGCCACTATTAGCCACCTTAGGTGTCCTGAACTAAAATCTACCAACTCCTTCTTCTGATGAATGGAATATTATGAAAACAGCCCCTGATATATTGAGCATCTTCAATGAGGCTACTCTAGAAATAAGCAGTGAGAAAACAGTATCGATTTCTAAAATATATATTATTATATCAACGATTATAAGCTACATTTCAAAACTCTGTCTGAACGAAAATAAAACTGCTGATGTACGCAGTTTTTTAAATGTGATCCAAAGAGAACTTTCAAACAGATTTAAATTATATAAAGAAAATATGTTTTGCCTAGAGAGCGTTCTTTTAGATCCACGATTTAAAAGACTAGCATTTGAAAATGAATCCACGTACAAACTTGCTTGTATACATCTAGTTTCGGTACCCACAGCACAAGGAACGCAAAATTCGCTATGGCGAAAATTTGATGACAAAGTCAATAGTGTAAGAACCCAGCAAAGCTATGTAGCTGCAGGCATTAACGAAATGGATAAGTATTTACAACATGTAAATATACCCAGAACTGGTGACCCTCTCAATTGGTGGAAGGAAAAGAAAGATTTACATCCCAGAATCTGGAGATAGTGAATCAACGATTGAGTAGAGTGGCCACTTATATGGAAAGATTTTCAGATATGATTTTATGGTTTATTTTTAAATTTATATTATATGCTATATTATATTTTTAAAGTAATGTTATATTAGGTTTAAGCTTATTATTACTAATAAAACAACAAAAAATAGCAATTTACTTTATACTTTTGCAACCATAAAAAAGTTGCTTGAAGTGGCTCTTTTGAGTGGCTCTTAAAGAGCGACTCTTTAAAGTGAGTGAGTTTTACGGAGCTGGCTCACTTCAAAGAGTCATTTTGCCCATCACTAATTGGGAAGAAGCTAAAAAAAAACTTCTAGAGTTGCTTTATCAACCTTATATAATGACGAAAGAATTTCAAGCAGATAGCCTTACACCTGGTTTTTTTTTCAAAAAATGGAAAAGTCTTATCTTCCGCATTTCAAAAATGAAGGGAAACTTGGTCGATGCATTAAAAAATTCACTTCTTCGTAAAGAAATTTGTCTCTTAGATAGTGCAGTCCTTTTAGCTGCTATATATGTAGATTCTTCAGTCCGGGTTATCCTGATAGAAGACCAACAAGCGCGTTTTAAAATTGCGTTATGCGAATTAGCTATTCGTATGAAAGGATTGCATACGGAAAGTGAAGCCATGGCTAGACCACAGCAGGGAACCATTCAGTCGTCGTCACTTCCACCAAGTAGAAAAATATTTTGACGAACAAGAACTAGCAAAGCGGCAGTACTTAAGCTTGGAAAACAGTAGCGAAGGAAGAAATTCATCGCAACTGGAAGCTTTCAAATTGGATTTTTATAGAGCACTGAATTATGTTGAGAAGTTGTATTTAGGGAACGCTTGTTTTCTGCCCTTAGAATAATTAAATAGGATTTAAGAGGAGTGGTGAAGCCAGATCTGATTGAAGCAATAGTATTTTTAGAACTAGCTCTAATTAAGTGTTTTTGTGTTTTAATATTAGTGTGTGAAACGTAATAGGATTTTTTTCTATTTAGAATAAATCTCTTTGAAAATACAGCGTAGAGTTTATAATTTGATGTTACTAAAGGAAACAAACTAGTAGGAAAATATGATTTCATTGTAAGAGAAAAAACGATTTTAACCTTCTGGCCTTGACTTTATATTAGAGCTACGAATGTTTGGAGTAGAAGTACGGAGTTGGAGTCGTAAGTTTGGAGTCGGAGTCGTTACTCGGGAGTCGGACTTGCAGATGTTAGAAGGCTTATCATTGGAGTCGGAGTCGCAAGTTTTTCTTCCCGACTTCCCTGGTGGGAAACATGAAAAAAAGCATGGAAAGAAGAAGAAGAAGGTCTTTAATAATATAAATAAAAATTAATTGAAATGAAAATTAATTTAAGGAAAAAAAAAACGAGAGAAACTGCTTTCCAGACAGCAACAGAGTGCTGTGATGAGGGATGCATAAATTTATAAAATTCAAAATCGGTAATCGGTAAAACTAGTAGAAAATAGTACTAATTTACTTTACATTGTTCTAGTGTGATTCTTCAGCAGCCTTTTAAAAACGGGAAAAAAATCTTCAAAACATTCTTCAAAAAGTTAGGTTATTTGTTGAAGATTTCCATAGCTCTAATAGAATCTTTATGTTTTCTAATCGTTCTAACGATATCAAACCTGAGATTATCTTGAAATCTTGTGTGACAGCCGTGATAATCAAAGTATCTTATTGCAGATATCGAAGATTTTATATTTTTATTGGGTATTTTATATATTATCTTAGCTATTTCCATAAATATGATATCCCTTACATTGCATTTATCTGTTTGTATAGTATTTCACTTGGAGTCATTCTATCAAGTCCATGTACTGCCTTAACTAGCCTATTGAGTATTCTATAAATTAAGTCAATATTCATATCTGAAGTTTGACTCTAATTCAATATACCATAAGTAATTTTACACAGTAAAAAAGAGTTGTAGATCATATTTTTCATGTTTAAATCCAAGTAATATTTCATTCTGAACAGCCTAGCCCAGAAAACCAACTTAGATTTCACATTACTTATGTGAGGAGACCAAGGTAATCTATCATCAATAATTAGTCCTAAATATTTAGATCTAGCCACGCTTTGTATCTCGTTTCCATGTATTCTGATGTTAAGGCAGATCTCACTTTTATTAATCTGCTAGAAAACCATGTAACTAGTTTTACAGGTATTGATTGTAGGCCTGTTTCCCAAAAGCCAGGATCCATAAACAATTAAATCATTATTCATTTGTTGCTTCAGAAGTTCAGCAGAGGTGGCAGAGAGTAGCAAAAGAGTATCAGCATAAATAATATATTTTCTGCTTAATGTATCGAGTGCAATTAAAATTGACACCGATTGTACTTTCTCTTATTCCAATGTTAGTAGATACTAGGCCGATGTGTTTGAGGAAGCGACGTAAAATGATATGCTAAACAAATCACTGTAAAATAGGATTAAGTATTTAGATTGAGTGTTTCTAAGTCAAAAGCTCTCAAGTAGAGGAACTTAATTTGTTTCGCATTATTTGCACAAAAATTAAAACTAGATCTATTAAATCTTAATCTTAGGACAGACGACTACTTATTGGAATTGTAAATCCTATTTTACAGTCGGTCAGGTTCTAGAGCTTTTCAGCTTTATGTTTCATACATCAGCCATGTTGCGAAGGTATAAGGATAAGAAGCAGATATACCGATTACATGTCAAACATGTAATCGGTATATCTGCTTCTTATCCTTATACCTTCGCAACATGGCTGATGTATGAAAATCCATTAGCCACTTCGAAGATTTTCAGGTAAGTATACTAGCTTTAGCCACTGTCAGTATTTATTTTATACGTTTGTGCGTCAAAACTAATAGTTCGCTAACAAAATGGGCGCATAAAATGCGCGAAATTTGCATTTTCTTTTAGCAGAGAGGAAATGGTCGTGTCAGGTGCTGAAGCCAGTAAAATTATTGCTTCAAAAATCATGAAATCCAGAATGCTTCTCAAAACACACCCATACTCACCGCGCCAAATCATCCCATGCACCCGTGAATTGCATCGTCATCGTGCTATGCCCTCCACCAACGACGGCTGCTGCTCCAACTGAACCCTGTGTCGAATACTGATTAGCACCCGGAAATCCTATCGGTGGTCCCATTGGAGGCCCCATCGCACAAGCACCAGCCTCATTTTGCATTTGTTGCTGTAGTTGTTGCTGCTGCCCCCATTGTTCCAATGCCGCCATTGTTTGCGCCAGTCGATATCCTGATGCGCACAAATTGTTGAGGACCTGTTGAAAGCGTCAAAAATATTCGATCAATTCAGCCAAACCTACCGGCACAATGACCTGTTGCTTACCTGTAAATAATTCAGCCATGCTCCTAAGCATTCACTCACGGCAGCTTTGCCTGATCCCTGCGATGAACTCGAGCTTGTCGACGGCGAACTTGACGATCCGCTACTGTACGAAAGCGCTCCCGATCCTAGCGAGCTACGAGGTGTTATGGGCGGATGCTGAACACCCGTTTCATCCTGATCACTCATTTCTTCGAATCCAAACCGAATAAATCTCAGTTTTCAGACACCAAACATTTCACCTAGTTCAATTTTTTGCCATCTACCGCACAATTTCCAACGATTTACACCTGAAATCACACCACGAAACACCGAACAGGACGATTTGTTTACAATTTTTGACACTTTCACATTGATCTCACGACTGGCTCGTTACACTTTGTAGGCGTTTTAGGCGTTCTTCGCCCAACACTTTTTGACATTTACATTTTTTCCAATCAAATTCCTTCTGAACGCTCCCCAATTCCGATCAGAATCGACAACTGCGCCAGCCCAACATAAAAAATTAGAAAGTCACTTTTGAAGTTTCTTCAATTTGATTGAGTTTGATTGAGTAGTTTGTGGAGTTTGTGCGGTTATACGTGGTTGTATACAAAGATATAGAAGAAGGCATATTTTTGGTTGTATATTACACTTACTACTTGTCGCGTCCACGGGTCGCTTGAAGGATCGCTGATAACCGCGTGTTTCTATCGTTAAGACCTCGACAACATCATAAGCTTATCGTTCGTCCGGAAATGTAATATAATCGATTTTTAATCTTCTTTGACGTTCGTGTCCACAAGTGTTTTGCACGCACTTGCACGAAGAATGTCTTCAAAGATTCTGACAGATGTCGTCGACCTAGTCTTAATTTTTTGGCGAATGGAATACGATCGCATGTGAGATGAAATTATTCCATTGCGCCGCACATTCGTCGGGATTTCGAGTGGGAACTACTGTTTGTTACTGATCTTAAACAGTATGATGGTCGTAAAGTTGTGCAATATCCGCAGTATGAGCGATTATGTTGTGTGCGATGTTTGTCGTGGCGGCGGGCGACTAGGATTCGTTCTGGGTCGGCCAGGTTCTATTATCATGTAAGCAAGTGCTCTGTGAAAAACATAAAACAGACGATGACTTCATTTCGTGATAGAATCTCAAGCGGAATCTAATCGCAAGATACACAGTGAGTCGTGTGTGCAAAGTGTAATTAAATTATATATCAAAATCGTGTCGATTGTGCGAGTGCGTCAGAAGTGTTTTGTTTTTGCTGTTTAAGCTGCGCCAGCGGAGCCCTAGCTGGCTTTCAAGCATCCTAAGTGGAAGGGGCCGTGTAGCATTGTCTACCTCGGAATCGAACCATCGGGAGTTCGCAATGTACTCGCGTCGCCACCATCAGTATTTATTCCATCGGATACGTCTGCAACATGCGACTTTCGCCTTGCTCCTTATAGCGTTTGCCTGCTGCTCCAATTACAATGGCATTGTTCTGGCTACATCAAAAACATCTGCGGCCAGTATTAATAGTTTGAATCGCGAAACACAGAAATCGAGTAGCAGCAATAATTGCTGTAATGAGACGGCCAGCGCTCCGTCTACCGGACACAGGGTCGAGGTTCAATTTACGAGTAAAGTTGTTCAGAACGAGTATATTGTCGCCTTCAATAATTATTACAAGTCAACGGCGCGGGAGAATTATTTACGTGCTGCGCTAAATTCATCAAATGTGAGTGTTGTTTGTTTTTTTTTTCTTGATAATTATGAAGAGTCTTACGTCACGAGAATGCGTTGGATTGAGAGAGATTTTTATCTGTAGATATGCATGATGTGGGACCTGATGAAGTGACCTACATTGATCAGGTTTCTGTATTAACTTTCGATTTTATTAGAAAAAATCCGGTTTTATCGGTGGAGAAATGACAAAGTTGAAGCCTATTTGCATAATGAATTCGAATGCAATTCAAAGATTCAGGTCTTAGAGTGGAATATCCGCTTTGAAAAAGAACTTGTTGAGCTTGTGTTTATTTTATTCTTTAAAAAAAATCGGTTATTTCAAAGTTAATTTCGAGAAACACTACATGGTTCTTCTCTGCTTCGATATAAATTCAGCTCATCCTAATATGAAAGGAAAAAATTCTTCAATATAAACGCTAGGTCTAATCCCAGTCATATCTTCCATAAATTTTAATACAAACGATTGAGGTGAGTAACTGCACTAGTTCTCCGGACAGTGCTAGTATCCGGACACTCCGACTCAAATGTTCACTTTCTAGGAAATATGGTTTACATTCTGACATCTTTTCATATTTGACTAAATCTTATGTGACTTTCGATTTGAGAGAACCATAAGGTTGAACAAATAAACAATCAGCAGGCAGTCTACAACGCGCTAACTATTTGAAATCTGCGTGTTTTTTTGTCAAATTCGTGTCTCACGTAATTTTTTGTTAGTGGTAGGGGAAATTTTGAAACGTAAGTTATTCCACTTGTGTAGTTAAATTTCTGGAATTCTTTGTTCTGCATGCATAAAGACCATTGTGTTTTCAAAGTTTTCTACCTTCGAAAGCATATTTTATGGAAATATTATTGAAAATGTTGAATGTCAGACAACTAGAACCGTTTTGGAGCAGTTTTTTCAGTATCCGGACAAGAGCGTCCGAATACTTATAAAAACCTGTCAAATATGCTATTGCACATATTGGTTTCTTGATAAGATTAACATTAGCTCTTATAAATTCTAAAAGAAGATAATGCTGGTATGCTAGCTAAGTATTTACACCCTTTAAAATAGAATATACCAGCTGTCCGAACACTAAAACTATAGATTTTGGTGTTTGGACAAGTTCAATTTTGTACCCACGCGAAACGAAACAGCCTTGAAAGAGATTTGATTCCTAAATTGCAGTAAAATAGAGTAACCGCTATTTTAGTTAGCAATTAGAGCTTTTTCCGAATACTATTTCAAAGTTGTCCGAATACTGACTTGTGGTGTCCGAAATATGGCACTAATAACCGAAATATGTGACTTTTGTTCATTTACTTACTTGAACTCATCTTATTGAAATAGAAACCAAAAAATAGGATAAAAACCACATCAAATTTATGAAAAAGCTTATGTTTAAACCTAAGCTTAGGCCTATAATTCAAAAAACTAAACTGAAGATGAAATATGCACTGTCCGGATACTAGCTCAAAGCTTTCCGTGTAGTGACTCAAGGTGTCCGGATACTACCACAATTTGACTCAAGTTCATATACTTGGAATATCAGCATACTTATTTCTTATATTGAATTCGAAATTGGTATAGCAATCCCAATGTATAAAAAAAGTCTAGCACATCAGAACCGCTAGCAAAATGATTTTCGAACTGACTTAAAAATGTATGAAGACGTAATACACTTCTTTGTAGTATCATATCAGCAGCAATAAGTCGACTATAACATGCTCGAGCTTAATCAACCTATCTTTTGAATGTCGTTTTCTTCCGAGGATAACATCGAAAGTTTCAGCGATTAAACTATGTCTGGGGCTGCTATCCGAAAAATTTCCAAAGACCAAAAAAATGTAAGCATCGGTTGCTTATTTTATTGTAAATGCTTTGCTTATGCATACAAAATGGAAGCATTTGTTGGTGTAATATTTACGAAATTGTCTAGTGCAGGCAATCATGTGTTAGCATGGATCAAGTACTAAAGGTTACGACATGAGCATGACCACACCTATTCGTGACGAAATAGGATGCAAACACGCCTACAAAACATCCAAAATTAGTCGGTTTTTAGGTGAATGAAAAGTATTGTTTTCGTTTGTGTCTAAATCTATGCGTTAATGAGAATGTTAATGAGTTTATAGGATGTTACAAGCCTAGGCAGACGGGCACTTGAATTGCTGATTTGAAATGGAGAAATTGAAAGTACTTGAAGTGTATGTTGCCTCTTTTATGCTCTAATTAATTAAGTTAGAGTACAAATGGTGAAATATCGACGTTTAAATTCTTTAAATACAAGATTTTTCACAAAGGAATTATTCGAACTTCGCATATTATGATTGTGAGCTCATTCAAGGATAAACGACTAAAGTTAAAGTATCATTAAGCGATATTTAAATGAAATTTAATTTCGTCTTTTAACGATGTTTAATTAGAATTACCATATAATAGACAGCACTTAAATGATCATTTATGACAAATAATCATTTAGGCAGCGCTGTATGTCTACTGTTTATACAATGAAAAGTAAAAATCAACACAATTCACACACTCGACTATTTTTCCATAATTCACTGGCCTCCGGTACGTGACGAAATAGGACGCAGCGCCGAACAGCGACCGCCCATTGTCGTAATCTTGTTTCCTTGATTCATGATGGGTTAGCACCATAGCTGCTTCACGTTGTGTCAAACCCACCCTATGAATTTCGTTTCGATTGATTGACTGCGCTGGAAGAAATAGGAGTGAATAGAATTTTAGGGCTACCACCTTCAAAACTTTTTAAGTTTTCGAAACCTAAATATGTGTTGTTAATTGTCATTGCAGGATCATTCCCATTTGGAGATATAATGACAACATCGCACGATAAAGAAATGTCAATATATGACGAAATTCATCATAGCTGGCAGCTCTTTCATAATTTTTCAACGAAATTCGTACAGAATTAGAAATACAGCAAGGATCACTTGTCATATGAGTTTCGTTTTGATTTCGTTACTGCATCGGATGTTACAGGGAAAAAACCTTTATTTTCCTGAGCAAATTTGCAATATTTAGGAGACAACAATTGTCATAGCTGGCAACCCTATACTAATTTTTCGACCAAAATTTCTACTTAACCTGTCTTAGAGTAAAGTTCAACTACTGCGTGAATATTATTAAAATCTGGCTGCTAAATATTTTTCTCGGTGATTTTTTTAAATGGCTCCACTGCCCCATGATGCTCGTATTTCAAAATCAATTCTATCAGACTTTGACAAACGTCAAACTTTATCAATCATTTGAAGTTATTTTCAAAAATCAAAAAATTTTCAGGAGGGTCGATGATTTGAAGGATTTTTTTTTCAGGAGCCTGCTGTAGCTACAGGGTTGCCCGCACAATCTTGAAAGTCTATGTGTGTTAAGTTTCAGTCCATATCAATACGCTCTGCAAATTTCACAATGATCCATTGTTTTTGTTCGAAGTTATGACAAATCGAAATTTGAAAAAAAAAATAATCCTTGCCTATTTTTAGGCACTCAGCACTCACACAAGGCTCAAAATTTCCATTTTTTTTATCATAAACAAACATAAAACATAATTTTTCATTTTCAATATTTACTTTTAGCAAAAATGTACTCTGCACAGAAATATAAGGGTACCTGAAAATTCACTAAAATCACCGCCGCCGCCAAAGGGTTAAAGATATCTGAATTCCAACAAGTCATGGACCTACCTGTTATATACATCTATGTTCTCCAAAAGTTTCAAAAGTTTTCAGAGATTATCTCCCTTAATCAAATTGCTGATATATATATATATATATATATATATATATATATATATATATATATATATATATATATATATATATATATATATATATATATATATATATATATATATATATATATATATACAGTGAAAGCTCCCTTTGCGGACAGCTCCCATAAGCGGACATCTCTCTACAGCGGACGTTTTTTTTGGAACCATATTTTTTATATGACTTTCCATGTAAAATACGCTCTCATAAGCGGACGCTCTGTCGGACGGACACCATAAATTGTCACCGACAGACTCGAAACGTTCTCAAGAGCGGACTCGAAGCTCCAACAACGGACAACAATAATTTCTTTCGATAGCGCGGTAATTCCCCGTAATGTGTGATTTCCCTTTACATGCATGCACATAAGCGCCAGGCGTCGCAGGTGATAATTTTGTTACTTTAATTTGTGCCTTGAAGTGTGCTGTTATCAGTGGAGTGCAGCCATGGCACCAACCAAACGCTTTTTAACTTGACAGAAAATGGAGGTGGTTAATGTTGCAGAATAAGAACATTTAAGTGTTCACAAATTGGGCGAGAGGTACGTATGTTTTGAAAATCGGCTTTAAAAAATTGTAATGTATAAAATTAAATTTAACGATTTTAGGTTTAAAATAAGTAAAACTCAAGCATCAGAAATATTAAAGCAGAAGGAAATCATTCGTAGGCAATTGGCAAACAAGCGATAATTTAGATCAATAAACAAAAAAATTAAAAGATGGTGCAGCACAGATTGAAAAGATTTGTTTCGAGTGGTTTGCTCGAGCCAGAAACCAACATGTTCCCGAATCAGGGCCGTTAATAAAAACAAAGGCCAAAGAAGTAGCTAAAGCCTTAGGATATGATAATTTTATTGAATCGAATGGATGGCTACAAAAATGGAGAAAAAGGCATAACATTAGCTTCAAGTATATCTCTGGTGAGTCAGTGGACGTTAATATGGAAGATGTGGACCAATTTCGACAAAAATTTCCAGCGATGCTATTAGGATACCAACCATGAGATATTTTCAACGCAGATGGAAATTTTTATATTTTAGAGCTTACATTTACTTTTAAAGCTGAAAAGTGTGTAGGTGGCAAAATGGCAAAAGAAATATTGACCATAATGTTATGCGCAAATATGATAGGAGAAAAAGAAAAGCTTTTGGTTGTTGGGAAAGCTGCTCGACCACGAGCAATGAAAAATGTTGCAGTTAATTGTTTGCCTGCTAGGTGGACTTTTAATAAAAAGGCGTGGATGACAAAGACTATAACGACAGACTAGCTTCAAGATATGGACAGGAGAATGGGACTTCAAAAACGTGAAATGTTGCCTTTTTCTGTACAACGCTGGGTCGCATCCTACAGATCTGAATTTGGGAAACATTAAAATAATATATTTTTCTCCACATTTGTTTTTTAGCCCATGGACCAGGGAATTATTAAGAATTTCAAGTTCTTCTATCGTGGTTTAATTCTGAAACATGTTCTTTCAAAAATTGATAACGCTTCCTCCGCCTCACAACATTCAAAATCCATTAATGTTTTGGAAGCTATCTATTTTATTAAAAACGCATGGGACAAGGTAATTCCAGATACCGTACAAAAATGCTTCGCTAAGGCAGGTTTAATAAAATCTGTAGTTCAACAAGCTGACCAGATGGAATATCATGCAGAAGATGATCTCCCACTAGCAACCCTAGCAGAGTTATGGTGGAACTTTAATGAAATTGAATCATCTGATCAACTGGATGAAGACTTTACAAATTTGGACCGCACTTTATCAATTGAAGAGAAAGTAAGTGAAAATCAAAAAGTCGGAATGAATATAGCAGCCACAGAAGTAAATCATACTTAAGCTATAGTATCGGATGACAGTGACGAAGAGGAAAATGAAGATCGCGGTCCAATCAACTCTTACGCCAGTGCCTTAGAGGCCGTTGCAAGCCTGAAAAAGTTTTCAAAGAAAGATTTTGTTGCGTTCGAATATTTAAAAAATGTTGAATCACATTTTCAAAATTGTTGTTTGCGAGAAAAACGCGAAAAAAACAAAGCAGTCAGATATGTTTGATTTTTTTTAAAAATATTTTTTTAGAATTTCTAAATGATAATATAATGTATACGTATATATTTTTTACAAATAAAAGTAAGAGCACGTTAGTCGTTTAATTACGTTTGCTTTTAAATGACTTTATGTTAGACACTTTCTTATATACGGACACCTCCCATAAGCGGACAAAATTCTTGGAACCGTGACTGTCCGCTTATGAGAGCTTTTACTGTATACATATATATATATATATATATATATATATATATATATATATATATATATATATATATATATATATATATATATATATATATATATATATTTATATATATATATATATATTGTCTCGACAGTAATTGCAAACGCGTCTTTCCTTTTCAAGGCTCAATACAAGAGTGTCCTTTATTATTACCAATACATATAGACCTTATCCTACTATTCATACATACAAACTTATCCTACAAATGTATATCATTGTTGTGTGTGCACACACTCAGTTTCGAAGGCAGTGAGCTCACCAAATTGTGTTACAGCGACATTCCGCCCCCCGTGTTGACTCCGTCGTCAACACAGACATCCAAGCGATGCAATTTGGTGACTGTGCGGCGATAGATGCCATGTCTCGTTTTGACTTCAGCTACACGTACTTTTCCGTCGGTACCTGGAATCACAGATATTACGACGCCCAGTGGCCACTCGCCCCGTGGAAGTTGATTGTCGTTGAAGATTACAAGATCGCCTTGCTGGAAATTCGGTATATTTATAACTTCCGCTGTTAGCCGAACGCCCATCTCAACTGCTAGAAGTTCTAATCTCGCGATTGTCTCCGATTTCAAAGGCGCCACACGTGCTTTTACTGCTACAAGAGATGTAATGTACTCTTCATTCTGCTTGACTCGTATGTACACCACCGAGGCGTAAGGACTCTCACTCGCATCGTTGAAATCGAAAATTTCTACCTGTTGTCCTGAAATCACCAAATGTCTTGGTATTTTTAATTGTTTTATTATGTGCCACATTTTCCATTTGTCCATCATCGAACTCGATATATTATCGTCCCAACCAATTCCTGCGCACCAGATGTCTTGCAGCAGTAATTTGGGTTTTATGGTGAAAGGTGTTAACAGGCCAAGAGGGTCGAAAATGGTAATGACTATTTTTAGAACTTGCCTCTTTGTTGGAAAGATTTCTCTAGAAGTCAAACTATTTTCAATTTTTCGAAAACCCAAGTTGAAGGCAAATGTGTCTTCTGAGGCGTTCCACAGCATTTCAAGAACACGTTGTTGCTGAGAGTACTTATCGATTTCCGATGTTCTTTGTTTCGCTAAGTACTTAGAAGGTAATGAATTACGTACCTCTTCCGAATTTGTGACGAAATTTCTGATCTCAAACCCTCCTTTTGAATGTACATATATAACATCATTTATTTTTATCTCATCGGCTGTGCTCTCCGTTTCGTGAAGGTAATCATCGGCGTAGTGACTTTTAAGGATTGCTTCACAGGCCGCTTCGTGCGCGTTTCTGTGTTTCTCAGCGTTGTAATTTTTTACAAATTGTGCCAGAAATGGAGATGAAGCGGTTCCGAATAACATTGCATTCATTCGAAATACTTCGTTGTTCCAGAGAAAACATTGAAAATAGCTATCTTCATCTTTTATTTCTACACGGTTGAACATTTCACGGATGTCAGCGGTAAATGCAATTTTATGTTGGCGGAATTGGCATAATATTCTGAATAGAGGAATCAATAGATCGGGACCAGTCAAAATGTAGTCGTTTAACGACTTTCCATCTACTTTTGCAGCTGCGTCGAATACAATTCTAACTTTCCCAGGTTTATTTGGGTTGGTTACTGCAAAATGTGGTAGATACCAAACACGCTTTGCTGAACTTAGTTCTTTTGGCGTTACAGGCATTGCATAGCCACTAGCAATTAGCTTCTGAATTTCCTGAGAATATGCATCCGATTTGGCTTTGTTGGAACGTAGTCGATTTTTGAGACAATGTAGCCTTCGTTCTGCCATTGGCCTTGAGTTCGGAAATTCAAATTTATCGTTTTTCCATGGGATGGCGACTTCGTACCGTCTGTTATTCAGCTTAATAGAATCTTTAGCAATCTGAATAGCTCGATTTTCGTCAGCAGTAATTTGATTGCTTGGTTTTGAAATTGTAGTACCAAAGTTTTCCAACGTAAAATAGCGTTTGACGGTTTGGTGAAGCGATTCATCGGCATCACAACAAAAAAACGTTATTTCTTCCCCGGAGCAAGAAACTTCTTGCGATATTGCGCCATGAATTGTCCACCCGAGTGCTGTCTTTGATAACACAGGCCCTTTTCCCTGAGGATGAATAATTTGCCTTGACACAATGAGATTCGCATTGTTTTGTCCTATTAAAAGAACTGGCTGCTCGTTGTTTCCAATATCTTCACCAACATGTTGGATGTATGGATACTCTTGAGCTAATTTTTCAACATTGAATTGTTGATTTGGTAAATTTAAATTATTTACTGTTCGCACGTCTTTTAAACGGTTGAATTTACTGTTGTCGCCTTTAGCTGCAATTTCCGCTTGAATGGTGTACGAGTCATTCTCGAATTGATACTTGCCACCAGTCCATCGGCAGCAAAAGGGTTTATGTTCACCTTTCATTCCCAAAAGCTTTGCTACAGATGATTCAATCAACGTTGCTGTGCTGCCTTCATCAAGAATAGCTTTAACAATCAACGTGCCTAGTGGACCTCTTAGTTTTACAGCTACGATTTTTAATAAAACTTTACTATCTGGAGTAGTATAAGAGAGTACTTGGCTAGTAGATGGTACGACGGAATTTTTATGTAGCAACGGATGATGGAACTTAGCGCACCCGTCTACTGGACACAGCTTTCGATTGTTACAATTCCCTCGATTATGGAATTGAAGACAACAGTAACATGCTCTGACTTTTTCTGCAGCTCTCCAACGTCTTTTTACATCAAAGCTTTTGAATATGGAGCAACGTTCTAAAGAATGTTGATTAGCAATGTTACATACCTTACATTGTGGTGATTTACTACTATCTGCCATTTGAATTCGATTACGTGATTCGGTGCTGGGACTTTCAGTAGGAAACGTTCTCGACACTACCTCAGCCATTTCTCGTGACCATTGTGCGAAATGTTTTAGTGTTTCTTCTGCCCGACTAATTCCGTTGCTAATCAAGAATGCAGCCCATTGAGTCAGAAGATGTTCTGGTAGCTTACCAAGAAATAGTGCTAATATCTGGCGCTCGTCGACAAATTTTCGTAATTCTTCATCGGCTACGGCCGATATATTTCTCACCAAACAACTGAAGTCCATGAACGAAGCACTATTTGTTACTCTTGCCGTATTTGAAATCGTCCGTCTTATTTCATCCGCGATCAATTCAGGGCGACCGTATTTAGTTTTAAGAATCTCCAGAACTTCATCTGGGCTTTTAGCTGCACACAATAACAGTTCCACACACTGTCTGGCTTCCCCAGCTAGCGAATTGTCCAATCTCAGAATATTCTCTTTATTAGAAAAACCACAAAGCTCACTCGATACCTCATACTGATTGAGGAAAATTGGCCACAATAAACTTGAAGATCCATCGAACTTCATTAAATTGTTCCCTACAGTTTGCCTTGACAACATACTATTAATGGACTTCGCGATGTGGCGAATGTTTTTGTCGTCCGTTTCCTCGTGTACACTATGGTTTTCCACCCACTGAGCAGTCGCATTTTCACTGATATTGTCTTCGGATGCGTCACTTACTACACTTTCGTTTTCTGCAATGTCTGAAATTGTCTTCAATGCTTCTTTGTTTTTTATTCGCGCACTCAATAAACGTTGAATTGTTTTTGAAGTAAGAATTTTTGCTTCCTTTTCAGCAATAATGTCCTTGTTCGTTTCTTCATCTTTCTTCAATACACTCACTTCACTTTCTAATTCCACTATTTCCATTTCTTTCTCGAGTTCTTTATCTTTCAACTTAAGTATTTCTACGTCCACTGTATTGTTGGATTTTTGTTTGTGGGAAGATGAACGAATGCTGGACCGAGATCGCATTGAAAACGCACGACTTTTCACGGCAGTTTCATCTTTCACCGCACTCTTTGCTGCTTGCAATATTGTTTTTGCCAAATGAGACGCATCGGCATTATCGACACCCTCACATTTAAAAAAGGACGCCATTGCCTTCAAGTCTACGAGACTGAAAGACTCACTCACGGTTTTCACGTGTTTCACAAATTCACTGTCTGAAAATGAAAAACCACCAAATTGTCTTAGGTTTTTCTTCACTAAATTTGCACTCGTGAATTTCCCGTAAAGAGCGAAGTGAACTTTGGCTAAAAGGTCTGATGTTGCGCAGTCAAGTCTTTGCTCAAAATCTGCCAAGCTTCCGAGAACTCGCGGCTCGAGGTTTTTCTCGGAATTCCCGACACTGTGAGCTAACTTTTGCGACATTTCGTTTATTTTCCAAATCACTTATACTTTTGAGAACCGTAAATTATCCACGAACTTGAAGATCCGGTTCGAAGGACCAAATAATGTCTCGACAGTAATTGCAAACGCGTCTTTCCTTTTCAAGGCTCAATACAAGAGTGTCCTTTATTATTACCAATACATATAGACCTTATCCTACTATTCATACATACAAACTTATCCTACAAATGTATATCATTGTTGTGTGTGCACACACTCAGTTTCGAAGGCAGTGAGCTCACCAAATTGTGTTACAGCGACATATATATATATATATATATATATATATATATATATATATATATATATATATATATATATATATATATATATATATATATATATATATATATATATATATATATATATATATATATATATATATATATATATATATATACATATATATATATATATATATATATATATATATATATATATATACATATATATATATATATATATATATATATATATATATATATATATATATATATATATATATATATATAATGTATGTAACACAAACATGCCAAGTCGTATATATATATGTATATATATATATATATATATATATATATATATATATATATATATATATATATATATATATATATATATATATATATATATATATATATATATATATGTATATATATATATATATATATATATATATGTATATATATATATATATATATGTATATATATATATATATATATTTAGATCAATATATCTGAAAAACGGTTATGGTATATATATATATATATATATATATATATATATATATATATATATATATATATATATATATATGTATATATATATATATATATGTATATATATATATATATATATATATATATATATATATATATATATATATATATATATATATATATATATATATATATATATATATATATATATATATATATGTATATATATATATATATATATATATATATATATATATATATATATTTATATATATATATATATATATATATATATATATATATATATATATATATACAACATAGAAAAATCGGAATATATATATATATGTATATATATATATATATATATGTATATATATATATATATATATATATATATATATATATATATATATATATGTATATATATATATATATATATATGTATATATATATATATATATATATATATATATATATATATATATATATATATATGTATATATATATATATATATATATATATATATATATATATACATATATATATACAACATAGAAAAAAAAACTCACAAACATGCCAAGTCGTAATCAAAATCGGATAATATTAACATGCCGTGAGAAGGAGGATGCCGTTAGTAACAATTGTTTAGATCAATATATCTGAAAAACGGTTATGGTATATATATATATATATATATATATATATATATATATATATATATATATATATATATATATGTATATATATATATATATATATATATATATATATATATATATATATATATATATATATATATGTATATATATATATATATATATATATATGTATATATATATATATATATATATATATATATATATATATGTATATATATATATATGTATATATATATATATATATATATATATATATATGTATATATATATATATATATATGTATATATATATATATGTATATATATATATATATATATATGTATATATATATATATGTATATATATATATATATATATATATGTATATATATATATATATATATATATATATATATATATATATATATATGTATATATATATATATATATATATATATATATATATATATATATATATATATATATATATATGTACAACATAGAAAAAAAAACTCACAAACATGCCAAGTCGTAATCAAAATCGGATAATATTAACATGCCGTGAGAAGGAGGATGCTGTTAGTAACAATTGTTTAGATCAATATATCTGAAAAACGGTTATGGTTACAGGAAAAAGCTATCAAATCTTTTTTGTTGGAAATTTTTTAAGCTACAAATTCGTCATACACTGTTTTTCTGAAGACACGACCGTTACTGAGATATTTAGGAAAGGTCACTTTTGGTGACCTTTGACCCCGTATAAAAAGTGACGAGGCACTCGGATCGATGGGGACTTTTGACATTTTGTTCAACACGCCAGTGCCAAGGTTCACACCAAAATTCAGCTTTCCCTTAATTTTTCCGAAGCACCATATTAGATTTCCCCGGACTACTAGGTTAACTCAAAGCTCGGTGCACGGTCTCCCGTCCGTACCTGGATTCGAACCACGTACTTGGAGCCTGTGTTCTACGCACTTGGCTTCACGAGCTAGCGCCGTTGCGAAATATATCCATGTTTGTTAAGTCGCCTACGATTCATTATTCCTCAATTTTGCATCCCCAGCGAAGACATGGCGATTTTCCAAATTCTTTCATTCATTAGAAGAAAGCAACTCCGCTGTAAAAAGTTAATTTTAAACAAACATTAAAATTAGATAATTCAAGCAAACTAGTTTCCATTCAACAACAAAAAAATCGTTCCTGATGTCTGACTAAATTCCCAATAATCATAAAAAATCACTTGAAATGCATGCTACCCCATTTCTTTCGTTTCGGAATTCGTGATACACTTAACAAGTAGATTGATTTTTTTATTATTTGCTCCCCGCACGAATCGATAAGATAAATTTTATACGAGTGTCTAGCTGACCGTGAACACGAGTCACGATTGCTTATGTCGTAATTTGTTAAGTACCAATATCTCTTCAAATAGAAATACTCGTAGGGTATCTTAGTTTATCGAATATGGTCAGCAAAATAACAAGACTATACTGCCTCGAAATGGTGACAAACAAGTCACATCAAAACGAGATGATAGTAAAATGTTTGCTTCCACCAGCTTTCTTTGGTATGACAAAACACGAGACCAATTATTATACACAGAACTTTTTTAATCAAGAAATGATGCCACTGAGCAGACATATAAATGCATGCTTTTGTGATGTGGACCAGATGTAGTACTTCAAAACTGGTCGATTTGATGTAATTGGGACCGGAAAGTGGTATTTATTAAGTCGATTGAAAAGGTCAGAAATTATCGCAGATGAGAGAGTTGATTCTAACAAAAATCGAAAAGATTGCTATTAGCAAGCCCTAAAAATCGTATATTCTTTAGAACGCTTTAGGCCATTAAATGACGTTTTTATTGGAATTGGAATTGCAGTTATGAAAAAATTAAATGAATGAGGTAAATTGATTGTGTTGGAATTTATTCAAACATTTTATACTAAACTGTCAAAAGAAATCATAGGAAAAATTAATTTGAATTTTAAGTGAACTAAAGATGTATATTTGATTGTTCTTTTTGGATATCACATTGTGATTAGTATCAGTTTCTAAATATCCTCATCTTTTGAAATGCAAAATTTATTTTTTAAGCTAAGAAATATCCCTAGTATTGCGCTTCGTGAATCATTTTGCGAACACAACCCTGATAAATTCTGAACTGAATCACATAAAAAGAATAATTTATAAAACCAAGATATTTCGGAATGCATCCCATTTTTGCTGACACTTCTAAGTTTACCTGATAGAAGTGCATCCGCGGAAAACTTTTTTTTCGGCTAAAAAACACGAAAATTAACAATAGGAACCGTTTTTCCGTTAGAGTTATTAATGCTTTAATGTGCTGCAGTGAAACTATAAAGAACGACATATGAGGGCTGATCCTAAAGTAGTGATAATCGGTTATTTTCAGTTCGCATGAAATTAAAAAACAAAAATGTTTCTACTTCGTATACCCACTACTTAGGTCAGCATTAAAAAAAACATAAATATACCACGATTCCAGGGAGTTACATTCATTTGAATACGAAGCGAGAACATCAAAATGGAGAAAAACGAAATTAGAGCTGTCATGAAGTTCCTGTGTTTAAAAAAAAAGTTTACCGAAGACTTAGACAGCGACTTGGTGGAAACATTAAGGAACTCTGTTCCTTCATATTCCACCGTTGCACACTGGGCCAAGGAGTTTAAGCTGCGAAAAACATCCACTGAATGTGAACACCGCGAAGAACGTCCATCCATGTCTCTCATTGAAGACAACGTGAAAAAATTCGAAGATGCCGTGTTGCCAGATCGAAGAGTGATAATCAGGCATGTAGCTATGGTCGCAGGGATCTCGTATGCCTGTCTTCAAAGAATCGTTGCCAACGAATTACGTATGAAGAAGGTCTCTGCGCGTTGGGCGCGGGGAATGTTAACCGACGAGTCTCAAAAAGTTCCAGGCAGATCTGGAGAATTTTTTGTCGCGTTTCGTGATCATGATCTACACCTGCATCCACCTTTTTAATCCAGAAACCAAATATCAATCGATGACGTGGAAGCGACCCTCTTCATCGATGCCGAAGGAATTCTAAATCCATTCAACTACATCTAGTAACATTACTTACTAAATATGCCTACATTTCCTTATGATAGCTTCACTTATTTTTAGTATGCTTGGCTATTTTAAATTTCTATAATCTTCAACTGTGTGAATGTGTTCTTTCCTCTATCATTGCTGGTCCGAGATCTCGGAGTTTAGTAGTCATTTTCTCAAAACAATTTTTTTAAAGTCCGTGTTCACACTCCCACAACGATAAGTTTTAGAATTTTTTTACATTAAAAGGGTTTTCCACCTACAAAAAGGTGAAAAATAGCAATTTTCGCTTCAAATGATCACCAAAAAAGTTAAAAATGAACAAAATAGAAATAAGAGAACGTTGGGGGAGGATACTTTGATTAAATTTTAATGTTCTTTGATTTCCGATAATTTTCAGCTGAACACCGCAAATCGTCTTTTCTGAAAAACCTTTGTCACCGTCTTGTTTGTCGATATTTTCCAAAAAAAAAAAATCCACAATGTTATTGAAATGATAGTTAATAATGTATAAAAGATTTAAATGAATTTGCTCTATCCATATTTCTAAAAACAATTCGTTAAAAAGCTGTTTTTTACGCTGAAACCCTTACCTCTCCCTTAAGCAATGTTGAAAAACTCCATTACTTAAAGTGTAGTCTTTTGGGTGAAACAGAAAACCTATTAAATCAGATCCCAATTACAGGTTTTTTTCCCTAGTGTAAATGGCCAAAAAAAAATTTGCTACCAGAACTTCGGGTGATCTGTCACCATGGGATATGCGAGGTTTGACTCACTAAAAAAGGACCATCTACAAGCCCACGAAATTCCGAGTCGGGACTCACGTAAGCACTGCTTCGACCCGGTCGCGCTGACTCACCTATTGGCAACCACGGACTTCAAGAACTACCACAGCTTATGGGTCGGTAAGACAACCCTCCTCCCGTTTTATGCGCAGTACTTTCTCAACGTATGTTGTCGTTTCGCAGCATTGCATCCACGATCGTCTCAGGCGTTACCAGGCCGATCGTGGACTCAATGGTGCGCCTCAAACTTAAGAAGCGACTGCACATAAAGAATGTGTGCTGAGCATCATCGAGCTCAGTCACAAAGTACCGGCAGTACGGTGTGACCACCTTACCCATTCTGTTCAGGTATTTTATGAAGTAACCGTGCTCTGTTAAGAATCGACAAAGGTAAAAGTTTACCTCTCCCAGGCTCCAGTTAAGCCAAGGCTTAATAAGACCAATTAGCTTAGCCGTCCAGCGTCCTTTATCACTTTCACTCTAACGTTGTTGCCAAAGTGGGAGGGTAAGCGTACCCGCGTGCGTCAAAGCCTCAGTTCTGTCCAGCTCTTCCTTGCGCTCTCCCGCTAGCAGATCGATCGGGATTACTCACGATACAACCATCACAGCCTCTTTTGACACCGTACGGGAGCTATAGGCGATTTGCATAGCACTCCTGCGCTGGACACTCGCAATGCGCTTTCGGAACTTCCTAGTTCAAAGCGCATCTCCCCAAATTTCGGCATCATCAGCAGCCTCCGTCTCGTCTCACTGGGTCCGCCAACGGTGGCCATTAGCCTACTCAGCGAAGTGACGACTACCAGAGCCATGTCTCATGCCTTGCGGATATGATCCCAATGCGTCAGCTTGGTGTCCAGGGTCACTCTCAGATACCTGACCGACTTGCTGGTCTGGACCCCGACGGAGCCAACTGTCATGGGTATGACAGTTGGTATCCTCCGCTTCGTCAGCATGACAACCTCTGTCTTTGAGATTGTTAGCTGAAGGCCGTGCTCAGTCATCCACCGATCCACTCTTCTCATAACTTCTAAGTTAAAGGTGAACGAAATCGGCAGATCTAAAAGTGATTCCAGCTGCGACGTCATCTGCGTAACCTATTAGGAATACATCCGCAGGCAGCAGATCATCGTACATGATGTTCCAGAGGTCCTGAGGTGACAGGCCTCCTTCTGACTCCGTTCTCAGCGTTGTAGAGCAACCATGGATCCCTGAGGTAGTCCCGCATCATGGTCAGTATGTAGCCAGGGATATGGAACCTTCCCTCAAGGGCCCAAAGGATGTCCGTCCACCTCGCTGAGTTGAAGGCGTTTTGCACGTCAAGCGTTACCAGCAGGAAGACCGGTCTGGCTTGATGACATGCCTTCTTCGCTCTTGCTACAGCCCCGACAACCTCTGAGATGGCATCGACTGTTGAATGTACTTTCCGGAAGCCGTACTGCCTCCAACAAAGACCACCAGCGGATCTATCTGCTGACAGCAGCCGCGGCTTTAGTAACCCTTCGAGAAGCTTCCCCGCAGTGTACAGTATGCACAGCGGGTGGTATGCCGATGGATCGCCCAGATTACCCTTCCCCTTGTCTACTAGTACCAGTCGAGCCCCTTTCCACCGGGACGGGAAGACCCCCGCGACTAAACATGAATTATACAAATCCAATAATAGACGCGGTTGACTCTCGGGCACGACTTAATGTACCTCGACCGGCATTCCATCAGGCTCCGGGACCTTCCGGTTCTTCATCCTGGACAATGCACTGCTTAGCTCCTCGTCCGTAAAAAGACGAACATCCGTCTGTTTGACGAATATGTGCCCATCAATCATTGGCGGATGCGCCCGAAACAGCAAACCAACGATACGCTCCAGTCGGCGGGGCGTCCTCAGGACCCTTGGCCTCCTCGCAAACGCAAAACGGTCGATGGCGACGCCTCCTTCGCCCTTCGTCGCCGTTGTCTTCCCCACGTGCTGTTGTCCGTCTGTGTTGCCTTTTGTATTATTTTGTTTATGTAGTGTACTCAGTTTTGTAGGGTCCCGACTCAGAGCCGCTATCTCCACCCGGCTGTGCAGTCGCCATAGTAACCAAAGCAGGGAGGCCGACGCGAGGGTTGATCACTAGCTTTCATGGGGCTGAATCTCAGAGCCAGATCAGCGCTAGTCGGGAACAATGTCAACCGAACCTGCACGACCAACTCAACGGTGCAGGCTTCGAATGTACTCTGAGACTTGCCACGTTTTAACGGGACGGAGACGACATAATATTAGCCTGGAGCCGCTCACGTTTGGATTTCACTCCGGCGGTACCGCGCATAAAGCGACTAGGTCCAGAATGCCATAACCGCGAGCCCAAATACATTTTCCGCTAATCGTCGGTCGTGCCTTGAACAATTAAACTAAGCCAGGTCATGTCATAAAAAATCTTTGCTGCCATTGCCAGAAATTCCAATCATCAATCAAATCGTAAAGCCATGAGAAAAGCCGAGTCGTACTAGTTGTTGTTGGGCCATTTGGCGTTACCCGGGGTGCAACGCGAGGAGGCGACCCAAGATTACCCCACCAAATTACAGATTCGAACTATCTAGTTGCATGAAAGGTCCTGGTAGAACGTTACGATAACAAACCCACTTTGATGAATTCGCTATTGAAACGATTATTAGATTTAGGGATTGCAAGTGAGTCCGCGTCGTGGTTAAAGTTGTTACTAGGTGGATTCATCGAAGCAGTGCAAGTGTTGGAAAATATGGATATCAATGACATGTGGCAGGCAGTAGTTGTATACATGACAACTCAGCGATTACCTACGGAGACGAGACAACTATGGAAGCAGCAGCAAGCGGCTACTGGATAGTTACCGACTTTCATTGAGCTGAAAACATTTTTACATAATCGATTTTGCGCCCTGCAAGCTTCGGAAGTGACACATATCAGAGGAAATTCACAAAGGAGGATGACAACAGAACACAATGGCCTTTGTATTAGTTGTTTAAGAAAGGGTCATATGATGAGCAATTGCCCTAGTACATCACGATACTTCAAGTGCAATGGTATGCATCATACGCTATTACATAGGGAAAATATTGACACAGCATCAGCAACGAGTCCTGATCTGAGGCAACAACCGGGACCATTGAATGTTGGTGTTCGTATCAATTCGCTAAATGTTACCTCCAGCCAAGAAGTTCTTTTAGCTACGGCATTAGCTACCATTGAATTACCTACTGGCCACATTCTACTTCGAGCATTACTTGACCAGGGCTCATAAGCATCATTTGTTTCAATCTGCAGTGCAGTTATTAAAATTGAAAAAAGAATCATCGTAAGTTAATGTCACAGGAATTGGTTCGGATACTTCTATACAAATTAAACGGATTGTTCGAGTACATTTCATAATGAAACAACAGGATACAATTGAATTAGATGCTTTAATATTAAAAATTAATCAATCTTTTCCCACCACAAAGTATTACTCCAGCAGTGTGACCATTAGCAGATCGAAGCTTCGACAAACCTAGAAAAAAAATTGATATATTACTTGGCGCTGACGTCTATGCACAATTCATACTTGGCGACGTACAGAAACTTGATATTGGTCCAATACTTCAACAATCTAGGCTATGCTGGATTATTTCTGGTGGCGTTCAGCAAACACATGAAAATGTTATCAAAGTTTCAAGGTTGAAGTTTCAGATGACATTATTTCTTTCTCATTGAAGATGATAACAACGATGCTTTGATCGGGACTAAAAGTGAAGATGATAATTTTGAAAATTTCTCGAACGATTCGATTGAATCAACATATAATGTAAAAAAAGTTGAAGCGGAACAATTAAAGGTAGACTCTATGACATCATCCGATGGCAATTTAGTTGATGACGAAGACGAGACAAATTTGAATGAGTTACGACGATCGAATAGACTAGCGGAAGAAGAAATTCAACGTTTACAGTCATTATCTGCATTAACTGGTTTTAGTAATCCTGAAAACTACAAGGAAGCAATGTCTCGTGCTGATTCCCAAGATTGGAAGCATGCAATGCAATGCAATGCTCTTCGCGAAAACAAAACATTGGTGATGACAAAATTACCCGAAGATCATCGCACAATTGACTGCAAATGGGTTTATCGAATGAAACGCTTGGATGATGGTCCCATTCGTTATAAAGCAAGACTGGTAGCTAAAGGCTTTGCACAAGAAGAAGGTATAGACTACAACCAAACTTATTCGCCAGTGGTCAAATACACATCAATTCGTTATCTATTAGCGATTTCAGTCAAATACAATTTACGTACAAGACAGTTGGATGTAGTCACTGCATTTCCAAATGGTGAACTTTCCGAGTGTATTTATATGCTTCAACCAAAAGGATGCAATGATGGAACTCAACGAGTCTGTAAGCTGCTGAAATTATTGTCTGGTTTGAAGCAGTCAAGCCGTGTTTGGAATGAAAAATTAAATACTGTTTTAATCTCATCCGGATTACAACGCCTCACAGTAGATAAATGTGTTTACTATACGATTAATGATAGAAAAATTTTAATTGTACTGGTGTATGTGGATGACATGTTAAGTTTTTCAAATGACGAAGCTGCTGAAAAAGAAATCATTGATATTCTAAATGGCCTCTCGCAGCCGCAAGAATCAGCAATGCCCATACTGGTACGGATATGATAACCTGAGTTGTTACGCTATTATCAAGTGGTAATTACTATAAACATGCGATTACAAAAAATTGTGTTACTCCCTACACATTAATTGGACTTAAATACACACATACGTTGATAAATGAAACGAAACAATAGACGAAACATAGAAAAAATAGAAATAAATCGAAAACAAAGTGAATTATCACAAAATAATATAGCACTCTACCCTTTCTTTCCTATCACTAGCAATTAATTCCTATCTCAAGTACATGCCACACAAATGCCACAAATGAAACACATAATGCTGCCTCTTCACTTTGGGCCATCATCGGCCACTACAATGGTCGCAATCATCGCCACAATTATCGTCACCATCACAAATTTTCCTCCACACACTGGGCCGCTAGATGGCCCAGGCATAATTTTTCGGTTGCGCATGATGGCCCGCTTTGATGTGCGTGAAAAACCGCTCCGTAAGCCATCCTCGGCCAGCGCCATTTCCTTGCTTCGCCACGGTCGGCCACTGCAAGCCATCGCCCGTCTACACAATGGGCCACATGATGGCCCACGCACATGGGCCACATGATGGCCCACAGTGCATAATACGTTGTGCTCAGAGAACGATCGACTTATCAAAGCTTCCGACGCAATATAATTCGACGAAAAAGGCGTCTCATACTGTTTATGGAATTGATGATGACCTTCGAATCCTTGTTCGAGATAGCGAGTCGGGGTGACGTATACAAAATGTTACAATATGTTTGTACGCTGTACAAATGAGTGTTATGTGCCTGTACGGAGTCCAGTTGTTCCCGAATTATGATAAGCCAAACATTCATGGCACATGAAGCAACAATAATAAACTTGATAATCGGCAACTCAATATTGACGAGAGAGCATAATCAACTTTCATTTACAGATATTAATACTGATTTTGTCTAACCAGCGGGAGAAGCAGTGGTGGCCCGTCGGCGGCGCCCAGGCCGGCCCGGCCTTACCAAGAAAACTATAAGTAGGAAATAATTATCAAAAATAGGAATGACAAATAATTAATTTTCACCACTTAACTACTACACATTGCTTACTGTTACCTTTATTTACCTCATTTAATTTTTACTCTGTCGTAAGCCGCGTATACAATACTGAACTACAACAGAAATAAGATTGAAGCAGTAGAATGTAAAAGGATAAATAATCCGTTTGCATTGGATTGTTTTGATCTCAATCACATTTCAATCTTAGTTTATT